>OY992892.1:68782635-68940135 GCA_963921405.1 Cepaea hortensis | reverse complement strand
GTCTGTCTAATAGACCCATCCCTCTGTCTCTCCCTCCGTCTATCCCTCCCTCCCTCCCTGTCTGTTTGTCTATCTATCTATCTATCTATCTATCTATCTATCTATCTATCTATCTATCTATCTATCTATCTATCTATCTATCTATCTATCTATCTATCTATCTATCTATCTATCTATCTATCTATCTATCTATCTGTCTGTCTGTCTGTCTGTCTGTCTGTCTGTCTGCCTGACCCGGCCCGGGTTCGCCCAGTCCCTGGTGTGGAGCATCTCATTTAATTCTGAGTAGGTAAGAATCCGCTCTGCCTTCAAAATGTTGACGTGAAGATTTTCTTCCTGCAGCTGCTTCTGTATTTGTTGATCAGTAAGCTCCATTTTTAGCTGCTTGACCACCCATCTGACTGTGTGTGAATCAGTGTTTCTGATTCTGGTGTCTTGGTCCTCCTTCCTCTCACAAGTTTTTGTGATCGTCTGTGGGTAGTCGTCGCTCTTCTTATTGGTAGTTTCATTGACTGTAGGTTCAGATACCTTATTACAGCTTGCATGCAGACTCTCCAAAGGCAGGTTCGTCTTCTTGATAGTCTGGTCGGTTTTCTCACTATGCATCTTGGAAGCTGCTTGTTTCTTTGTCGATATGATGGCGGAAAACACTAAAGATGCGATGATATTGTATTGTTCAACATCTTTTAGATAACTTCTTAAGTATAGAAAGATGAGTTACAATGTTATGCATTATGCATTATTTTTATGTAAACTTTGAAAATGTCTAAAAGATTGTATCATTATTTATTATAACTCATATGCCGGTACATAACTATAGACAAAGAGTTTATAAATCTTTGAAAACGATACAACAATATGACTATAAGTTATACAACAATGTTATTAAAAGTTATGCCCCTTGAAATAACTTTTTCTAGAGTTAAGTCCCTTAGCTATATATAAAGTGTAATGAAAAATGAAAAATGAAATAATACTGAGTAAGCAGGCGATTTCACACTAACAAAATATCACATTTGGCAGCTCTGGAATGAAAGGAAGACGTGTAGAAAATTTCATCTCAATCGGATGGGCCGTTAGCGAAAAAATAAAGGACATACATATTTACATACATATTTACATACATACACTTTGTTTTATATATATATATAGATAAGTAGGCCTAAATGGGCAGTACCAAACTGTGCATCTCTAATGACGTACTGGGTAAATAATTATTGTTGTAGACCGTTCAGCACCCGGGAGAGGGGGGGGGGGGCGAGAGGGGGCGTGGCCAATGTCACGCCGGTGGCCTTTACTTTACAGGTCATGTCCTGGCACCCGTTGTAGGCTGGGCTGAACTGATAGCCCGGCCATTCGAACACATCCCCACAGCGAGCCGGCGCCCTAGCCACTTCAGCTCTCTGACATGTACATGTGTATTCTGTATGTGTGTAACTGTGTGAGTGTGTGTGTGTGTGGGGGGGGGGGGAGGGAGGAACTTCGTGGTGAAGTGGTCAAGACGTCTGGCTCGAGCTTCGAAGGTTGTGGGTTCGTCCTTCGGTTCACGCGTACATTTTTTCTAGACTCCTGGGGGTTCGTCGCTGGAGCAACGGAGTTCGTGCTTTGTGCGACGCTTCCGGCAGCCCGCGCTGCGGAAAAAGACTGAGCCAGATGGGATAAAACTCCTGTGCCACGAAGCCGAACCTGTCGATTGTTAAGCGACTTTTAAGGGTATGTGTGGTGTGTGTGTGAGTGTGTGTGTGTGAACAATATGTTGCATATCCTTTACATAACGTTGCAATCAACGCCAACATGTCTTGACTGCTGATGATTTACTGGGCAAATTTACGCTTCAGTAGATTGCCATTCATTTCTAAGCTACTGACGCTCATCCCATCGAAGCAACCCTCAGCGATCAGCGCCCATGAGTGCACGGATGACATCAAAGTCTACCTGGCTAAGGCAAGGAGCTGTGACACTACGTCTCATTAACTCCGAAGCCACAGGCGCCGACTTGCATGTGTGTGTACGTATTTGATTTGTGTATATCATCATCATCGTATGTCATGCTGATAAGCTTAGGTATTCATGTCTCGCTATCTCACACGATCCCCAGAATCGTGGATCAGCTCTATCTTCTTGTCTTCGCCATGCAATGTGTCCAAGCCATCCACATATTTATTTCTCTGCCTTCCACTTGTATTTTTTCCCTCAGTCTTGACAGTTGTTTACAAGTTCTCTAATTTACTTCTTTTCATAACTGTCACGGGATACTGCGAGTTTAGTGATTCCCCGATGAACTAAAATATAACATTACTTGCAATGTATGAGGTTGGGAAATTATTGACCGTTAGTCAGAATAACAATCGAGCACTTCAGCCTTGAGCGATGACAAAGTGACGGTTATTGACCGAATGGTATAGAAGTCAGATACAGTTGTTAACAGGGGTATTGACTGCATATTTCACCGGTCAAACAAAGTGGAGACATCGGGTTGTGGAAAACACGAAGGCATTGATCAAAGTGTTAGAACTGTTTGATGTACGATGAGTGGGGAACGCGGGAATCAGCGGAGGAGCCGAGACGGAGCGGACAAGAACGAATACGTGATTTCACAAACCTTTGATGGGACACTACGGCAAATTCGATTGTTGATCAAAAGGGACGGAGAATTGGAAATTGAGTATAAATAGTTGGAAACTTAGTTTTGTGTTTAGTGTGCGACCAACTGGAGGAAGAATGGATCTATGCGTCCTTAAATAGAATAGAAATATAGATCCCTAATTGTTTAGAGGCGATGGGACATTGGTGCTTATGTGCTTGTGTATTTCGATTCATGGACTAACATAGATAATATAAGGTAATCTAGCTTTAGCTTAGTAATCTAGCATAGTGAACTAGGTGTCTGTGCTTTGCTGTTACCATTTCCTTCTTTAAGCTAATCGTTTAGACTTTAGTGAACTCATCGGTCTTATGTCAGAGTATCTTTCGGAAGCGTCTGAGTACGGCCGGAGGCATGCTCTCACATAAGAGTTAGTCTGAAGCAAGCTGAGATATCCTGGTTATCTATCTCCCACAGGTTCTACGACAAAATCTCAGGACATACTCAGAGAAGATAAAGAAGGCACTTCACTTGTGCATATAAAGTACTTCACTAGAACAACTTAAAAATAGCCATTCAATAATCGTGGGCCGAGATAACGAATTGCAAATAAGTGAACTCTGTATCCAGGTTTTGAAAACCATAGTAAGAACTTTCATTCTATAAAGGCAGAGCGACATAGGCTAAATATATTTGAATTGGGTACTAACCTAAAATAAACCTTGGAGAACTCAAGAACAGTTTACATGTATACAAAAACTGTTAAGTAAATAACTAGAGACAGTGTGTCGAACATATATAGTCTTTATACAGACAGTGTTAGACAGTGGTGAGGTGTTTCAGTGATGGATTTTACTAACTTCCAAAAAGGGAAATCTGTCGAATTCAGAGACTTACCGTAATCGCATTATTTCATGGTGATCAGACGTTGAGCACTTTCGAAATCTTGGAATACGACCAGACTCAGTAGGAGAGGAGCTTCCAGGGTGAGAGCTGTCCTTATATGTGTGATGTCTTGTTGCATGGCCGTATAAGGGTGGGAGATATGATACAGCACATACGAATTCCAGAGTCCTATCTCGCACTCAAACTAGAAGACACTACCAACTACACATACACATTCAATACATACAACTGACATAGTTTTCATCATTAAATATTTTATTAATTGTTGGAGGAAACTGTTGTTGGGGTATGTTATGAAGGAATAAGATATATATATATATATATATATATATATATATATATATATATATATATATATATATATATATATATATATATATATATATATATATATATATATATATAGTGAGTACAGGACAGAACGGGGGAGTGTAGACAAAGGTCCGACAATAGTTCCAAAGTATAAGAAGGATCTTATAGGTGTGCTTGTTGATTCCACTTTTCCCCCGGGACGACAAGCGACAATAACGTTTCAAAAAATCTTGAATGTCTACGTCTAATTTCTGTACTCAGTTTAAGGTTTTTATTAGTTTATATATATATACATACACACACAGTTACATAATTAGGTGGAGCAGGCTTTATGGTGAAGTGGTTAACAATTCAATTTTGTAATCACACATACAGCTACCTTGCACTGGGTTATATACATTGGTGTGAGTGCCGCTCGGTCAGAACGTAATGACAAACTACTGAACGTAAACTTGCCACTAACTGTCAAACAATGCTTGAGTTGACTGCTACGTCCTGTAAAGGACATGAAACAAACTTCATTTAGGTGGAGTGGCCAGATCTCATTTTTACACCCTATTCCTTCCCATATAAATATGTAGTTAATTTGTCAGTTGTATGAATCCAGAAAATACAAGAAACACCAAACGCTAGGATTCGAAATGTAGCTGCTATACTGTCAAAGAGTCGACTATCCACAGCGTTACATTACATAAACAAAACTTCAAGAAATCGACATAAATGAGCACACCACTGTTGTCCTACCTCATCAAAGGCTCGCAGCCGTCCCTAGCGCGCTCACATACAGATCGGCAGGCGGGCATGTGTCGCTTGTCGTTCTCCGTGCAGATCGGTGTGTAAATGCTGCACAGGAAGAACTTGAGATCTGTGGAACACTGGACCTTCACAATAGGGTAGAATTGGTGTATCTCCAACCCCGCGTCATCCTGGGTTTGATGGTTCAACTGGTTAGGCATGTAGGTCATGTTGTAACCAATGCCTTTACACATTGGAATTGTAATCTCCTGACACTTTCGTGCATCATTATCAGCATCTGCTGAATGGAACAATAGGAGCATGGGGGTCAAAGGTAAGAGAAAAGTTGAAAAACATGCAGGCAATGATTTCAACCTCTTAATTGTGATTTTATTAATGTTACACTGCTGGTCAATTCTGGTCATCTTTAAATTTGTTCACAAAATGTTTTTGTATTAATCCACATGGCAATGGCCAGTCTGCTTTGTATTCGTCTAAGTATCCTGCAGTTCCGTGCCTTTACGTGAGCGCATTTGTAAACATTGCAAGGCCCATGCGAGCGGCATTACAGTCTGTCGTGATCGTTAGAGGTAGGCGTGGTTTTCTTGTCGGGTGTTAAATATACAGATGTTTCTGTATGTTTCTTTGTCCATATTAGTTTTATCTGTATGCATTATCTTTGTTTTGGCTGTGTTAAAATATCGGTTGTAATTTTCATTATACTTTTTGGCTGAGGTTATTAGTTTGTCTGTGCCATTCTGTAATGTTGATAGTAATACTGTATAATTGGCATATTGAATCCCTGGTATTTCATGACCACCGATATTTAGGGCATCACAATGCTCTTTGGTTATATCATTTTTGATTATATTTTCAGCTTACATGTTAAACAAATAGGGGGACAGCACACAGTCTTCTTGTACTCCTTGCTGATGCCAAACCAATCTGATGTCTCGCCATCTATTCTAACCGCTGCTTGTCGGTCCACGTAGAGCAGTTTTATAAGTTGTACTATATGAGATGGAAAGCTAATTTTCCTCATGATTTCCCAAAGTCAAATGCTTTTGAATAATCCACAAAACTTGAGAAAAGGTTTACATTAAATTTTCTACACTTCCCTATTACTAAACGCACATTAAGTATGCGATCTCTTGTTCCTCCTCCTTGTATAAATCCAACTTGGACCACGTTAATCTCGTCTTCCATTTTCTTATGGTATAAATTCAGAGACATGCTCAATATTATCAAGTTGATAAGGTAACTGCAGAGACACGGTCAATGTAGGCAGGTATCTATGGTAGCTCCACAGACATCTTTACATTTCGACAGATTTCTGCCCATGCTTGTGTTCACAAAACAAAACAACGATGATTATACAACACAGCATCACATACTGAGGTCCGAGAAGTGGACACCACCTAATGTAAACTAGCTGTGTCTATGTAGACTAGCTGTGTCAATGAAAACTAACTGTGTCAATGTAAACTCGCTGTGTCGATGGACAGAAACCATGTTAATGTAAGCACAGTGCATGTATTACTTACTTCCATGCACCAACGACCGAGGAAGCTAGTAAACATCGTCTACTTCCATACATCTTCGTGACTGAGTTATGTAGCATTATCTACTTCAACACATCTACGTGACCGAGTTATGTAGCATTATTTACTTCAACACATCTACGTGACCGATTTATCTAGCATTATCTAATTCTATGTATCAACAAGACCGAGTTATGTAGCATTATCTACTTCCATGTATCAACAAGACCCAGTTATGTAGCATTATCTACTTCCATACATCTACGTGGCCTAGTTATGTAGCATTATCTACTACTATACATCTGCATGTCCGAGTTTTGTAACATTATCTACTTCCACGCATCTACCTGAACGAGCTATATAGCAATATTCTACTTCCATACATCAGCGTGTTATAGTTATCTGGCATTATCTACTTCCATACATCTACGTGACCGAGTTATCTAGCATGATCTACGTGAACGAGTTATCTAGCATGCACACCTTGCTCATTATTAACTTAACTTCATTGGGTGCTCACACCTGCATGTGCAGTCCTTGGGAGTCACTTATGAACTGAATTCATTGAACGCCTTCACAACACCCAGGTTGCCATTAGTCGCTGGGAACCCAATGTGATATAATTCCTACAACCGTCAAAAGCGCGATTAATATTTCCCCAACTACATCCCTATTTTACGGCAACACGAACCAACAGCGACATTGGGCCGAAGAGTATTTGTAACAAGCGCTGTGATTGGAAGTGACGTTATAACGAAAACAAACAGGAACATGACTTTAAGATGGCGTGGCAACCCACAAAAAATCAGTGAGAACACCAACCCAAAGACAAGGCAGAAGAAAGAACCACTTCGACTAACGGCATGGTAGCATCTACAAACGCAATCCTCTAAAGATAATAAAATCAAAGAGAGGAAAAGAAAGAAATACCAGCCTATAAGCAGGCAGACAACTTGGAGGAAAACTCCGAATTCTGGGATCCTAAAATCTGTAGTCGTCGTGTTAAAGACATTCAATTTTGTTGAAGGAAAAAGAGCACCATAATATATATTACGCTAATCATGCTCTGTCCCACCAGAAGATGGTAAGTTTATGTTGTGTAACCATGTGGTTAGTCCTATAGGACTTAATTCCGGAGAGACAAAATAATTTTTTCATATGTCGCAGTTCATGAATAAATTGTGCATGGCTTTAAACCACGAGGGATATTTCTTCTAGTTAAACAACTTATTCAATGTGTAAGCATTAGACCTAGGTTGTATAATGTATTTCTTAAGCAGTTAAACTTAATCAGCAGTAAATTAGAAGTTGTGATTAACTTAAGATCTAGGAAGTTAAGAATACTTAGTTCAATAAGAAGAAACCATTTTACACGTGCTAACACTGGTAAGAGAAATTAGTTTATGTGTAACAGAAAAGTACATGAGCACATGAGATGTAAATAGTTTTCTATATGTATCATAATTGTGTGTGTGTGTGTTGGGTGAAAGCACCCATGTGGTGAGTCAAATGTATTTTCATTGTTGTTAAACATGTGGATTTATCATTTGTGAGGCACATAATAATGCCTGATAATCACCCCTGCAAGTGTGGTTATGATTCATGATAAATGCATGTTGATTGAGTGTGTCACACAATTCTATGTATTTGATGAGAGCATGTATGTGGTGATTCATGTATAATTTCATTATCGTTTAACATGGGGAATCATCATTTGTTAATCTCATTTTATGTCTAATTATCATCCATACAATTATTATGTCTAATGAATGGTGGTGGAATGAGTGAGATTCCATTGTAATTTCATTGATATCACATCTATTAATTTATCATTTGTAAAATCACATCAGTATGCTTACTTATCATCCATGCACATACGAATGTTATGTCTGAAGAATGGTGAGAATGAGTGAGATGAAGAGACATGCTAAGGAGGAATATGAACAATCAATCAATCTCATGATGAAAGGCTCTTTGATGTATAATGTCCTGTCTATCAGAAGAGAGAATTTTAGTAATATCTCATACACTAATTAATAATTTAGTACACTTCTAAGCATGACACCAATATGTATTGCATGCAACTCATTTTACAATCATATGGTTTTGTGTCCTGATTTGTGGTGGATGAAATACTAATTAATAATTTGGTGCACTCCTAACCATGACACCCATCTGTATTTCAGATCACACAGGTTACACTCATATAGTTCTATGTCCTAAAGTGTGGGAGGATAATGATTATAATGATGATGGTAGTGATGATGATGATAATGATGATGGTGTTAATGGTGATTATGATTATGATAATGATTATTATTATGGTGATTATATGGTTATTATTATTTTTATTTGTCCGCTGACCAACGAACACCTTACGGCCTTAAAAGCGTTAAAGGTCAACAAAACCTTCGTAATATTGAAACCTGACAAAGGGAGTGGTGCAGTACTGATGGACATATCAGACTACCAGAAAAAAAATAGATGAAATATTATCAGATGCATCTAAATTCAGAGTAGAGCAAATAGTCAACAAGTCGGAGGACCTGGATGCAAAAATGAGGAAAGAAATCCAGTCACTTGTGAATGCAGGACTCATCAGTGAGGCCACTGCAAAAACGCTCACACCGCGTGGCTCCCAAACACCTCAGATGTACGGTCTACCCAAGCTTTACAAGCCCGGCATCCCACTAAGACCGACCCTTTCCATGGTTAACTCTGCATAACACCGAATGGCGAGATGGCTAGCTGACATTTTAAAACCAGTAAGACAGTCCTTCGATCCAAGAACACTCAGAGATACATTCGATATGGTGGAATTATTGGATACTATGGACATAAACAACAAACACATGGCATGCATGGATATTGCCTCTTTATTCACCAACGTTCCATTAGATGAGACCGTGAATATAATAAGCGAACGCATTAGAGACAAACAACTAAAACTAGGCATACCATCAGCTATTCTAGAGAGGCTATTATAATTATGTACTGCCAACATACAATTCAACTTTCTAAACAAATAATATCGCCAAATTGACGGAGTGGCCATGGGGGGCCCACTTGGACTTATTCTAGCGGGCATCTTCATGACACACTTGGAAGAAAAGAGATCCTCAGAAAGCAATAACTTGGCCTTTTACCGTCGTTACGTGGACGATATACTAATTATCACCAAAGACGAGCTACAAGCAACGTCGTTCTAGGCCACAATGAACGAGACACATATAAACATCTCTTTATCTATGGAACATGAACACAACGAAGCGTTGTCGTTTCTAGATATCCTAATGAGACGTAGAGCAGATGGCACAATTCAAAGATCGGTGTACCGCAAAGAAACATGGACTGGCTAATACTTAAATTTTCAGAGCTTCGCACCTGTCCAGTACAAACGGGGCTTAGTACGGACCATGTTTGACCGTGCTAGGAAGATATGCACCCAGGACACACTGACAGAGGAATTTGAAACTCTGAAGAATGCCTTAAACCTGAATGGGTACTCCACAGGATTTATAAAGCGCCACTGCCAACAGTCCAAACCGAAATCAGAAGTATCTACAGTCCCTAAAATCAAGGTATTAATCCAGCTAACCTTCCGAGGAGATGACGTAATGCAACGTCTGCGGGACAGGCTCACAACAGCAGTCGAGCGAACATTCTGTGCTGCAACTCTAGTCATCAGGTACAGAAACACACCGATCCCAGTCCCAGCAGTAAAAGAACCTGTAGCTTTGTACGCCAAATCAAATTGTATTTACCAATTTACATGTAGATGCGAGGCAATCTACATAGGCAGAACTGAGCGACAGTTACATTGCAGAGTTTCGGAACACATTCCGAATTGGGTGGACAAAATACTACACACAGAAGATGGTAGCCTAGGCAGGCCGACACACCGGAACAGTCCGGCTTCATCGGTCTGGAGACATGTGCTCGAGAGCGGTCACGTGGTTGAAAGAGACAGTGCCTTCCGTGTGTTGTTCAACACACAAAGTAGTCGATTGTTAAAGTTTGCTGAAAATATAATAATCAACCTTCGTAAGCCGTCCTTGTGCAAGCAGAAAGACATGTTAGTCAGTTTAAAATTACCGTGGTAGACAATCGACATTGCTGTGCGAACATGTGTATATTTCAGTTTGAAGGATTTATCTAATTAATTCACGTAAGTTGTGTGATTTCTGCAGTATGTACCTGACGAGATGCAGCGAAATATGCCAGGCAACAAATCGTGCAATCTATTGTTTGTGTCTTCGTTATTCAAATATTATTATTTAGTAGATGATTATGCTGCTAAGGATGATTGTGAGGTAACGGCATATTACATACGTGGTAAAGAAGAAGGAAACTACTCTTCTTCGACGCATTTTGATTAAGAAAAATTTACCTGAAAATTGTACAGGAGAAGATACCACAATGTACCTATATTGTTTATAAACAAACACTCATTGCATTTAGGAATTAATTACAAACCTTAATGTATGAGACCGCCACAATGTACTTGTATTGTGTATAAGCAAATACTTATTGCATTTAGGATGAATTATAAACCTTAATGCATGAGAACCTTTTCTATTGAATGAAGGATATCTATGGAAAATAATTATGAACAAAAGGGAATGGTGACAATAAGTATCACATTCTGAATAGATCAAGGTAATGCTCGACCAATAGACCATGACTGATAGGCATATGTGAAGATGACACTGCTTATCTGGTAGTCTAAACATTTAGTCCTTATAATGAAGGATTGGATTGACAGTGACCAGTCATAGGGTTGATACTAATAGAGAACACCAAGACTCTCTTCCTCCCTTGGTTTTTTTCAATAGGATCAACATTCACTGTATTCGTAATCCTTGTGTTTTTTTCTTGAAAGTTTTGCAGTCTTACATTTCTAATGTTCATATTGATAATATCAGTAGATTTATGATTGATGCTGCATTTTCAGGTAGTGGCTAGATCCATCTAGATCCAGACCTGATTGTTGAGTGAAGCACCTTGTTGCGTGAAGCACCCTGATAGAGTGAAACACCTCGGTTGAATGATGCCCTTCAATAGAGCAGTGCAGAAAGCTATTCACCTGCGAGATTTTCCTCTACCCATATAGGAATGGGACACAGATAATCTATCCTTGAACCTGATAGGGGAAAACCAGAGCCAATATTCTGTTCAGACCTGGACCAGATCAACACTAAGAACAAGTAACATAGATAGTGTCACTGACTGCTGGCCGCAGGGATTCGGAAACCTAAAAGTGGAGAAACTGGAGTGTATATAGCTCTTTTTTTTCAGATTACACATATGCCTGTAGAAGATGAGCAGTAAATGTAATAGAAAGACAGATATATAGCTGGTGATATGGATATTAATTTTTGCACAGCAATCAGATATTTATAGTTATAGATAAATACGTATATGACCTCTTGTATTGAATTGATTTGTGGTGTTTTTTAATGAAATGATCCATAACACGATTTATGTGTATTAAATCATAAAATTGAGGTCATGTCATCTACTGAGTGTTTTTTTTTCTTGTCGTAGTTAAGTGGTTTAATTAAAACACACTCTAGACAATAATTAATTAACTGAGAGAGGAGAGGCAAGGAACCACCAATATGATATTGTTGGTTGTAAGGGAAAACTTTTCATTTGGTTTCATAGAGGTATTCCTTGGTTCTCCGAGACTCTATTTATGGACTCAAACAACTGAGGCATTAAAGGTTAACTTAATTAGAACGGGCCGGATCACATTGAGATCAAGGAACTTGGTTGTCCTCTATCTCTTTGGGGTTGAACCAACATACGTATCCGACACCCAACTCTCGAACTCCCAGGGAACCCCGACACAGCCATGATGGGGTTTCTTCTGGAACACTCACCGCCATCTCCCGTCCGGCCTGAACTTGGGGTAGTCCGCATGTTGCCCGAGTCTGGTGGGTTCGCGGTTTTGTGCTCTGTGTTGGGGTCCATGCACGGAGTCTCCTTGTCGCCGTACTCGGGTAGGCCTTCGCAGTTCATCACCTCAGGCCACTCAAAATCGAACTTCCTGGGCGAGAAGAAAGACACACTTCGGCATTAGACAATAAGTTCATTGTGTTAGAAACTTGCTCTTGTTCTGTCCTGAATACGTTTCTATTCTAATCAAACAAGCATATCTGGTCATTACACTATATAATAAACAACAATGTATTTGTAAATCCCGAAGGCATACAATATAAAAACAAACACTTACACATGCCAGACTTGACCCTCAGTACACGAAAATAAAATAACTAATGTAAGGGGAGATAGATGAAAATAATGTCATAATACAAATACTAAATTTAAACATAGACCACATAAATAAGATATTGCACGATTTCTTGACTGATATATTAACGGTATCGAAATATTATCTAATTGTCGATTCCAGCCGTTACTCTGTAAACATTTTTATCGTCCACTAAACAAAATAGTTGATATCCTTTACAGAACGCCGCAATCCGCCCCATCATTATTTGTGCTCTTTGTGATTTATTGACAGAATTGCGTCAAGAAGGTTTTCATTGCATTCTGAGCGACTGCAACTCATACTATTTTATGAAAACAAACGCAGGGTGATCTGCATCCAAATCGATCACAGCTGCTTTTCGAGCACTGGATGCATACTTGCGAACTGAGTCCATGACACCTTCGCCACATAGCTGGCTATAGTGCTCTAGTAATCCCTATTTGCATCTTTCACTCACCTGGGCGTCCCCCTCCACCCCCAACCAGCGGGTGCGCCCCTCCCACCCCTCACCAGGAAACTAAGCCAATCACTGAGCTTCGTTCTGGCGTAATTAGCCTCACGTCCATTTTCCGCCTGAACAGCACACATCCGATTAATTCTGTCCACTGATAGTTGCTCAAAGACGTTTTCCGCCGTACAAGGATAAAGTTAAGTAATTTTAATATTTTCATTTAGTGTCTTTTGCGCCGGTATCCACGGCCTAAGGGTTTAACGTCTTTCTCCGTAATCCCGTATACTCTCGTGGGTAATATGACGTGCGCGAGAATTGGTAGCGGTTCTCTTCGTGTCGGTAGCTTACGGGGTATGTGAGCCAGCAGCACAGAAAGCAATGGCAAATTACTGGGCGTAATCTTGTCAAGAAATCAACAATCAGCTGAAAGATGCTGATGTTGACAGCGATGTCTTGTAAAGGATATGCGAAAAAAAGTTTCTTTCGTGTAGTGTGTCGGTTTATGTTTCTGTGTTCTGTGCTCACGACGGCTTTGGCTGCAACGTCCATTTTGTTACTTGCAATAGTGTACTAATAAAGGTCGCAATCTTCGACTCGTTTTTCTTCGTCAGCACAGAACAAACAAACACAAACCGACACACAACTACATGTAACACACTACTTGCCAATATTAAAGACACTTATCAGAATCAGTTTCCTTATTTGGAGCGACTGACGCGTTAGACGACTATCGATGGATTGTATGCACTGGATGTATGGTCAAGGGATCAAAGGTCAATACCGTCAGAAGCTCAAGTATTGGCTAAGTCACCTGGCATTAGGACAGGAGGGAAGAGGGTTGGTTTGAGGTGGTGGGGCACCCATGTGAGCGAAAGGTAAAAATTTGGATTAGTGCTCTGTGGCGAAGGTGTGAGGAACGTAGTTCGCAATTCCTCGTTCCGTGCTCGAAATACAGATGCGGGTGACCTGGATGTAGACCGCCATTGCGTTGGTCCTCATAGAATGGTATGAGTGTCGGTCGCTCAGAAAACAATCACAAACCACCTAACGCAAACATGTCAAGACATCCAAAACAGCAATATTAATGCTGGGGATGACTGTGACGTCCTGTAAAGGATATGCAACAACCTTTTTAGTAGACTATGCAACTGCGGGGATGGGAGGTGTTGTGGGTTTGGAAGTTAAATGAAACTATGTTAGACACTGAGGCCTTGAGGGGAGCGTAAACCCAACTGGAAGATGAGACGGTTTTCCAAAGTGTTACGATCCCGTTCGTGCAAACACACGATTTGATCGCCGTGACCTGTATGTCGGCTACGCTACAGTGGTCAGGACTGTTGAAGTGCATATATACCGGTGTGACATGATGGATCAGTCATCCACATTCCCAGTCCACCACATCCATAACAATACTTTTAATCTTGAACGGAGACCATCCAGATAGCAGGGATATTAATAGAATAGAACCTTTCAGAACACGGTGGGGAAAGGCAAAAGGCGCACGCCCGCATTTTGATTGGTTAATACGTGGTAGACCACGCTATCCACTAGGCCAAATTCAAAAATCTAGTAGTTTGAGCTCGGATTCCACCTGGAGCAGTCGCTATCTGTGATGTGGTGATTATAATGCCCTAAAGATTCCGTAATATATTGTTCTCTGGATAACAGGTACCACTTTAAAACATATTTAAATGTGTGGTTATGCCTAGTGAACGAAAGAGAAGAATATAGGAGTATTTTATGAAGAAAATGTGAAAGTGAAAAACAGAATTTCATTGTGAAAGTATTCTGAATACTGCTTCTTCAACCTGTCAGGTCTTCCACGCTGTATAATACTCCAAGTGCATATCATTCCCCTGTTGTGACGGGTTGCGTATGCTTGATGATTGTAAATTACACTAAATGCAGATTTGCAAACCCTTTGTGCATTCTAAATGCCTATCATGGCCCGTTCTTAACCAACCTGTACACTGATCTTGTGAGTTAACATTTGGCAGTTCTGGATCATAATGTGTGATGTAACATGTACAAGTTCCATTGTATATGCTAAGAATGTTTGAGTGAGTGAGTTGGTGATTTCATAAGTAGCCTCTCACATTTGTAGAATGATAGATGCTTCAATATCCATATGTAGGCAGGACGTGTATGGCACGCCAGAATTGCAAAGTTCCTGTGGTGCCTGGTGACTAGATTACGCTCAGGAGAATGAATACAATTTCTCTCTGAAGTATTACTCTGGTACCTCTACTGTTGGTGGGTTTATATGAACTAATTCCTAAAAGGACAATATGTGTTCGAACCTGTGTCTTAGTTGGCTGAATATAATAAATGGCTCAGGCAAATTTACAGGGGACCAACATGTTTTCCCAATATGTGCTTTGTTACATATGAGAACAATTGCTTATGCAATTTGGCTTCTTTTACCTACTGTAGTTGATATGGACATTACTCAGTGGGGAAAGAGCACATGATGATGATGATGATGTACTTGTGAGCCATGTCTGGTCTGAGAGAGGTGAGGTCTGGCATTGCTGTATGAGTGTGTATGGAGAAAAAGACATCCATGTAAAAAATCAGTTATCAGTTATCAGTTATCAGTTGGGGTATCTTCGTTGCACTCCGGACATGTCTATAGGTGCTCAGATCCTCCCCCCAGCATATTCATCAGCGTCCGGTGGCTAATAGTGCCAGTTCTGTGTTGGTTGACGAGGCGCTTTGTTTTCCCGATGTACCTCTCGCGTCTGGCTGTGCCGATTCTTACTCCCAGGTCTTTCATCCTGGACAGCGATGTGGAATCACTGACGTCAAAGTCCTCTGTTCTCGCCATATATTTAAGGACGTTAATAACATCGGCACGATCCATGGGCTGGCCATCTACAGGGGGTGCAGAGCCAGCCAGTTTGTCAGCTCGTTCATTTCCCTCGACTCCCGCATGTCCCGGGACGAAGATGAAGGTGACTTTACGGACAACAGACTTCCGCAGCGATTCAGTCCACTGTCTACGTACAGATCCAGCTTCGACCTTCTGAATCATGCTCATTGAATCACTTAGTACACACACGTTGGTATACTGCAGTGATTCCAGCCATATGAAAGCCTGTGTAACTGCCATCACCTCCATCGTCATGCTGCTCGTGGTCATAGAGTGGGCACCACTGGATTCTTGAACGGTTCGGCCCACGCACTTCTCTGCTGCTTTACAACAGATCCATCTGTATAGATGAGCACTTCGGGGCTATCTGAGTGTTCATAGATGAGCGCGTTAACCTCTGCATTGACAGCGGCAGGGTTCTGCTCTCTGCACCGCCTGTCGAGTGTGATAATGCAGGAGAAAGTGCACTTAAAATCTGGAGGCACCGGCACCCATTCCTTGCCGGGGTTGATACTGGTAAGACTGCAGACCTGTCTGACGACATCTTCCGCCCGACCCATCCATGATTTGCCCCTCTATAGCCTGTCACCCTTTTCTCTGAATATAGCGTCATGCAGAGGGTGCTGCTCATCTGCACTTATTTTTAAGTATGCACGAGCTCTCCAGATCTTGATCCTGTGTTCCATTGTCGGGAGGTCAAGGAGGTATCTCATTGCTACACAGCTGGTGTCTCTCGTGCAGCCCAAAATGATGCGCATGGCTTCGTTTTGTACCTTTTCAAGTCTTCCAATCTGTGTAGGGCTGACAGTGAGGATGGCCAGGGCATACTCGATGCGTGAAAGCACAAGTCCTTGGAACAGAAGTATTAGCAGTCTTTGCTCCATATTGGCAGTTGCCATGACTCTCATTGCTGACAAACCTTTTCGAGCCTTCGTTATGACATAATCGACATGATCTCTGAAGGACAGGCTACGATCAAGCCTCACGCCAAGATATGTCATTGACTGGGTTCTACTCAAACTGCTCCCATCCATTCTTACTGCCGGCAGGTCTGTTTTCACAATATGGTTGTTTAGTGAGAACCATGTAACCGTTGCCTTTGCAGGGTTGACAAGGGCATCGGCATCAGCACACCATGAGGAAATTCGATCTAGTTCGCCCTGCATATCATTGGCAACCGCCTGTCTATCTCGACCCTGTCGATACACGAGGATGTCGTCAACGAATGACAGAGTCCTACCCCTCCCGTCCAACTGTTGTTCAGTAATCGGCACCGTATACACGTTGAATAGTACTAGTGACAGTGGTGAACCCTGCGGCAATCCTGGACATATCGTTATCGGCTCAGAAGACCAACTCCAGCATCTTAGCACCACCTTCCTTTGGAGCAGAACTGCAGCTATCCATCGTACAAGGTGCGGGTGCACTTTCAGTCTGAGGAGGGTTTGCATCAAGTGCTCGAAAGATACTCTGTTATATGCGTCCTCTAAGTCTATGGCGGCCGCACATGTCTCTTCTCTGACATGAAATCCTTCGTAAACATCTTGAGCAAAGACCGCCACATTCAGCCATGACTATTTGTTGCGTCTGTAACCTCCAAGTGTGGGCGGGAAGCAGCCGAGCTGTTCCAAGTCACAAGCAAGTCTGTGTGCTACAATTTTCTCCAGTAGCTTGCCAACAGTATTCTGCATCGTAATGATTCTGTAGCCGCTTATCTTGGAATGGTCTTTGTTCGGTTTTGGCAGCGGCAGCAAGTAGCTGTGTAGCCATTCTTCTTTGACCTGACCCCTCTGGATACTGGTGTTGAATTCTCTGGCCAGTTCTTCCATGTCATCATCTGATATCACCAGTAGGTCACCATATCGGATGCCGTCTGGGCCTGGGGCGGTGTTAGGTGATTTCTTGAGCATCGCACGCAAAAGCTCAGCTGTGATTGTCCATTCTTCGTCTGTCCCGACCCCCTCGCACAACTGAGAGAGTGTCGTTGTGGTCCTCTGTCTGGCGGGCTCGTCTTTCTGGTCAGTCTGTTCTATGTAGCGTGCAAGAAGGGCCTTACCTTTATCCGCATCCGACTTTTTCCATGCCAGGTCTGTGCCTTGAAAGTCTGGAGTACCCCTACGTTGTGCAGCACCGTTCATGCTCTTGTGGATGCGCCAGAATGTCGTAAGAGATCGCTCGGAGCACACCTTCCTGCAGAACTCGTCCCATTTCTCGGCCTTGGCGTGTTTGGCGCAGGATTTGAATAAAGTCGTCGTCCTATCGACCTCAGTCTTCAGGTTCGCCAACTCAACCTGTGGCATGTTAGTTACGATCCCGAGTGTACGCCACCAAGAGATGGGCGGGGGATCTGAGAAAACATTGCGAGTGGTCGAGTCTGCACGGAGAATGGATAGATGTCTCAGGTGGATATTTTTGGCAGCAATATTATGGGGATGGCAGATCAGTGAGAGTACAGGTCTATTATTTCGTGGTTTCGGCCTGGAGAAGAGAGCCTCGGCACGACTGCTAGACTGGCAGCGGTGAAGAGTTTTAGACAGAACATTCTCACGATAGCCACGGAGGCGAAGAAATCCAACATTTCGTGGGTTTTTTGATGGAAGTCGTTATTATCCTGACAAAGCCGTCGGAGACGTAACACTTGGGAGAAAGGAATAGAACCCTTACGCGATGGAGTTTGGGAGGAGAGTAGAGAAGGAATGCGTGCGAGCCAGTTTGTTGATAATAAACCGTCGTGCATAGACCTGTGGAACCCAAAAGAGACTGTTACATCTAAGAAATTGACCGTCAACAAAGAAATAGTAGAGGTGAGTCTGGTATTGGGATAAAAGCCTGGTGCAACGAAACCGAACCTGTCGACTTTAAAGAGACTTTTAAGGGTGTGGTGTGTGTGTGTGTGTGTGTGTGTGTGTGTGTGTGTGTGTGTGTGTGTGTGTGTGAGTGTGTGTGAACAGTTTGTTGCATGTCCTTTACATAACGTTGCAATCAACGCCAACATGGCTTGACTGCTGGTGATTTACTGGGCAAATTTACGCTCAGTAGATTGTCATTCATTTCTAACCTACCTACGCTCGTCATATCAAAGCAACCCACAGCGATCTGCACCAATGAGTGCACTTATGGCATCAAAGTCTACCTGGCTAAAGCAAGGAGCTGTGACACTGCGTCTCATTAACGCCCAAACCACAGGCCCCGACTTGCATGTGTGTGTACTTATTTGATTTGTTTATATCATCATCATCATCGTATGTTAATAAGCGTAGGTATTCATGTTTCGCCATCTCACACAATCACTAGTGTCGTGGATCAGCTCTATCTTCTTTTCTTGGCCATGCAATGTGTCCAAGCCATCCACATATTTATTTCTCTGCCTTCCGCTTGTATTTTTTCCCTCAGTCTTGACAGTTGTCCACAAGTTCTCAAATTACTTCTTTTCATAACTGTCGCGGGATACTGCGAGTTTAGTGATTCCCCGATGAACTAAAATATAACATTACTTGCAATGTATGAGGTTGGGAAATTATTGACCGTTAGTCAGAATAACAATCGAGCACTTCAGCCTTGAGCGATGACAAAGTGACGGTTATTGACCGAATGGTATAGAAGTCAGATACAGTTGTTATCAGGGGTCATTGACTGCCGATTTCACCGGTCAAACAAAGTGGAGACATCGGGTTGTGGAAAACACGAAGGCATTGATCAAAGAGTTAGAACTGTTTGATGTACGATGAATGGGGAACGCGGGAATCAGCGGAGGAGCCGAGACGGAGCGGACAAGAACGAATACGTGATTTCACAAACCTTTGATGGGACACTACTGCAAATTCGATTGTTGATCAAAAGGGACGGTGAATTGGAAACTGAGTATAAATAGTTGGAAACTTGGTTTTGTGTTTAGTGTGCGACCAACTGGAGGAAGAATGGATCTATGCGTCCTTAAATAGAATAGAAATATAGATCCCTAATTGTTTAGAGGCGATGGGACATTGGTGCTTATGTGCTTGTGTATTTCGATTCATGGACTAACATAGATAATATAAGGTAATCTAGCTTTAGCTTAGTAATCTAGCATAGTGAACTAGGTGTCTGTGCTTTGCTGTTACCATTTCCTTCTTTTAGCTAATCGTTTAGACTTTAGTGAACTCATCGGTCTTATGTCAGAGTATCTTTCGGAAGCGTCTGAGTACGGCCGGAGGCATGCTCTCACATAAGAGTTAGTCTGAAGCAAGCTGAGATATCCTGGTTATCTATCTCCCACAGGTTCTACGACAAAAACTCAGGACATACTCAGAGAAGATAAAGAAGGCACTTCACTTGCGCAGAGAAAGTACTTCACTAGAACAACTTAAACATAGCCATTCAATAATCGTGGGCCGAGATAACGAATTGCAAATAAGTGAACTCTGTATCCAGGTTTTGAAAACCATAGAAAGGACTTTCATTCTATAAAGGCAGAGCGACATAGGCTAAATATATTTGAATTGGGTTCTAACCTAAAAGAAACCTTGGAGAACTCAAGAACAGTTTACATGTATACAAAAACTGTTAAGTAAATAACTAGAGACAGTGTGTCGAACATATATAGTCTTTATACAGACAGTGTTAGACAGTGGTGAGGTGTTTCAGTGATGGATTTTACTAACTTCCAAAGAGGGAAATCTGTCGAATTCAGAGACTTACCGTAATCGCATTATTTCATGGTGATCAGACGTTGAGCACTTTCGAAATCTTGGAATACGTCCAGACTCAGTAGGAGAGGAGCTTCCAGGGTGAGAGCTGTCCATATATGTGTGATGTCTTGTTGCATGGCCGTATAAGGATGTGAGATATGATACTGCACATACGAATTCCAGAGTCTTATCTCGCACTCACACTAGAAGACACTACCAACTACATATACACATTCAATACATACAACTGACATAGTTTTCAGCATTAAATATTTTATTAATTGTTGGAGGAAACTGTTGTTGGGGTATGTTATGAAGGAATAAGAGAGAGAGAGAGAGAGAGAGAGAGAGAGAGAGAGAGAGAGAGAGAGAGAGAGAGAGAGAGAGTAGAAGACAGAACGGGGGAGTGTAGACAAAGGTCCGACAATAGTTCCAAAGTATAAGAAGGATCTTAAAGGTGTGCTTGTTGATTCCACTTTTCCCCCGGGACGACAAGCGACAATAACGTTTCAAAAAATCTTGAATGTTTACGTCTAATTTCTGTACTCAGTTTACGGTTTTTATTAGTTTATATATATATATATATATATATATATATATATATATATATATATATATATATATATATATGTATATATATATATATATATATATATATATATATATATATATATATATATATATATATACACACACACACACACACAGTTACATAATTAGGTGGAGGCGGCTTTATGGTGAAGTGGTTAACAATGCAATTTTGTAATCACACATACCGCTACCTTGCGCTGGGTTACATTCATTGGTGTGAGTGCCGCTCGGTCAAAACGTAATGACAAACTACTGAACGTAAACTTGCCACTAACTGCCAAACAATGCTTGAGTTGACTGCTACGTCCTGTAAAGGACATGCAACTAACTTCAATTAGGTGGAGTGGCCAGGTCTCATTTTTACACCCTATTCCTTCCCATATAAATATGTAGTTAATTTGTCAGTTGTATGAATCCAGAAAATACAAGAAACACCAAACGCTAGGATTCGAACTGTAGCTGCTATACTGTCAAAGAGTCTACTATCCACAGCGTTACATTACATAAACAAAACTTCAAGAAATCGACATAAATGAGCACACCACTGTTGTCCTACCTCATCAAAGGCTCGCAGCCGTCCCTAGCGCGCTCACATACAGATCGGCAGGCGGGCATGTGTCGCTTGTCGTTCTCCGTGCAGATCGGTGTGTAAATGCTGCACAGGAAGAACTTGAGATCTGTGGAACACTGGAGCTTCACAATAGGGTAGAATTGGTGTATCTCCAATCTCGCATCATCCTGGGTTTCATGGTTCAACTGGTTAGGCATGTAGGTCATGTTGTAACCAATGCCTTTACACATTGGAATTGTAATCTCCTGACACTTTCGTGCATCACTATCAGCATCTGCTGAATGGAACAATAGGAGCACGGGGGTCAAAGGTAAGAGAAAAGTTGAAAAACATGCAGGCAATGATTTCAACCTCTTAATTGTGATTTTATTAATGTTACACTGCTGGTCAATTCTGGTCATCTTTAAATTTGTTCACAAAATGTTTTTGTATTAATCCACATGGCAATGGCCAGTCTGCTTTGTATTCGTCTAAGTATCTTGCAGTTCCGTGCCTTTACGTGAGCGCATTTGTAAACATTGCAAGGCCCATGCGAGCGGCATTACAGTCTGTCGTGATCGTTAGAGGTAGGTGTGGTTTTCTTGTCGGGTGTTAAATATACAGATGTTTCTGTATGTTTCTTTGTCCATATTAGTTTTATCTGTATGCATTATCTTTGTATTGGCTGTGTTAAAATATCAGTTGTAATTTTCACTATTCTTTTTGGCTGAGGTTATTAGTTTGTCTATGCCATTCTGTAATGTTGATAGTAATACTGTATAATTGGCATATTGAATCCCTGGTATTTCATGACCACCGATATTTAGGGCATCACAATGCTCTTTGGTTATATCATTTTTGATAAAATTTTCAGCTTACATGTTAAACAAATAGGGGGACATCACACAGTCTTCTTGGACTCCTTGCTAATGCCAAACCAATCTGATGTCTCGCCATCTATTCTAACCGCTGCTTGTTGGTCTACGTAGAGCAGTTTTATAAGTTGTACTATATGAGATGGAAAGCTAATTTTCCTCATGATTTCCCAAAGTCAAATGCATTTGAATAATCCACAAAACATGAGAAAAGGTTTACATTAAATTTTCTACACTTCCCTATTACTAAACGCACATTAAGTATGCGATCTCTTGTTCCTCCCCCTTGTATAAATCCAACTTGGACCACGTTAATCTCGTCTTCCATTTTCTTATGGTATAACTTCAGAGACATGCTCAATATTATCACGTTGATAAGGTAACTGCAGAGACACGGTCAATGTAGGCAGGTATCTATGGTAGCTCCACAGACATCTTTACATTTCGACAGATTTCTGCCCATGCTTGTGTTCACAAAACAAAACAACGATGATTATACAACACAGCATCACATACTGAGGTCCGAGAAGTGGACACCACCTAATGTAAACTAGCTGTGTCGATGTAGACTAGCTGTGTCAATGAAAACTAGCTGTGTCAATGTAGACTCGCTGTGTCAATGGACAGAAACCATGTTAATGTAAGCACAGTGCATGTAGTACTTACTTCCATGCACCAACGACCGAGGAAGCTAGTAAACATCGTCTACTTCCATACATCTACGTGACTGAGTTATGTAGCATTATTTACTTCAACACATCTACGTGACCGAGTTATGTAGCATTATCTACTTATGTGTATCAACAAGACCGAGTTATGTAGCATTATCTTCTTCTATGTATCAACAAGACCGAGTTGTGTAGGATTATCTACTTCCATACATCTACGTGGCCTAGTTATGTAGCATTATCTACTACTATAAATCTGCATGTCCGAGTTTTGTAACATTATCTACTTCCACGCATCTACCTGAACGAGCTATATAGCAATATTCTACTTCCATACATCAGCGTGATATAGTTATCTGGCATTATCTACTTCCATACATCTACGTGACCGAGTTATCTAGCATGATCTACGTGAACGAGTTATCTAGCATGCACACCTTGCTCATTATTAACTTAACTTCAATGGGTGCTCACACCTGCATGTGCAGTCCTTGGGAGTCACTTATGAACTGAATTCATTGAACGCCTTCACAACACCCAGGTTGCCATTAGTCGCTGGGAACCCAATGTGATATAATTCCTACAACCGTCAAAAGCGCGATTAATATTTCCCCAACTACATCCCTATTTTACGGCAACACGAACCAACAGCGACATTGGGCCGAAGAGTATTTGTAACAAGCGCTGTGATTGGAAGTGACGTTATAACGAAAACAAACAGGAACATGACTTTAAGATGGCGTGGCAACCCACAAAAAATCAGTGAGAACACCAACCCGAAGACAAGGCAGAAGAAAGAACCACTTCGACTAACGGCATGGTAGCATCTACAAACGCAATCCTCTAAAGATAATAAAATCAAAGAGAGGAAAAGAAAGAAATACCAGCCTATAAGCAGGCAGACAACTTGGAGGAAAACTCCGAATTCTGGGATCCTAAAATCTGTAGTCGTCGTGTTTAAGACATTCAATTTTGTTGAAGGAAAAAGAGCACCATAATATATATTACGCTAGTCATGATCTCTCCCACCAGAAGATGGTAAGTTTAGGTGGTGTAACCATGTGGTTAGTCCTATAGGACTTAATTCCGGAGAGACAAAATAATTTTTTCATATGTCGCAGTTCATGAATAAATTGTGCATGGCTTTAAACCACGAGGGATATTTCTTCTAGTTAAACAACTTATTTAATGTGTAAGCATTAGACCTAGGTTGTATAATGTATTTCTTAAGCAGTTAAACTTAATCAGCAGTGAAATAGAAGTTGTGATTAACTTAAGATCTAGGAAGCTAAGAATACTTAGTTCAATAAGAAGAAACCATTTTACACGTGCCAACACTAGTAAGAGAAATTAGTGTATGTGTAACAGAAAAGTACATGAGCACATGAGATGTAAATAGTTTTCTATATGTATCATAATTGTGGGTGTGTTGGGTGAAAGCACCCATGTGGTGAGTCAAATGTATTTTCATTGTTGTTGAACATGTGGATTTATCATTTGTGAGGCACATAATAATGCCTGATCATCACCCCTGCAAGTGTGGTTATGATTCATGATAAATGCATGTTGATTGAGTGTTTCACACAATTCTATCTATTTGATGAGAGCATGTATGTGGTGATTCATGTATAATTTCATTATCGTTTAACATAGGGAATCATCATTTGTTAATCTCATTTTATGTCTAATTATCATCCATACAATTATTATGTCTAATGAATGGTGGTGGAATGAGTGAGATTCCATTGTAATTTCATTGATATCAAATCTATCAATTTATCATTTGTAAAATCACATCAGTATGCTTACTTATCATCCATGCACATACGAATATTATGTCTGATGAATGGTGAGAATGAGTGAGATGAAGAGACATGCTACGGAGAAATATGAACAATCAATCAATCTCATGATGAAAGGCTCTTTGATGTATAATGTCCTGTCTATCAGAAGAGAGAATTTTAGTAATATCTCATACACTAATTAATAATTTAGTACACTTCTAAGCATGACACCAATATGTATTGCATGCAACTCATTTTACAATCATATGGTTTTGTGTCCTGACTTGTGGTGGATGAAATACTAATTAATAATTTGGTGCACTCCTAACCATGACACCCATCTGTATTTCAGATCACACAGGTTACACTCATATAGTTCTATGTCCTAAAGTGTGGGAGGATAATGATTATAATGATGATGGTAGTGATGATGATGATAATGATGATGGTGTTAATAGTGATTATGATTATGATAATGATTATTATTATGGTGATTATATGGTTATTATTATTTTTATTTGTCCGCTGACCAACGAACACCGTACGGCCTTAAAAGCGTTAAAGGTCAACAACACCTTCGTAATATTGAAACCTGACAAAGGGAGTGGTGCAGTACTGATGGACATATCAGACTACCAGAAAAAAAATAGATGAAATATTATCAGATGCATCTAAATTCAGAGTAGAGCAAATAGTCAACAAGTCGGAGGACCTGGATGCAAAAATGAGGAAAGAAATCCAGTCACTTGTGAATGCAGGACTCATCAGTGAGGCCACTGCAAAAACGCTCACACCGCGTGGCTCCCAAACACCTCAGATGTACGGTCTACCCAAGCTTTACAAGCCCGGCATCCCACTAAGACGGACCCTTTCCATGGTTAACTCTGCATAACACCGAATGGCGAGATGGCTAGCTGACATTTTAAAGCCAGCAAGACAGTCCTTCGATCCAAGAACACTCAGAGATACATTCGATATGGTGGAATTATTGGATACTATGGACATAAACAACAAACACATGGCATGCATGGATATTGCCTCTTTATTCACCAACGTTCCATTAGATGAGACCGTGAATATAATAAGCGAACGCATTAGAGACAAACAACTAAAACTAGGCATACCATCATCTATTCTAGAGAGGCTATTATAATTATGTACTGCCAACATACAATTCAACTTTCTAAACAAATAATATCGCCAAATTGACGGAGTGGCCATGGGGAGCCCACTTGGACCTATTCTAGCGGACATCTTCATGACACACTTGGAAGAAAAGAGATCCTCAGAAATCAATAACTTGGCCTTTTACCGTCGTTACGTAGACGATATACTAATTATCACCACAGACAAGCTACAAGCAACGTCGTTCTAGGCCACAATGAACGAGACACATATAAACATCTCTTTATCTATGGAACATGAACACAACGAAGCGTTGCCGTTTCTAGATATCCTAATGAGACGTAGAGCAGACGGCACAATTCAAAGATCGGTGTACCGCAAAGAAACATGGACTGGCCAATACTTAAATTTTCAGAGCCTTGCACCTGTCCAGTACAAACGGGGCTTAGTACGGACCCTGTTTGACCGTGCTAGGAAGATATGCACCCAGGACACACTGACAGAGGAATTTGAAACTCTGAAGAATGCCTTAAACCTGAATGGGTACTCCACAGGATTTATAAAGCGCCACTGCCAACAGTCCAAACCGAAATCAGAAGTAACTACAGTCCCTAAAATCAAGGTATTAATCCAGCTAACCTTCCGAGGAGATGACGTAATGCAACGTCTGCGGGACAGGCTCACAACAGCAGTCGAGCGAACATTCTGTGCTGCAACTCTAGTCATCAGGTACAGAAACACACCGATCCCAGTCCCAGCAGTAAAAGAACCTTAGTTAGTTAGTTAGTTATCAGTTGGGGTATCTTCGTTGCACTCCGGACATGTCCATAGGTGCTCAGATCCTCCCCCCAGCATATGCATCAGCGTCCGGTGGCTAATAGTGCCAGTTCTGTGTTGGTTGACGAGGCGCTTTGTTTTCCCGATGTACCTCTCGCGTCTGGCTGTGCCGATTCTTACTCCCAGGTCTTTCATCCTGGAAAGCGATGTGGAATCACTAGCGTCAAAATCCTCTGTTCTCGCCATATCTTTAAGGGTGTTAATAACATCGGCACGATCCATGGGCTGGCCATCTACAGGGGGTGCAGAGCCAGCCAATTTATCAGCTCGTTCATTTCCCTCGACTCCCGCATGTCCCGGGACGAAGATGAAAGTGACTTTGCGGACAACAGACTTCCGCAGCGACTCAGTCCACTGTCTACGTACAGATCCAGCTTCGACCTTCTGAATCATGCTCATTGAATCACTTAGTACACACACGTTGGTATAATTCTGTGATTCCAGCCATATGAAAGCCTGTGTAACTGCCATCACCTCCATCGTCATGCTGCTCGTGGTCATGGAGTGGGCACCACTGGATTCTTGAACGGTTCGGCCCGCTGAGCGGGCTGTAAATGCCCACGCACTTCTCTGCTGCTTTACAACAGATCCATCTGTATAGATGAGCACTTCGGGGCTATCTGAGTGATCATAGATGAGCGCGTTAACCTCTGCATTGACAGCGGCAGGGTTCTGCTCTCTGCACCGTCTGTCGAGTGTGATAATGCAGGAGAAGGTACACTTAAAAGCTGGAGGCACCGGCACCCATTCCTTGCCGGGGTTGATACTGGTAAGACTTCAGACCTGTCCGACGACATCTTCCGCCCGACCCATCCATGATTTGCCCCTCTTTAGCCTGTCACCCTTTTCTCTGAATACAGCGTCATGCAGAGGGTGCTGCTCATCTGCACTTATTTTTAAGTATGCACGAGCTCTCCAGATCTTGATCCTGTGTTCCATTGTCGGGAAGTCAAGGAGGTATCTCATTGCTACACAGCTGGTGTCTCTCGTGCAGCCCAAAATGATGCGCATGGCTTCGTTTTGTACCTTTTCAAGTCTTCCAATCTGTGTAGGGCTGACAGTGAGGATGGCCAGGGCATACTCGATGCGTGAAAGCACAAGTCCTTGGAACAGAAGTAATAGCAGTCTTTGCTCGATATTGGCACTTTGCTGCCAAACCTTTTCGAGCCTTCGTTATGACATAATCGACATGATCTCTGAAGGACAGGCTACGATCAAGCCTCACGCCAAGATATGTCATTGACTGGGTTCTACTCAGAATGCTCCCATCCATTCTTACTGCCGGCAGGTCTGTTTTCACAATATGGTTGTTTAGTGAGAACCATGTAACCGTTGCCTTTGCAGGGTTGACAAGGGCATCGGCATCAGCACACCATGAAGAAATTCGATCTAGTTCGCCCTGCATATAGTTGGCAACCGCCTGTCTATCTCGACCCTGTCGATACACGAGGATGTCGTCAACGAATGATAGAGTCCTACCCCTCCCATCCAACTGTTGTTCAGTGATCGGCACCGTATACACGTTGAAAAGTACTGGTGACAGTGGTGAACCCTGCGGCAATCCTGGACATATCGTTATCGGCTCAGAAGACCAACTCCCGCATCTTAGCACCACCTTCCTTTGGAGTAGAACTGCAGCTATCCATCGTACAAGGTGAGGGTGCACTTTCAGTCTGAGGAGGGTTTGCATCAAGTGCTCGAAAGATACTCTGTTATATGCGTCCTCTAAGTCTATGGCGGCCGCACATGTCTCTTCTCTGACCTGAAATCCTTCGTAAACATCTTGAGCAAAGACCGCCGCATTCAGCCATGACTCTTTGTTGCGTCTGTATCCTCCAAGTGTGGGCGGGAAGCAGCCGAGCTGTTCCAAGTCCCAAGCAAGTCTGTGTGCTACAATTTTCTCCAGTAGCTTGCCAACAGTATTCTGCATCGTAATGATTCTGTAGCCGCTTATCTTGGAGTGGTCTTTGTTCGGTTTTGGCAGCGGCAGCAGGTAGCTGTGTAGCCATTCTTCTTTGACCTGACCCCTCTGGATACTGGTGTTGAATTCTCTGGCCAGTTCTTCCATGTCATCATCTGATATCACCATTAGGTCACCATATCGGATGCCGTCTGGGCCTGGGGCGGTGTTAGGTGATTTCTTGAGCATCGCACGCAATATGTCAACTGTGATCGTCCATTCTTCGTCTGTCCCGACCCCCTCGCACAACTGAGAGAGTGTTGTTGTGGTCCTCTGTCTGGCGGGCTCGTCTTTCTGGTCAGTCTGTTCTATGTAGCGTGCAAGAAGGGCCTTACCTTTATCCGCATCCGACTTTTTCCATGCGAGGTCTGTGCCTTGAAAGTCTGGAATACCCCTACGTTGTGCAGCACCGTTCATGCTCTTGTGGAGGCGCCAGAATGTCGTAAGAGATTGCTCGGAGCACACCTTCCTGCAGAACTCGTCCCATTTGTCGGCCTTGGCCTGTTTGGCGCAGGATTTGAATAAAGTCGTCGTCCTAACGACCTCAGTCTTCAGGTTCGCCAATTCAACCTGTGGCATGTTAGCCTTTCTGGCCTTTTGCCAGTCTTTGACAGCCTGCCTCTTTCCCAGCCACACCTTCTCGACCTCTCCATTCCACCATGGTGGCTGCAGCCATCTTTCTTGTCTCCTACGGGAGGAAGTTAGTTTCCTTCTTCTGATCTTGCTTATGGCGTCTTGACCAGTGGTGTCGTACGGGAAGGCATTGGTCTTGTTTCTTTGACTCATGGCTCCGTCTTTCTTGATCAGGATGACACAAGGGTAGTGGTCACTATCGTGGTATCCCAGTGTGCCCCACCGGCACCTTGGTGCGATGGTGGGCGACACCAGAGCCAAGTCAATGATGCTGTCAGAGTCGCCTGGTCGAGTGGCCATTCTAGTGACCTTCCCATCATTCAGACAGATTAGGGCAGCAGATGCCAGGGCGTCCTCCAAATCTTCTCCCTGTCTATTGGTGATGCAATTCCCCCATTGACTGCCTCTGGCATTGAAGTCCCCGCAGTAGATGATATGCCTTTCATCCATATCGAACAAACTCTGCCATTGTCGCACGTCGACCTTCCCATTTCGCGCATAGACGTTAACGATTACAAGCTGCACTGGTGTCATTATTCTTAATGCCTGCACTTGCAGGGCATCGCTGTTCCAGGCGGACATATAGATCTCAGACACTAGTATGTTGTCGCGGACCAGAATGGCCTGTCCGAGGTGCCGCCTGTTAAGGAAACCCTGAAATCCCGCCACATTGACTGTTCCGTCGGTGAGGTGTGTTTCTTGCAAGACTACAATATCGTTTCCGTAGAGTAGTTTTTCAAGAATGGGTCGGCGTTGACTAAGTGATGCACAGTTCCAGTACAGTACTCGAACATTTCCGATACCCAATCTGTCACATTTTAAGCGCCTTCTGCGCGCGCCCGCCCTCTTACCACGTTGTGTCCTAGCTGGTCGTCTGGCCGTCATGTTAGGCTTAACTATCGCCACCGGGCGCCGATGATACGCCGAAAGAAAACCGGACGCGCGTGCACGAACTCCGTTGCACGGTCCGAACTCCATTCCACCACGAAAAAACACTTAATCCAGTAAAAGAACCTGTAGCTTTGGCGTACAAAGCTACAGTAAAAGAACCTGTAGCTTTGTACGCCAAATCAAATTGTATTTACCAATTTACATGTAGATGCGAGGCAATCTACATAGGCAGAACTGAGCGACAGTTACATTGCAGGGTTTCGGAACACATTCCGAATTGGGTGGACAAAATACTACACACAGAAGATGGTAGCCTAGGCAGGCCGACACACCGGAACAGTCCGGCTTCATCGGTCTGGAGACATGTGCTCGAGAGCGGTCACGTGGTTGAAAGAGACAGTGCCTTCCGTGTGTTGTTCAACACACAAAGTAGTCGATTGTTAAAGTTTGCTGAAAATATAATAATCAACCTTCGTAAGCCGTCCTTGTGCAAGCAGAAAGACATGTTAGTCAGTTTAAAATTACCGTGGTAGACAATCGACATTGCTGTGCGAACATGTGTATATTTCAGTTTGAAGGATTTATCTAATTAATTCACGTAAGTTGTGTGATTTCTGCAGTATGTACCTGACGAGATGCAGCGAAATATGCCAGGCAACAAATCGTGCAATCTATTGTTTGTGTCTTCGTTATTCAAATATTATTATTTTGTTGATGATTATGCTGCTAAGGATGATTGTGAGGTAACGGCATATTACATACGTGGTAAAGAAGAAGGAAACTACTCTTCTTCGACGCATTTTGATTAAGAAAAATTTACCTGAAAATTGTACAGGAGAAGATACCACAATGTACTTATATTGTTTATAAACAAACACTCATTGTATTTAGGAATTAATTACAAACCTTAATGTATGAGACCGCCACAATGTACTTGTATTGTGTATAAGCAAATACTTATTGCATTTAGGATGAATTATAAACCTTAATGCATGAGAACCTTTTCTATTGAATGAAGGATATCTATGGAAAATAATTATGAACAAAAGGGAATGGTGACAATAAGTATCACATTCTGAATAGATCAAGGTAATGCTCGACCTATAGACCATGACTGATAGGCATATGTGAAGATGACACTGCTTATCTGGTAGTCTAAACCTTTAGTCCTTATAATGAAGGATATGATTGACAGTGACCAGTCATAGGGTTGATACTAATAGAGAACACCAAGACTCTCTTCCTCCCTTGGTTTTTTTTCCATAGGATCAACATTCACTGTATTCGTAATCCTTGTGTTTTTTTCTTGAAAGTTTTGCAGTCTTACATTTCTAATGTTCATATTGATAATATCAGTAGATTTATGATTGATGCTGCATTTTCAGGTAGTGGCTAGATCCATCTAGATCCAGACCTGATTGTTGAGTGAAGCACCTTGTTGCGTGAAGCACCCTGATAGAGTGAAACACCTCGGTTGAATGATGCCCTTCAATAGAGCAGTGCAGAAAGCTATTCACCTGCGAGATTTTCCTCTACCCATATAGGAATGTGACACAGATAATCTATCCTTGAACCTGATAGGGGAAAACCAGAGCCAATATTCTGTTCAGACCTGGACCAGATCAACACTAAGAACAAGTAACATAGATAGTGTCACTGACTGCTGGCCGCAGGGATTCGGAAACCTAAAAGTGGAGAAACTGGAGTGTATATAGCTCTTTTTTTCAGATTACACATATGCCTGTAGAAGATGAGCAGTAAATGTAATAGAAAGACAGATATATAGCTGGTGATATGGATATTAATTTTTGCACAGCAATCAGATATTTATAGTTATAGATAAATACGTATATGACCTCTTGTATTGAATTGATTTGTGGTGTTTTTTAATGAAATGATCCATAACACGATTTATGTGTATTAAATCATAAAATTTAGGTCATGTCATCTACTGAGTGTTTTTTTTCTTGTCGTAGTTAAGTGGTTTAATTAAAACACACTCTAGACAATAATTAATTAACTGAGAGAGGAGAGGCAAGGAACCACCAATATGATATTGTTGGTTGTAAGGGAAAACTTTTCATTTGGTTTCATAGAGGTATTCCTTGGTTCTCCGAGACTCTATTTATGGACTCAAACAACTGAGGCATTAAAGGTTAACTTAATTAGAACGGGCCGGATCACATTGAGATCAAGGAACTTGGTTGTCCTCTATCTCTTTGGGGTTGAACCAACATACGTATCCGACACCCAACTCTCGAACTCCCAGGGAATCCCGACACAGCCATGATGGGTTTTCTTCTGGAACACTCACCGCCATCTCCCGTCCGGCCTGAACTTGGGGTAGTCCGCATGTTGCCCGAGTCTGGTGGGTTCGCGGTTTTGTGCTCTGTGTTGGGGTCCATGCACGGAGTCTCCTTGTCGCCGTACTCGGGTAGGCCTTCGCAGTTCATCACCTCAGGCCACTCAAAATCGAACTTCCTGGGCGAGAAGAAAGACACACTTCGGCATTAGACAATAAGTTCATTGTGTTAGAAACTTGCTCTTGTTCTGTCTTGAATACGTTTCTATTCTAATCAAACAAGCATATCTGGTCATTACACTATATAATAAACAACAATGTATTTGTAAACACTTACACATGCCAGACTTGACCCTCAGTACACGAAAATAAAATAACTAATGTAAGGGGAGATAGATGAAAATAATGTCATAATACAAATACTAAATTTAAACATAGACCACATAAATATGATATTGCACGATTTCTTGACTGATATATTAACAGTATCTAAATATTATCTAATTGTCGATTCCAGCCGTTACTCTGTAAACATTTTTATCGTCCACTAAACAAAATAGTTGATATCCTTTATAGAACGTCGCAATCCACCCCATCATTATTTGTGCTCTTTGTGATTTATTGACAGAATTGCGTCAAGAGATTTTTCGTTGCATTCTGAGCGACTGCAACTCATACTATTTTATGAAAACAAACGCAGGGTGATCTGCATCCAAATCGATCGCAGCTGCTTTTCGAGCACTGGATGCATACTTGCGAACTGAGTCCATGTCACCTTCGCCACATAGCTGGCTATAGTGCTCTAGTAATCCCTATTTGCATCTTTCACTCACCTGGGCGTCCCCCTCCACCCCCAACCAGCGGGTGCGCCCCTCCCACCCCTCACCAGGGAACTAAGCCAATCACTGAGCTTCGTTCTGGCGTAATTAGCCTCACGTCCATTTTCCGCCTGAACAGCACACATCCGATTAATTCTGTCCACTGATAGTTGCTCAAAGACGTTTTCCGCCGTACAAGGATAAAGTTAAGTAATTTTAATATTTTCATTTAGTGTCTTTTGCTTCGGTATCCACGGCCTAAGGGTTTAACGTCTTTCTCCGTAATCCCGTATACTCTCGTGGGTAATATGACGTGCGCGAGAATTGGTAGCGGTTCTCTTCGTGTCGGTAGCTTACGGGGTATGTGAGCCAGCAGCTCAGAAAGCAATGGCAAATTACTAGGCGTAATCTTGCCAAGAAATCAACAATCAGCTGAAAGATGCTGATGTTGACAGCGATGTCTTGTAAAGGATATGCGAAAAAAGTGTCTTTCGTGTAGTGTGTCGGTTTATGTTTCTGTGTTCTGTGCTCACGACGGCTTTGGCTGCAACGTCCATTTTGTTACTTGCAATCGTGTACTAATAAAGCTCGCAATCTTCGACTCGTTTTTCTTCGTCAGCACAGAACAAACAAACACAAACCGACACACAACTACATGAAACACACTACTTGCCAATATTAAAGATACTTATCAGAATCAGTTTCCTTATTTGGAGCGACTGACGCGTTAGACGACTATCGATGGATTGTATGCACTGGATGTATGGTCAAGGGATCAAAGGTCAATACCGTCAGAAGCTCAAGTATTGGCTAAGTTACCTGGCATTAGGACAGGAGGGAAGAGGGTTGGTTTGGGGTGGTGAGGCACCCATGTGAGCGAAAGGTAAAAATTTGGATTAGTGCTCTGTGGCGAAGGTGTGAGGGACGTAGTTCGCAATTCCTCGTTCCGTGCTCGAAATACAGATGCGGATGACCTGGATGTAGACCGCCATTGCGTTGGTCCTCATAGAATGGTATGAGTGTCGGTCGCTCAGAAAACAATTACAAACCACCTAACGCAAACATGTCAAGACATCCAAAACAGCAATATTAATGCTGGGGTTGAATGTGACGTCCTGTAAAGGATATGCAACTACCTTTTTAGTAGACTATGCAACTGCGGGGATGGGAGGTGTTGGGGGTTTGGAAGGTAAATGAAACTATGTTAGACACTGAGGCCGTGAGGGGAGCGTAAACCCGACTGGAAGATGAGACGGTTTTCCAAAGTCTTACGATCCCGTTCGTGCAAACACACGATTTGATCGCCGTGACCTGTATGTCGGCTACGCTACAGTGGTCAGGACTGTTGAAGTGCATATATACCGGTGTGACATGATGGATCAGTCATCCACATTCCCAGTCTACCACATCCATAACAATTCTTTTAATCTTGAACGGAGACCATCCAGATAGCAGGGATATTAATAGAATAGAACCTTCCAGAACACGGTGGGGAAAGGCAAAAGGCGCACGCCCGCATTTTGATTGGCTAATACGTGGTAGACCACGCTATCCACTAGGCCAAATTCAAAAATCTAGTAGTTTGAGCTCGGATTCCACCTGGAGTAGTCGCTATCTGTGATGTGGTGATTATAATACCCTAAAGATTCCGTAATATATTGTTCTCTGGATAACAGGTACCACTTTAAAACATATTTAAATGTGTGGTTATGCCTAGTGAACGAAAGAGAAGAATATAAGAGTATTTTATGAAGAAAATGTGGAAGTGAAAAACAGAACTTCATTGTGAAAGTATTCTGAATACTGCTTCTTCAACCTGTCAGGTCTTCCACGCTGTATAATACTCCAAGTACATATCATTCCCCTGTTGTGACGGGTTGCGTATGCTTGATGATTGTAAATTACACTAAATGCAGATTTGCAAACCCTTTGTGCATTCTAAATGCCTATCATGGACCATTCTTAACCAAAATGTACACTGATCTTGTGAGTTAACATTTGGTAGTTCTGGATCATAATGTGTGATGTAACATGTACAAGTTTCATTGTATATGCTAAGAATGTTGGAGTGAGTGAGTTGGTGATTTGATAAGTAGCCTCTCACATTTGTAGAATGATAGATGCTTCAATATCCATATGTAGGCAGGACGTGTATGGCACGCCAGAATTGCAAAGTTCATGTGATGCCTGGTGACTAGATTACGCTCAGGAGAATGAATACAATTTCTCTCTGAAGTATTACTCTGGTACCTCTACTGTTGGTGGGTTTATATGAACTAATTCCTAAAAGGACAATATGTGTTCGAACCTGTGTCTTAGTTGGCTGAATATAATAAATGGCTCAGGCAAATTTGCAGGGGACCAACATGTTTTCCCCATATGTGCTTTGTTACATATGAGAACAATTGCTTATGCAATTTGGCTTCTTTTACCTACTGTAGTTGATATGGACATTACTCAGTGGGGAAAGAGCACATGATGATGATGATGATGTATTTGTGAGCCATGTCTGGTCTGAGAGGGGTGAGGTCTGGCATTTCTGTATGAGTGTGTATGGAGAAAAAGACATCCATGTAACAAAAGAACCACCCATTGGTTTGGTTACTGTTTAACTTGCAGTTGTCAAATTGTGTTGCATATTACATATTGCAGTTGTAAATGATGCCTATCTTCCTTCTGCTTCACAATGCCTGTCTCATGATGCTATTTCACAATGCTTGCTCAAGCTGCTTGCCTTACAGTGACTGCTTTACTGTGTCTGTTCCTTATTTGTGCCCAGGTCTACTGTGGTTTAAACATTATAAGCACTTAGACATATAAAATGCTTGACATTGTGTTAAGCTACCCCTGTCTCAGCATATAGGCTTGAGACTACCACAAATAGGTGTGAATAATGAAAACATATCACCCACAGTCCATCAGAGTGGAATACACTCCATCACCAACAAGGAGAGGTGTGTTTGGTCAACACCCTCACCTCACCTCCCCATTTACATCTGTGTCTGTTTATGTTTGATAACATTATCTTTGAACAAATGTAAAGAAATATTGTACCCTTTTATGTATCAACAGAGAACAAGGATGGTGGAGGGGCTTCTTATTTTCTCTGGGACAACCAAACCGGAGTCTCAGACTCAGAAATAACTCCCTATAGGTGAAATCCAGGGGCGACCACAGAAGTACACAAGCTGATTTCCCAGCCTTTATCGTCATGATATGACATGACTTGGTCCAAGTCAACTAAAATCACTGTTTATAAACAGGAATCAGGATTGGTCGACATTGGTAATTCTGTCTTGGAGTACAGTAAAACAATGCTTTATTAAAGATGACCCCTGTCTACAGTTTGTCTTGATCACGTTAATCCTGTGCCTATGGAACACCTACCATTCTCCTAGTATCCGACATGCCGGAAATTCTCGGAGGATTTTATCTCAGCTCCCCAACCGCTGAAAGTCAATGGGAGAACAACGGTTCTGAGTAATTCTATTCAATTATCTGGATTATTGTTGTCATTGTAGTGATCATTGTAGTGATCAGTATTGTGATCATTGTATTTATATCATTATCATCTGAGAGCTGAAACAAGTCTCTTGTTGTTAACCCCATTCAAAGAAACCCGGTGAAGTAAATCTTGCAGTGGATTGTTCATCTGAGAATTAACTTAGAGAATACCCAGCATGGTGCTCACACAGTGATTGTTTGGTGAGACTTGAAACGTGGGTGAAGACGGACTCGCTAGGTGAGATGCTGCAATGTATTGGATTTGTTCCTACCTCTGGGTCTCTTCAGCAAATCATGATTAGCATGTACCGAGAATACATCTCCCATTGTCAGGAGAGTGATATCCTCAACCATTTGAAGTACCCCAGTTGTCAGCATCACGGGAAGTCTGGTCAAAAGTGAGATTCAGTACAACATCATCACCTCAAATTCTATTCTCAAGAGGAAATTATCTTGCATGGGACGTATTACAAGTAGGCTGCTACCTGGAGCTTTCCCAACATCAATTGCTGATGACAACAGTATGCTAATGATCCAGAACAGTAGTTCCTTCCTTGAGTTTTCCCATAACAAGGATTCTATAATTTTCCCTAATGACAGTGAGGTGATGAGAGTGCAGTTAATCAGTTGTGTAGAAAGAGATTAGAGGAGAGGTGGAGGAGGGGAGTATATTGAGATCTGCTGGTGGACTACTTAGGAGTTGTTGTACCATGTTTTATCTGCATGCATGTTCTGCATATATGTATGTTACACACCTTTCGAAGTGTAGATATGACAAATGATGAACCATTGGTCTTCACTCAACACCACCAACTACTCAATAAATAGTAATATTGAACCAGTGTCCCAGGCGAATGTCTTGTACAGTTGCTGTCAAGTATTGTTCCTGGTGAATGTCTTAAGTTACTGTGGTTGGTTACAGATATTGTGAAACGTCCTGTATAGATGTTGTCAAGTATCTATTATGATGTATGTCTTGTGCAATTGTTGGTGTAAACATTTCTATGTGAATGTATGTACCACTTTTGTCAAGAACCTGTCTTGTCCAACAGATGTTAAGTACCGTTATTGTTAAGTTTGTCTGCTAATATTGAATCTTAAAGTCCTAAGGTCTAATTGGACAACTGAAATGGGTCACTTTGACACAAAAAAATTAAGGGAAGATCTAATGTGGCGAACTGATAGCACACTGACAACATTATGATGAGAGAATAGAATCCTCAGTTGTACAGGGCGAATAGTCCAGATCTTCTTTTGGCCTTTGAGGGGACCTTTTTCTTCTTTTATAAATTTTCTGTGTAGATATTTGGGAATCTCACAGTGGGGGTTCTGAGCCAGGAAAACTGGTTCTCCAAAAGGGCTATGCGGTAATGATTATCTATCTCGTTTGAGAAACCTCTATACAAAACGTGCAAAATCATATCCTTTATCTTGTCTATCTATTATTCAAGATATATTTTCAGAAACCACTACTAATTAGGTCCTCTGTCTACTCCTAACATGTCACAAACTGGGTAGGTTCTTTCCGGGATATAAACTCTGGGAAAACTGGAACACTCGTCTCGAATTGCCACCCTGGGAATAACCTGCTAGGGGCTCACATATCTGGTGCCCTGATGTCGGGATACAAACCCTAATAATACCCTGCATAAGACTCACTTTTTGGAATCTCTATGTTGGTATTATAATCCGGGGTGGCCTCTCGCAAATCAGACTCGTTTCTTGGAGTATTCATGGTGTTTGTTAACGGACCCTGTCTCTTATATGTGGACGCTATGGTCCGGACATTTGAACCCATAATAAATCTCTAGAGGGGTTGATTTCATTAATAGTGATAATATTGCATGTATCACTATTTTTAATATGTCAGGTATGATTTCAACATAGCTGACTGAAGATGATGTATAAATATCTTATGGGTCATCATAAGTGATTGTATCCATGGTATTTGTTTTTCTCAGAATTAGATGATTTATTAGCTTGTCAATATTGTTGTATAATTTTGTGCATGCTGGTTGTTCAATATATGTATATAAAATTAAGGTACTTGAGACACCAGAGAACACCAATTATTTTTAATATATCTTCGACAGCTATTGGCAGGGAAAAATTCATTGTTTTGTCCCTGAAATTAATTAAGACACTTAATCCAGTGAAGAACATGGGGCCTACCCCATCTCCTATTTAATGGCTGGCATGGGAGAGAGAGGAGGAAGATTGTTGTAATTACAACATTTTTAATGACACTACACCATATCAAATAACAACTCCTTATTTTCTCTTCTCCCCATAACATGCTTGCAACACTGTGGGTGAAGATGGTGAGCACTGATGGCTATTTTCATAGGGCACCCATAAAGACACCACGTTAACACACTCTCGGTTAAAGTCAGTTATTCAAAACAGACTATTGTCCAGTGTCCATTCGACATCTGGGTTTATTCTTCAGTTGTGTGACCTTCTCAGTATACCCTGATCAAGTTGTTGAGGGTGAGCCGATTGAATCTCCAGGTGAGACTCCTTAACACCTCAGTCTCTTGCCATTCTTGAAGTAGTGGTTTTCTTAAGCGTACCGGATGTGCGTGATGGACGAGATGAAAGGAAGATTCTACCTGATGTCATGGGCGGTCATTCAAAACCGACCACAGTCTGGTGTCCATAGGACATTAGTCTATTGTTCGATGGTGTAATCTCTCTGGTGTACTAGGATCCAAGTCACTAGGAGTGAACTCATTGAATTTCCGGGGAGGCCATTAAAATAACTGGACCCATGCCATTCTTATGGCAGTGGAACGCGTACACAATGTATGTGTCCAGGAAACGATGGTAATCAACTAGGTATATTGGCGTGTCATACGATTAGGAGCATATCATGGACAACCTGAAAAATTTCATGATGAGATAAAACAGGATCCGTCTCCGACGTCAGCCGTCAATTAATCCTCAATTGAGAAGCATTTCTGCCTGAAAAATGGTGGACATTAAAGGGCGGACAAAGTTAGTGCAACTGATGTCCTTCTCCATTTTCATCCTCAATTGAGAGGACTTTTCTGCATGAAAAATGGTGGGAATTTAGCTCAATTCTAGATGAGAGCAATGTCTGCGATTGAGTGAACTAATAAGTATCACTGTTCACAAACAGTTGACTCTTTAGAAGGTAAAGATCCCTGCAAATTCAGCAGTCGACTCTTTATAACAGTAAGAACCATGCGTTGCGCAGTGGAATCTTATATATTACTGAGATGCGAGGTATATTCACAAGACCTGGCCAGTCATGTCCTCAAAGTCAGTAGATTGCTTCCAAAAATTCCAGTCAATATTGGTAAGTAAGAAGCTATACCCACATAATCACAACTCTTAAAGGTGGTTGTGATAATGACGAACCTCTCTATTGCTGAATGGGAAATCCTTATATTCGCCATATGTAAACGTTTTGCTCGTGTGGGCGAGAAAGAACGGATACCTCCAGCCACTCAAAGCACTTAGCTAGTGCGTTGCTGAAAGACAACTAGTTGGAACTTCCTCCCGGGATTCTAGCTTAGTAGATGTTACAGTCTGACTGCATCTACAAAATTGGTTGCTACATTAGAAACGGCTGACAGAATGATGGACGCTGCGCTGTCAATCCACGCCAATTCTGAAGTGGGATTGCTCACTATTTCAACTATATAGCAACTAAAGAGAGAAAATGCTGTCATTTCTCACAACACATCAGAATAGAGGCCGAACGGAATGAGAGAATCTCAACCAATAAGTGCATTTCTGAATCTAAGGTAATGTCTACAGAAATGAGTCAAGGAAATATAATGGGAATGTGCTAACATCTGCGAACACAAGAGGCTTATTGGGAGGTAGACTTATGTCCTACGCTAACCCAAGATCTACAATAGTAGATTTTAGTCTTCTTAACAAGTTCTGCAGTGGCAACTTATACAGTTCAACCGGAAGTGATTGTTTCGGCTCCGGTGATGGTCAAAAATTTTAACCCAGTTCCATATGCCAGGATTACTGTTGGAGAAAGTTGTCAGTCAATACTCTCATAGGATTATCATTCTCCTGTGGCGGAGGGAAGGATTATGTTCTGTTAAAGATGAAATGTTGATAGACACATGGAATGCAACCATTCTCTTCAAACATCATCTAGAAGATGGTTTAACTGCATAGCCATTACTTCACATAATGAATCTCTATGGTCCATTCATACATTGTGAAATGGTGTGACTCAGAGAGATCACAGACAAGAGATATAGCATGGATGTCAGCAGTGGAGCACTGTCAGAAGTAAATGGAAGGACAGTTCACAGATGAGTGGAGTCAGGACTCTTAATGCTCCCAGTGACTTAATGGAACTTAATGCAGGGCTAACTTCATGGTCTTTGCTTTTGCCACCCAATTCATTATTGATGGATGAATGTTGGAGCAGATATTTGTTAAAGGAAAAATCACTTGGTTCCAAATGCACTACTCTGGTTGGGGTAATGGGAGACAAGGAACACTAGATGAAACCACTTACGGGATCTGGTGAACTGTGGATTTCTGAGAATATCTGTCATACCTATGAAAGATTTAAGAGAGGGGCTGTGACATGATGGATCAGTCATCCACATTCCCAGTCCACCACATCCATAACAATACTTTTAATCTTGAACGGAGACCATCCAGATAGCAGGGATATTAATAGAATAGAACCTTCCAGAACACGGTGGGGAAAGGCAAAAGGCGCACGCCCGCATTTTGATTGGCTAATACGTGGTAGACCACGCTATCCACTAGGCCAAATTCAAAAATCTAGTAGTTTGAGCTCGGATTCCACCTGGAGTAGTCGCTATCTGTGATGTGGTGATTATAATACCCTAAAGATTCCGTAATATATTGTTCTCTGGATAACAGGTACCACTTTAAAACATATTTAAATGTGTGGTTATGCCTAGTGAACGAAAGAGAAGAATATAAGAGTATTTTATGAAGAAAATGTGGAAGTGAAAAACAGAACTTCATTGTGAAAGTATTCTGAATACTGCTTCTTCAACCTGTCAGGTCTTCCACGCTGTATAATACTCCAAGTACATATCATTCCCCTGTTGTGACGGGTTGCGTATGCTTGATGATTGTAAATTACACTAAATGCAGATTTGCAAACCCTTTGTGCATTCTAAATGCCTATCATGGACCATTCTTAACCAAAATGTACACTGATCTTGTGAGTTAACATTTGGTAGTTCTGGATCATAATGTGTGATGTAACATGTACAAGTTTCATTGTATATGCTAAGAATGTTGGAGTGAGTGAGTTGGTGATTTGATAAGTAGCCTCTCACATTTGTAGAATGATAGATGCTTCAATATCCATATGTAGGCAGGACGTGTATGGCACGCCAGAATTGCAAAGTTCATGTGATGCCTGGTGACTAGATTACGCTCAGGAGAATGAATACAATTTCTCTCTGAAGTATTACTCTGGTACCTCTACTGTTGGTGGGTTTATATGAACTAATTCCTAAAAGGACAATATGTGTTCGAACCTGTGTCTTAGTTGGCTGAATATAATAAATGGCTCAGGCAAATTTGCAGGGGACCAACATGTTTTCCCCATATGTGCTTTGTTACATATGAGAACAATTGCTTATGCAATTTGTCTTCTTTTACCTACTGTAGTTGATATGGACATTACTCAGTGGGGAAAGAGCACATGATGATGATGATGATGTATTTGTGAGCCATGTCTGGTCTGAGAGGGGTGAGGTCTGGCATTTCTGTATGAGTGTGTATGGAGAAAAAGACATCCATGTAACAAAAGAACCACCCATTGGTTTGGTTACTGTTTAACTTGCAGTTGTCAAATTGTGTTGCATATTACATATTGCAGTTGTAAATGATGCCTATCTTCCTTCTGCTTCACAATGCCTGTCTCATGATGCTATTTCACAATGCTTGCTCAAGCTGCTTGCCTTACAGTGACTGCTTTACTGTGTCTGTTCCTTATTTGTGCCCAGTTCTACTGTGGTTTAAACATTATAAGCACTTAGACATATAAAATGCTTGACATTGTGTTAAGCTACCCCTGTCTCAGCATATAGGCTTGTGACTACCACAAATAGGTGTGAATAATGAAAACATATCACCCACAGTCCATCAGAGTGGAATACACTCCATCACCAACAAGGAGAGGTGTGTTTGGTCAACACCCTCACCTCACCTCCCCATTTACATCTGTGTCTGTTTATATTTGATAACATTATCTTTGAACAAATGTAAAGAAATATTGTACCCTTTTATGTATCAACAGAGAACAAGGATGGTGGAGGGGCTTCTTATTTTCTCTGGGACAACCAAACCGGAGTCTCAGACTCAGAAATAACTCCCTATAGGTGAAATCCAGGGGCGACCACAGAAGTACACAAGCTGATTTCCCAGCCTTTATCGTCATGATATGACATGACTTGGTCCAAGTCAACTAAAATCACTGTTTATAAACAGGAATCAGGATTGGTCGACATTGGTAATTCTGTCTTGGAGTACAGTAAAACAATGCTTTATTAAAGATGACCCCTGTCTACAGTTTGTCTTGATCACGTTAATCCTGTGCCTATGGAACACCTACCATTCTCCTAGTATCCGACATGCCGGAAATTCTCGGAGGATTTTATCTCAGCTCCCCAACCGCTGAAAGTCAATGGGAGAACAACGGTTCTGAGTAATTCTATTCAATTATCTGGATTATTGTTGTCATTGTAGTGATCATTGTAGTGATCAGTATTGTGATCATTGTATTTATATCATTATCATCTGAGAGCTGAAACAAGTCTCTTGTTGTTAACCCCATTCAAAGAAACCCGGTGAAGTAAATCTTGCAGTGGATTGTTCATCTGAGAATTAACTTAGAGAATACCCAGCATGGTGCTCACACAGTGATTGTTTGGTGAGACTTGAAACGTGGGTGAAGACGGACTCGCTAGGTGAGATGCTGCAATGTATTGGATTTGTTCCTACCTCTGGGTCTCTTCAGCAAATCATGATTAGCATGTACCGAGAATACATCTCCCATTGTCAGGAGAGTGATATCCTCAACCATTTGAAGTACCCCAGTTGTCAGCATCACGGGAAGTCTGGTCAAAAGTGAGATTCAGTACAACATCATCACCTCAAATTCTATTCTCAAGAGGAAATTATCTTGCATGGGACGTATTACAAGTAGGCTGCTACCTGGAGCTTTCCCAACATCAATTGCTGATGACAACAGTATGCTAATGATCCAGAACAGTAGTTCCTTCCTTGAGTTTTCCCATAACAAGGATTCTATAATTTTCCCTAATGACAGTGAGGTGATGAGAGTGCAGTTAATCAGTTGTGTAGAAAGAGATTAGAGGAGAGGTGGAGGAGGGGAGTATATTGAGATCTGCTGGTGGACTACTTAGGAGTTGTTGTACCATGTTTTATCTGCATGCATGTTCTGCATATATGTATGTTACACACCTTTCGAAGTGTAGATATGACAAATGATGAACCATTGGTCTTCACTCAACACCACCAACTACTCAATAAATAGTAATATTGAACCAGTGTCCCAGGCGAATGTCTTGTACAGTTGCTGTCAAGTATTGTTCCTGGTGAATGTCTTAAGTTACTGTGGTTGGTTACAGATATTGTGAAACGTCCTGTATAGATGTTGTCAAGTATCTATTATGATGTATGTCTTGTGCAATTGTTGGTGTAAACATTTCTATGTGAATGTATGTACCACTTTTGTCAAGAACCTGTCTTGTCCAACAGATGTTAAGTACCGTTATTGTTAAGTTTGTCTGCTAATATTGAATCTTAAAGTCCTAAGGTCTAATTGGACAACTGAAATGGGTCACTTTGACACAAAAAAATTAAGGGAAGATCTAATGTGGCGAACTGATAGCACACTGACAACATTATGATGAGAGAATAGAATCCTCAGTTGTACAGGGCGAATAGTCCAGATCTTCTTTTGGCCTTTGAGGGGACCTTTTTCTTCTTTTATAAATTTTCTGTGTAGATATTTGGGAATCTCACAGTGGGGGTTCTGAGCCAGGAAAACTGGTTCTCCAAAAGGGCTATGCGGTAATGATTATCTATCTCGTTTGAGAAACCTCTATACAAAACGTGCAAAATCATATCCTTTATCTTGTCTATCTATTATTCAAGATATATTTTCAGAAACCACTACTAATTAGGTCCTCTGTCTACTCCTAACATGTCACAAACTGGGTAGGTTCTTTCCGGGATATAAACTCTGGGAAAACTGGAACACTCGTCTCGAATTGCCACCCTGGGAATAACCTGCTAGGGGCTCACATATCTGGTGCCCTGATGTCGGGATACAAACCCTAATAATACCCTGCATAAGACTCACTTTTTGGAATCTCTATGTTGGTATTATAATCCGGGGTGGCCTCTCGCAAATCAGACTCGTTTCTTGGAGTATTCATGGTGTTTGTTAACGGACCCTGTCTCTTATATGTGGACGCTATGGTCCGGACATTTGAACCCATAATAAATCTCTAGAGGGGTTGATTTCATTAATAGTGATAATATTGCATGTATCACTATTTTTAATATGTCAGGTATGATTTCAACATAGCTGACTGAAGATGATGTATAAATATCTTATGGGTCATCATAAGTGATTGTATCCATGGTATTTGTTTTTCTCAGAATTAGATGATTTATTAGCTTGTCAATATTGTTGTATAATTTTGTGCATGCTGGTTGTTCAATATATGTATATAAAATTAAGGTACTTGAGACACCAGAGAACACCAATTATTTTTAATATATCTTCGACAGCTATTGGCAGGGAAAAATTCATTGTTTTGTCCCTGAAATTAATTAAGACACTTAATCCAGTGAAGAACATGGGGCCTACCCCATCTCCTATTTAATGGCTGGCATGGGAGAGAGAGGAGGAAGATTGTTGTAATTACAACATTTTTAATGACACTACACCATATCAAATAACAACTCCTTATTTTCTCTTCTCCCCATAACATGCTTGCAACACTGTGGGTGAAGATGGTGAGCACTGATGGCTATTTTCATAGGGCACCCATAAAGACACCACGTTAACACACTCTCGGTTAAAGTCAGTTATTCAAAACAGACTATTGTCCAGTGTCCATTCGACATCTGGGTTTATTCTTCAGTTGTGTGACCTTCTCAGTATACCCTGATCAAGTTGTTGAGGGTGAGCCGATTGAATCTCCAGGTGAGACTCCTTAACACCTCAGTCTCTTGCCATTCTTGAAGTAGTGGTTTTCTTAAGCGTACCGGATGTGCGTGATGGACGAGATGAAAGGAAGATTCTACCTGATGTCATGGGCGGTCATTCAAAACCGACCACAGTCTGGTGTCCATAGGACATTAGTCTATTGTTCGATGGTGTAATCTCTCTGGTGTACTAGGATCCAAGTCACTAGGAGTGAACTCATTGAATTTCCGGGGAGGCCATTAAAATAACTGGACCCATGCCATTCTTATGGCAGTGGAACGCGTACACAATGTATGTGTCCAGGAAACGATGGTAATCAACTAGGTATATTGGCGTGTCATACGATTAGGAGCATATCATGGACAACCTGAAAAATTTCATGATGAGATAAAACAGGATCCGTCTCCGACGTCAGCCGTCAATTAATCCTCAATTGAGAAGCATTTCTGCCTGAAAAATGGTGGACATTAAAGGGCGGACAAAGTTAGTGCAACTGATGTCCTTCTCCATTTTCATCCTCAATTGAGAGGACTTTTCTGCATGAAAAATGGTGGGAATTTAGCTCAATTCTAGATGAGAGCAATGTCTGCGATTGAGTGAACTAATAAGTATCACTGTTCACAAACAGTTGACTCTTTAGAAGGTAAAGATCCCTGCAAATTCAGCAGTCGACTCTTTATAACAGTAAGAACCATGCGTTGCGCAGTGGAATCTTATATATTACTGAGATGCGAGGTATATTCACAAGACCTGGCCAGTCATGTCCTCAAAGTCAGTAGATTGCTTCCAAAAATTCCAGTCAATATTGGTAAGTAAGAAGCTATACCCACATAATCACAACTCTTAAAGGTGGTTGTGATAATGACGAACCTCTCTATTGCTGAATGGGAAATCCTTATATTCGCCATATGTAAACGTTTTGCTCGTGTGGGCGAGAAAGAACGGATACCTCCATCCACTCAAAGCACTTAGCTAGTGCGTTGCTGAAAGACAACTAGTTGGAACTTCCTCCCGGGATTCTAGCTTAGTAGATGTTACAGTCTGACTGCATCTACAAAATTGGTTGCTACATTAGAAACGGCTGACAGAATGATGGACGCTGCGCTGTCAATCCACGCCAATTCTGAAGTGGGATTGCTCACTATTTCAACTATATAGCAACTAAAGAGAGAAAATGCTGTCATTTCTCACAACACATCAGAATAGAGGCCGAACGGAATGAGAGAATCTCAACCAATAAGTGCATTTCTGAATCTAAGGTAATGTCTACAGAAATGAGTCAAGGAAATATAATGGGAATGTGCTAACATCTGCGAACACAAGAGGCTTATTGGGAGGTAGACTTATGTCCTACGCTAACCCAAGATCTACAATAGTAGATTTTAGTCTTCTTAACAAGTTCTGCAGTGGCAACTTATACAGTTCAACCGGAAGTGATTGTTTCGGCTCCGGTGATGGTCAAAAATTTTAACCCAGTTCCATATGCCAGGATTACTGTTGGAGAAAGTTGTCAGTCAATACTCTCATAGGATTATCATTCTCCTGTGGCGGAGGGAAGGATTATGTTCTGTTAAAGATGAAATGTTGATAGACACATGGAATGCAACCATTCTCTTCAAACATCATCTAGAAGATGGTTTAACTGCATAGCCATTACTTCACATAATGAATCTCTATGGTCCATTCATACATTGTGAAATGGTGTGACTCAGAGAGATCACAGACAAGAGATATAGCATGGATGTCAGCAGTGGAGCACTGTCAGAAGTAAATGGAAGGACAGTTCACAGATGAGTGGAGTCAGGACTCTTAATGCTCCCAGTGACTTAATGGAACTTAATGCAGGGCTAACTTCATGGTCTTTGCTTTTGCCACCCAATTCATTATTGATGGATGAATGTTGGAGCAGATATTTGTTAAAGGAAAAATCACTTGGTTCCAAATGCACTACTCTGGTTGGGGTAATGGGAGACAAGGAACACTAGATGAAACCACTTACGGGATCTGGTGAACTGTGGATTTCTGAGAATATCTGTCATACCTATGAAAGATTTAAGAGAGGGGCTGTGACATGATGGATCAGTCATCCACATTCCCAGTCCACCACATCCATAACAATACTTTTAATCTTGAACGGAGACCATCCAGATAGCAGGGATATTAATAGAATAGAACCTTCCAGAACACGGTGGGGAAAGGCAAAAGGCGCACGCCCGCATTTTGATTGGCTAATACGTGGTAGACCACGCTATCCACTAGGCCAAATTCAAAAATCTAGTAGTTTGAGCTCGGATTCCACCTGGAGTAGTCGCTATCTGTGATGTGGTGATTATAATACCCTAAAGATTCCGTAATATATTGTTCTCTGGATAACAGGTACCACTTTAAAACATATTTAAATGTGTGGTTATGCCTAGTGAACGAAAGAGAAGAATATAAGAGTATTTTATGAAGAAAATGTGGAAGTGAAAAACAGAACTTCATTGTGAAAGTATTCTGAATACTGCTTCTTCAACCTGTCAGGTCTTCCACGCTGTATAATACTCCAAGTACATATCATTCCCCTGTTGTGACGGGTTGCGTATGCTTGATGATTGTAAATTACACTAAATGCAGATTTGCAAACCCTTTGTGCATTCTAAATGCCTATCATGGACCATTCTTAACCAAAATGTACACTGATCTTGTGAGTTAACATTTGGTAGTTCTGGATCATAATGTGTGATGTAACATGTACAAGTTTCATTGTATATGCTAAGAATGTTGGAGTGAGTGAGTTGGTGATTTGATAAGTAGCCTCTCACATTTGTAGAATGATAGATGCTTCAATATCCATATGTAGGCAGGACGTGTATGGCACGCCAGAATTGCAAAGTTCATGTGATGCCTGGTGACTAGATTACGCTCAGGAGAATGAATACAATTTCTCTCTGAAGTATTACTCTGGTACCTCTACTGTTGGTGGGTTTATATGAACTAATTCCTAAAAGGACAATATGTGTTCGAACCTGTGTCTTAGTTGGCTGAATATAATAAATGGCTCAGGCAAATTTGCAGGGGACCAACATGTTTTCCCCATATGTGCTTTGTTACATATGAGAACAATTGCTTATGCAATTTGGCTTCTTTTACCTACTGTAGTTGATATGGACATTACTCAGTGGGGAAAGAGCACATGATGATGATGATGATGTATTTGTGAGCCATGTCTGGTCTGAGAGGGGTGAGGTCTGGCATTTCTGTATGAGTGTGTATGGAGAAAAAGACATCCATGTAACAAAAGAACCACCCATTGGTTTGGTTACTGTTTAACTTGCAGTTGTCAAATTGTGTTGCATATTACATATTGCAGTTGTAAATGATGCCTATCTTCCTTCTGCTTCACAATGCCTGTCTCATGATGCTATTTCACAATGCTTGCTCAAGCTGCTTGCCTTACAGTGACTGCTTTACTGTGTCTGTTCCTTATTTGTGCCCAGGTCTACTGTGGTTTAAACATTATAAGCACTTAGACATATAAAATGCTTGACATTGTGTTAAGCTACCCCTGTCTCAGCATATAGGCTTGTGACTACCACAAATAGGTGTGAATAATGAAAACATATCACCCACAGTCCATCAGAGTGGAATACACTCCATCACCAACAAGGAGAGGTGTGTTTGGTCAACACCCTCACCTCACCTCCCCATTTACATCTGTGTCTGTTTATATTTGATAACATTATCTTTGAACAAATGTAAAGAAATATTGTACCCTTTTATGTATCAACAGAGAACAAGGATGGTGGAGGGGCTTCTTATTTTCTCTGGGACAACCAAACCGGAGTCTCAGACTCAGAAATAACTCCCTATAGGTGAAATCCAGGGGCGACCACAGAAGTACACAAGCTGATTTCCCAGCCTTTATCGTCATGATATGACATGACTTGGTCCAAGTCAACTAAAATCACTGTTTATAAACAGGAATCAGGATTGGTCGACATTGGTAATTCTGTCTTGGAGTACAGTAAAACAATGCTTTATTAAAGATGACCCCTGTCTACAGTTTGTCTTGATCACGTTAATCCTGTGCCTATGGAACACCTACCATTCTCCTAGTATCCGACATGCCGGAAATTCTCGGAGGATTTTATCTCAGCTCCCCAACCGCTGAAAGTCAATGGGAGAACAACGGTTCTGAGTAATTCTATTCAATTATCTGGATTATTGTTGTCATTGTAGTGATCATTGTAGTGATCAGTATTGTGATCATTGTATTTATATCATTATCATCTGAGAGCTGAAACAAGTCTCTTGTTGTTAACCCCATTCAAAGAAACCCGGTGAAGTAAATCTTGCAGTGGATTGTTCATCTGAGAATTAACTTAGAGAATACCCAGCATGGTGCTCACACAGTGATTGTTTGGTGAGACTTGAAACGTGGGTGAAGACGGACTCGCTAGGTGAGATGCTGCAATGTATTGGATTTGTTCCTACCTCTGGGTCTCTTCAGCAAATCATGATTAGCATGTACCGAGAATACATCTCCCATTGTCAGGAGAGTGATATCCTCAACCATTTGAAGTACCCCAGTTGTCAGCATCACGGGAAGTCTGGTCAAAAGTGAGATTCAGTACAACATCATCACCTCAAATTCTATTCTCAAGAGGAAATTATCTTGCATGGGACGTATTACAAGTAGGCTGCTACCTGGAGCTTTCCCAACATCAATTGCTGATGACAACAGTATGCTAATGATCCAGAACAGTAGTTCCTTCCTTGAGTTTTCCCATAACAAGGATTCTATAATTTTCCCTAATGACAGTGAGGTGATGAGAGTGCAGTTAATCAGTTGTGTAGAAAGAGATTAGAGGAGAGGTGGAGGAGGGGAGTATATTGAGATCTGCTGGTGGACTACTTAGGAGTTGTTGTACCATGTTTTATCTGCATGCATGTTCTGCATATATGTATGTTACACACCTTTCGAAGTGTAGATATGACAAATGATGAACCATTGGTCTTCACTCAACACCACCAACTACTCAATAAATAGTAATATTGAACCAGTGTCCCAGGCGAATGTCTTGTACAGTTGCTGTCAAGTATTGTTCCTGGTGAATGTCTTAAGTTACTGTGGTTGGTTACAGATATTGTGAAACGTCCTGTATAGATGTTGTCAAGTATCTATTATGATGTATGTCTTGTGCAATTGTTGGTGTAAACATTTCTATGTGAATGTATGTACCACTTTTGTCAAGAACCTGTCTTGTCCAACAGATGTTAAGTACCGTTATTGTTAAGTTTGTCTGCTAATATTGAATCTTAAAGTCCTAAGGTCTAATTGGACAACTGAAATGGGTCACTTTGACACAAAAAAATTAAGGGAAGATCTAATGTGGCGAACTGATAGCACACTGACAACATTATGATGAGAGAATAGAATCCTCAGTTGTACAGGGCGAATAGTCCAGATCTTCTTTTGGCCTTTGAGGGGACCTTTTTCTTCTTTTATAAATTTTCTGTGTAGATATTTGGGAATCTCACAGTGGGGGTTCTGAGCCAGGAAAACTGGTTCTCCAAAAGGGCTATGCGGTAATGATTATCTATCTCGTTTGAGAAACCTCTATACAAAACGTGCAAAATCATATCCTTTATCTTGTCTATCTATTATTCAAGATATATTTTCAGAAACCACTACTAATTAGGTCCTCTGTCTACTCCTAACATGTCACAAACTGGGTAGGTTCTTTCCGGGATATAAACTCTGGGAAAACTGGAACACTCGTCTCGAATTGCCACCCTGGGAATAACCTGCTAGGGGCTCACATATCTGGTGCCCTGATGTCGGGATACAAACCCTAATAATACCCTGCATAAGACTCACTTTTTGGAATCTCTATGTTGGTATTATAATCCGGGGTGGCCTCTCGCAAATCAGACTCGTTTCTTGGAGTATTCATGGTGTTTGTTAACGGACCCTGTCTCTTATATGTGGACGCTATGGTCCGGACATTTGAACCCATAATAAATCTCTAGAGGGGTTGATTTCATTAATAGTGATAATATTGCATGTATCACTATTTTTAATATGTCAGGTATGATTTCAACATAGCTGACTGAAGATGATGTATAAATATCTTATGGGTCATCATAAGTGATTGTATCCATGGTATTTGTTTTTCTCAGAATTAGATGATTTATTAGCTTGTCAATATTGTTGTATAATTTTGTGCATGCTGGTTGTTCAATATATGTATATAAAATTAAGGTACTTGAGACACCAGAGAACACCAATTATTTTTAATATATCTTCGACAGCTATTGGCAGGGAAAAATTCATTGTTTTGTCCCTGAAATTAATTAAGACACTTAATCCAGTGAAGAACATGGGGCCTACCCCATCTCCTATTTAATGGCTGGCATGGGAGAGAGAGGAGGAAGATTGTTGTAATTACAACATTTTTAATGACACTACACCATATCAAATAACAACTCCTTATTTTCTCTTCTCCCCATAACATGCTTGCAACACTGTGGGTGAAGATGGTGAGCACTGATGGCTATTTTCATAGGGCACCCATAAAGACACCACGTTAACACACTCTCGGTTAAAGTCAGTTATTCAAAACAGACTATTGTCCAGTGTCCATTCGACATCTGGGTTTATTCTTCAGTTGTGTGACCTTCTCAGTATACCCTGATCAAGTTGTTGAGGGTGAGCCGATTGAATCTCCAGGTGAGACTCCTTAACACCTCAGTCTCTTGCCATTCTTGAAGTAGTGGTTTTCTTAAGCGTACCGGATGTGCGTGATGGACGAGATGAAAGGAAGATTCTACCTGATGTCATGGGCGGTCATTCAAAACCGACCACAGTCTGGTGTCCATAGGACATTAGTCTATTGTTCGATGGTGTAATCTCTCTGGTGTACTAGGATCCAAGTCACTAGGAGTGAACTCATTGAATTTCCGGGGAGGCCATTAAAATAACTGGACCCATGCCATTCTTATGGCAGTGGAACGCGTACACAATGTATGTGTCCAGGAAACGATGGTAATCAACTAGGTATATTGGCGTGTCATACGATTAGGAGCATATCATGGACAACCTGAAAAATTTCATGATGAGATAAAACAGGATCCGTCTCCGACGTCAGCCGTCAATTAATCCTCAATTGAGAAGCATTTCTGCCTGAAAAATGGTGGACATTAAAGGGCGGACAAAGTTAGTGCAACTGATGTCCTTCTCCATTTTCATCCTCAATTGAGAGGACTTTTCTGCATGAAAAATGGTGGGAATTTAGCTCAATTCTAGATGAGAGCAATGTCTGCGATTGAGTGAACTAATAAGTATCACTGTTCACAAACAGTTGACTCTTTAGAAGGTAAAGATCCCTGCAAATTCAGCAGTCGACTCTTTATAACAGTAAGAACCATGCGTTGCGCAGTGGAATCTTATATATTACTGAGATGCGAGGTATATTCACAAGACCTGGCCAGTCATGTCCTCAAAGTCAGTAGATTGCTTCCAAAAATTCCAGTCAATATTGGTAAGTAAGAAGCTATACCCACATAATCACAACTCTTAAAGGTGGTTGTGATAATGACGAACCTCTCTATTGCTGAATGGGAAATCCTTATATTCGCCATATGTAAACGTTTTGCTCGTGTGGGCGAGAAAGAACGGATACCTCCATCCACTCAAAGCACTTAGCTAGTGCGTTGCTGAAAGACAACTAGTTGGAACTTCCTCCCGGGATTCTAGCTTAGTAGATGTTACAGTCTGACTGCATCTACAAAATTGGTTGCTACATTAGAAACGGCTGACAGAATGATGGACGCTGCGCTGTCAATCCACGCCAATTCTGAAGTGGGATTGCTCACTATTTCAACTATATAGCAACTAAAGAGAGAAAATGCTGTCATTTCTCACAACACATCAGAATAGAGGCCGAACGGAATGAGAGAATCTCAACCAATAAGTGCATTTCTGAATCTAAGGTAATGTCTACAGAAATGAGTCAAGGAAATATAATGGGAATGTGCTAACATCTGCGAACACAAGAGGCTTATTGGGAGGTAGACTTATGTCCTACGCTAACCCAAGATCTACAATAGTAGATTTTAGTCTTCTTAACAAGTTCTGCAGTGGCAACTTATACAGTTCAACCGGAAGTGATTGTTTCGGCTCCGGTGATGGTCAAAAATTTTAACCCAGTTCCATATGCCAGGATTACTGTTGGAGAAAGTTGTCAGTCAATACTCTCATAGGATTATCATTCTCCTGTGGCGGAGGGAAGGATTATGTTCTGTTAAAGATGAAATGTTGATAGACACATGGAATGCAACCATTCTCTTCAAACATCATCTAGAAGATGGTTTAACTGCATAGCCATTACTTCACATAATGAATCTCTATGGTCCATTCATACATTGTGAAATGGTGTGACTCAGAGAGATCACAGACAAGAGATATAGCATGGATGTCAGCAGTGGAGCACTGTCAGAAGTAAATGGAAGGACAGTTCACAGATGAGTGGAGTCAAGACTCTTAATGCTCCCAGTGACTTAATGGAACTTAATGCAGGGCTAACTTCATGGTCTTTGCTTTTGCCACCCAATTCATTATTGATGGATGAATGTTGGAGCAGATATTTGTTAAAGGAAAAATCACTTGGTTCCAAATGCACTACTCTGGTTGGGGTAATGGGAGACAAGGAACACTAGATGAAACCACTTACGGGATCTGGTGAACTGTGGATTTCTGAGAATATCTGTCATACCTATGAAAGATTTAAGAGAGGGGCTGTGACATGATGGATCAGTCATCCACATTCCCAGTCCACCACATCCATAACAATACTTTTAATCTTGAACGGAGACCATCCAGATAGCAGGGATATTAATAGAATAGAACCTTCCAGAACACGGTGGGGAAAGGCAAAAGGCGCACGCCCGCATTTTGATTGGCTAATACGTGGTAGACCACGCTATCCACTAGGCCAAATTCAAAAATCTAGTAGTTTGAGCTCGGATTCCACCTGGAGTAGTCGCTATCTGTGATGTGGTGATTATAATACCCTAAAGATTCCGTAATATATTGTTCTCTGGATAACAGGTACCACTTTAAAACATATTTAAATGTGTGGTTATGCCTAGTGAACGAAAGAGAAGAATATAAGAGTATTTTATGAAGAAAATGTGGAAGTGAAAAACAGAACTTCATTGTGAAAGTATTCTGAATACTGCTTCTTCAACCTGTCAGGTCTTCCACGCTGTATAATACTCCAAGTACATATCATTCCCCTGTTGTGACGGGTTGCGTATGCTTGATGATTGTAAATTACACTAAATGCAGATTTGCAAACCCTTTGTGCATTCTAAATGCCTATCATGGACCATTCTTAACCAAAATGTACACTGATCTTGTGAGTTAACATTTGGTAGTTCTGGATCATAATGTGTGATGTAACATGTACAAGTTTCATTGTATATGCTAAGAATGTTGGAGTGAGTGAGTTGGTGATTTGATAAGTAGCCTCTCACATTTGTAGAATGATAGATGCTTCAATATCCATATGTAGGCAGGACGTGTATGGCACGCCAGAATTGCAAAGTTCATGTGATGCCTGGTGACTAGATTACGCTCAGGAGAATGAATACAATTTCTCTCTGAAGTATTACTCTGGTACCTCTACTGTTGGTGGGTTTATATGAACTAATTCCTAAAAGGACAATATGTGTTCGAACCTGTGTCTTAGTTGGCTGAATATAATAAATGGCTCAGGCAAATTTGCAGGGGACCAACATGTTTTCCCCATATGTGCTTTGTTACATATGAGAACAATTGCTTATGCAATTTGTCTTCTTTTACCTACTGTAGTTGATATGGACATTACTCAGTGGGGAAAGAGCACATGATGATGATGATGATGTATTTGTGAGCCATGTCTGGTCTGAGAGGGGTGAGGTCTGGCATTTCTGTATGAGTGTGTATGGAGAAAAAGACATCCATGTAACAAAAGAACCACCCATTGGTTTGGTTACTGTTTAACTTGCAGTTGTCAAATTGTGTTGCATATTACATATTGCAGTTGTAAATGATGCCTATCTTCCTTCTGCTTCACAATGCCTGTCTCATGATGCTATTTCACAATGCTTGCTCAAGCTGCTTGCCTTACAGTGACTGCTTTACTGTGTCTGTTCCTTATTTGTGCCCAGGTCTACTGTGGTTTAAACATTATAAGCACTTAGACATATAAAATGCTTGACATTGTGTTAAGCTACCCCTGTCTCAGCATATAGGCTTGTGACTACCACAAATAGGTGTGAATAATGAAAACATATCACCCACAGTCCATCAGAGTGGAATACACTCCATCACCAACAAGGAGAGGTGTGTTTGGTCAACACCCTCACCTCACCTCCCCATTTACATCTGTGTCTGTTTATGTTTGATAACATTATCTTTGAACAAATGTAAAGAAATATTGTACCCTTTTATGTATCAACAGAGAACAAGGATGGTGGAGGGGCTTCTTATTTTCTCTGGGACAACCAAACCGGAGTCTCAGACTCAGAAATAACTCCCTATAGGTGAAATCCAGGGGCGACCACAGAAGTACACAAGCTGATTTCCCAGCCTTTATCGTCATGATATGACATGACTTGGTCCAAGTCAACTAAAATCACTGTTTATAAACAGGAATCAGGATTGGTCGACATTGGTAATTCTGTCTTGGAGTACAGTAAAACAATGCTTTATTAAAGATGACCCCTGTCTACAGTTTGTCTTGATCACGTTAATCCTGTGCCTATGGAACACCTACCATTCTCCTAGTATCCGACATGCCGGAAATTCTCGGAGGATTTTATCTCAGCTCCCCAACCGCTGAAAGTCAATGGGAGAACAACGGTTCTGAGTAATTCTATTCAATTATCTGGATTATTGTTGTCATTGTAGTGATCATTGTAGTGATCAGTATTGTGATCATTGTATTTATATCATTATCATCTGAGAGCTGAAACAAGTCTCTTGTTGTTAACCCCATTCAAAGAAACCCGGTGAAGTAAATCTTGCAGTGGATTGTTCATCTGAGAATTAACTTAGAGAATACCCAGCATGGTGCTCACACAGTGATTGTTTGGTGAGACTTGAAACGTGGGTGAAGACGGACTCGCTAGGTGAGATGCTGCAATGTATTGGATTTGTTCCTACCTCTGGGTCTCTTCAGCAAATCATGATTAGCATGTACCGAGAATACATCTCCCATTGTCAGGAGAGTGATATCCTCAACCATTTGAAGTACCCCAGTTGTCAGCATCACGGGAAGTCTGGTCAAAAGTGAGATTCAGTACAACATCATCACCTCAAATTCTATTCTCAAGAGGAAATTATCTTGCATGGGACGTATTACAAGTAGGCTGCTACCTGGAGCTTTCCCAACATCAATTGCTGATGACAACAGTATGCTAATGATCCAGAACAGTAGTTCCTTCCTTGAGTTTTCCCATAACAAGGATTCTATAATTTTCCCTAATGACAGTGAGGTGATGAGAGTGCAGTTAATCAGTTGTGTAGAAAGAGATTAGAGGAGAGGTGGAGGAGGGGAGTATATTGAGATCTGCTGGTGGACTACTTAGGAGTTGTTGTACCATGTTTTATCTGCATGCATGTTCTGCATATATGTATGTTACACACCTTTCGAAGTGTAGATATGACAAATGATGAACCATTGGTCTTCACTCAACACCACCAACTACTCAATAAATAGTAATATTGAACCAGTGTCCCAGGCGAATGTCTTGTACAGTTGCTGTCAAGTATTGTTCCTGGTGAATGTCTTAAGTTACTGTGGTTGGTTACAGATATTGTGAAACGTCCTGTATAGATGTTGTCAAGTATCTATTATGATGTATGTCTTGTGCAATTGTTGGTGTAAACATTTCTATGTGAATGTATGTACCACTTTTGTCAAGAACCTGTCTTGTCCAACAGATGTTAAGTACCGTTATTGTTAAGTTTGTCTGCTAATATTGAATCTTAAAGTCCTAAGGTCTAATTGGACAACTGAAATGGGTCACTTTGACACAAAAAAATTAAGGGAAGATCTAATGTGGCGAACTGATAGCACACTGACAACATTATGATGAGAGAATAGAATCCTCAGTTGTACAGGGCGAATAGTCCAGATCTTCTTTTGGCCTTTGAGGGGACCTTTTTCTTCTTTTATAAATTTTCTGTGTAGATATTTGGGAATCTCACAGTGGGGGTTCTGAGCCAGGAAAACTGGTTCTCCAAAAGGGCTATGCGGTAATGATTATCTATCTCGTTTGAGAAACCTCTATACAAAACGTGCAAAATCATATCCTTTATCTTGTCTATCTATTATTCAAGATATATTTTCAGAAACCACTACTAATTAGGTCCTCTGTCTACTCCTAACATGTCACAAACTGGGTAGGTTCTTTCCGGGATATAAACTCTGGGAAAACTGGAACACTCGTCTCGAATTGCCACCCTGGGAATAACCTGCTAGGGGCTCACATATCTGGTGCCCTGATGTCGGGATACAAACCCTAATAATACCCTGCATAAGACTCACTTTTTGGAATCTCTATGTTGGTATTATAATCCGGGGTGGCCTCTCGCAAATCAGACTCGTTTCTTGGAGTATTCATGGTGTTTGTTAACGGACCCTGTCTCTTATATGTGGACGCTATGGTCCGGACATTTGAACCCATAATAAATCTCTAGAGGGGTTGATTTCATTAATAGTGATAATATTGCATGTATCACTATTTTTAATATGTCAGGTATGATTTCAACATAGCTGACTGAAGATGATGTATAAATATCTTATGGGTCATCATAAGTGATTGTATCCATGGTATTTGTTTTTCTCAGAATTAGATGATTTATTAGCTTGTCAATATTGTTGTATAATTTTGTGCATGCTGGTTGTTCAATATATGTATATAAAATTAAGGTACTTGAGACACCAGAGAACACCAATTATTTTTAATATATCTTCGACAGCTATTGGCAGGGAAAAATTCATTGTTTTGTCCCTGAAATTAATTAAGACACTTAATCCAGTGAAGAACATGGGGCCTACCCCATCTCCTATTTAATGGCTGGCATGGGAGAGAGAGGAGGAAGATTGTTGTAATTACAACATTTTTAATGACACTACACCATATCAAATAACAACTCCTTATTTTCTCTTCTCCCCATAACATGCTTGCAACACTGTGGGTGAAGATGGTGAGCACTGATGGCTATTTTCATAGGGCACCCATAAAGACACCACGTTAACACACTCTCGGTTAAAGTCAGTTATTCAAAACAGACTATTGTCCAGTGTCCATTCGACATCTGGGTTTATTCTTCAGTTGTGTGACCTTCTCAGTATACCCTGATCAAGTTGTTGAGGGTGAGCCGATTGAATCTCCAGGTGAGACTCCTTAACACCTCAGTCTCTTGCCATTCTTGAAGTAGTGGTTTTCTTAAGCGTACCGGATGTGCGTGATGGACGAGATGAAAGGAAGATTCTACCTGATGTCATGGGCGGTCATTCAAAACCGACCACAGTCTGGTGTCCATAGGACATTAGTCTATTGTTCGATGGTGTAATCTCTCTGGTGTACTAGGATCCAAGTCACTAGGAGTGAACTCATTGAATTTCCGGGGAGGCCATTAAAATAACTGGACCCATGCCATTCTTATGGCAGTGGAACGCGTACACAATGTATGTGTCCAGGAAACGATGGTAATCAACTAGGTATATTGGCGTGTCATACGATTAGGAGCATATCATGGACAACCTGAAAAATTTCATGATGAGATAAAACAGGATCCGTCTCCGACGTCAGCCGTCAATTAATCCTCAATTGAGAAGCATTTCTGCCTGAAAAATGGTGGACATTAAAGGGCGGACAAAGTTAGTGCAACTGATGTCCTTCTCCATTTTCATCCTCAATTGAGAGGACTTTTCTGCATGAAAAATGGTGGGAATTTAGCTCAATTCTAGATGAGAGCAATGTCTGCGATTGAGTGAACTAATAAGTATCACTGTTCACAAACAGTTGACTCTTTAGAAGGTAAAGATCCCTGCAAATTCAGCAGTCGACTCTTTATAACAGTAAGAACCATGCGTTGCGCAGTGGAATCTTATATATTACTGAGATGCGAGGTATATTCACAAGACCTGGCCAGTCATGTCCTCAAAGTCAGTAGATTGCTTCCAAAAATTCCAGTCAATATTGGTAAGTAAGAAGCTATACCCACATAATCACAACTCTTAAAGGTGGTTGTGATAATGACGAACCTCTCTATTGCTGAATGGGAAATCCTTATATTCGCCATATGTAAACGTTTTGCTCGTGTGGGCGAGAAAGAACGGATACCTCCATCCACTCAAAGCACTTAGCTAGTGCGTTGCTGAAAGACAACTAGTTGGAACTTCCTCCCGGGATTCTAGCTTAGTAGATGTTACAGTCTGACTGCATCTACAAAATTGGTTGCTACATTAGAAACGGCTGACAGAATGATGGACGCTGCGCTGTCAATCCACGCCAATTCTGAAGTGGGATTGCTCACTATTTCAACTATATAGCAACTAAAGAGAGAAAATGCTGTCATTTCTCACAACACATCAGAATAGAGGCCGAACGGAATGAGAGAATCTCAACCAATAAGTGCATTTCTGAATCTAAGGTAATGTCTACAGAAATGAGTCAAGGAAATATAATGGGAATGTGCTAACATCTGCGAACACAAGAGGCTTATTGGGAGGTAGACTTATGTCCTACGCTAACCCAAGATCTACAATAGTAGATTTTAGTCTTCTTAACAAGTTCTGCAGTGGTAACTTATACAGTTCAACCGGAAGTGATTGTTTCGGCTCCGGTGATGGTCAAAAAGTTTAACCCAGTTCCATATGCCAGGATTACTGTTGGAGAAAGTTGTCAGTCAATACTCTCATAGGATTATCATTCTCCTGTGGCGGAGGGAAGGATTATGTTCTGTTAAAGATGAAATGTTGATAGACACATGGAATGCAACCATTCTCTTCAAACATCATCTAGAAGATGGTTTAACTGCATAGCCATTACTTCACATAATGAATCTCTATGGTCCATTCATACATTGTGAAATGGTGTGACTCAGAGAGATCACAGACAAGAGATATAGCATGGATGTCAGCAGTGGAGCACTGTCAGAAGTAAATGGAAGGACAGTTCACAGATGAGTGGAGTCAGGACTCTTAATGCTCCCAGTGACTTAATGGAACTTAATGCAGGGCTAACTTCATGGTCTTTGCTTTTGCCACCCAATTCATTATTGATGGATGAATGTTGGAGCAGATATTTGTTAAAGGAAAAATCACTTGGTTCCAAATGCACTACTCTGGTTGGGGTAATGGGAGACAAGGAACACTAGATGAAACCACTTACGGGATCTGGTGAACTGTGGATTTCTGAGAATATCTGTCATACCTATGAAAGATTTAAGAGAGGGGCTGTGACATGATGGATCAGTCATCCACATTCCCAGTCCACCACATCCATAACAATACTTTTAATCTTGAACGGAGACCATCCAGATAGCAGGGATATTAATAGAATAGAACCTTCCAGAACACGGTGGGGAAAGGCAAAAGGCGCACGCCCGCATTTTGATTGGCTAATACGTGGTAGACCACGCTATCCACTAGGCCAAATTCAAAAATCTAGTAGTTTGAGCTCGGATTCCACCTGGAGTAGTCGCTATCTGTGATGTGGTGATTATAATACCCTAAAGATTCCGTAATATATTGTTCTCTGGATAACAGGTACCACTTTAAAACATATTTAAATGTGTGGTTATGCCTAGTGAACGAAAGAGAAGAATATAAGAGTATTTTATGAAGAAAATGTGGAAGTGAAAAACAGAACTTCATTGTGAAAGTATTCTGAATACTGCTTCTTCAACCTGTCAGGTCTTCCACGCTGTATAATACTCCAAGTACATATCATTCCCCTGTTGTGACGGGTTGCGTATGCTTGATGATTGTAAATTACACTAAATGCAGATTTGCAAACCCTTTGTGCATTCTAAATGCCTATCATGGACCATTCTTAACCAAAATGTACACTGATCTTGTGAGTTAACATTTGGTAGTTCTGGATCATAATGTGTGATGTAACATGTACAAGTTTCATTGTATATGCTAAGAATGTTGGAGTGAGTGAGTTGGTGATTTGATAAGTAGCCTCTCACATTTGTAGAATGATAGATGCTTCAATATCCATATGTAGGCAGGACGTGTATGGCACGCCAGAATTGCAAAGTTCATGTGATGCCTGGTGACTAGATTACGCTCAGGAGAATGAATACAATTTCTCTCTGAAGTATTACTCTGGTACCTCTACTGTTGGTGGGTTTATATGAACTAATTCCTAAAAGGACAATATGTGTTCGAACCTGTGTCTTAGTTGGCTGAATATAATAAATGGCTCAGGCAAATTTGCAGGGGACCAACATGTTTTCCCCATATGTGCTTTGTTACATATGAGAACAATTGCTTATGCAATTTGTCTTCTTTTACCTACTGTAGTTGATATGGACATTACTCAGTGGGGAAAGAGCACATGATGATGATGATGATGTATTTGTGAGCCATGTCTGGTCTGAGAGGGGTGAGGTCTGGCATTTCTGTATGAGTGTGTATGGAGAAAAAGACATCCATGTAACAAAAGAACCACCCATTGGTTTGGTTACTGTTTAACTTGCAGTTGTCAAATTGTGTTGCATATTACATATTGCAGTTGTAAATGATGCCTATCTTCCTTCTGCTTCACAATGCCTGTCTCATGATGCTATTTCACAATGCTTGCTCAAGCTGCTTGCCTTACAGTGACTGCTTTACTGTGTCTGTTCCTTATTTGTGCCCAGGTCTACTGTGGTTTAAACATTATAAGCACTTAGACATATAAAATGCTTGACATTGTGTTAAGCTACCCCTGTCTCAGCATATAGGCTTGTGACTACCACAAATAGGTGTGAATAATGAAAACATATCACCCACAGTCCATCAGAGTGGAATACACTCCATCACCAACAAGGAGAGGTGTGTTTGGTCAACACCCTCACCTCACCTCCCCATTTACATCTGTGTCTGTTTATATTTGATAACATTATCTTTGAACAAATGTAAAGAAATATTGTACCCTTTTATGTATCAACAGAGAACAAGGATGGTGGAGGGGCTTCTTATTTTCTCTGGGACAACCAAACCGGAGTCTCAGACTCAGAAATAACTCCCTATAGGTGAAATCCAGGGGCGACCACAGAAGTACACAAGCTGATTTCCCAGCCTTTATCGTCATGATATGACATGACTTGGTCCAAGTCAACTAAAATCACTGTTTATAAACAGGAATCAGGATTGGTCGACATTGGTAATTCTGTCTTGGAGTACAGTAAAACAATGCTTTATTAAAGATGACCCCTGTCTACAGTTTGTCTTGATCACGTTAATCCTGTGCCTATGGAACACCTACCATTCTCCTAGTATCCGACATGCCGGAAATTCTCGGAGGATTTTATCTCAGCTCCCCAACCGCTGAAAGTCAATGGGAGAACAACGGTTCTGAGTAATTCTATTCAATTATCTGGATTATTGTTGTCATTGTAGTGATCATTGTAGTGATCAGTATTGTGATCATTGTATTTATATCATTATCATCTGAGAGCTGAAACAAGTCTCTTGTTGTTAACCCCATTCAAAGAAACCCGGTGAAGTAAATCTTGCAGTGGATTGTTCATCTGAGAATTAACTTAGAGAATACCCAGCATGGTGCTCACACAGTGATTGTTTGGTGAGACTTGAAACGTGGGTGAAGACGGACTCGCTAGGTGAGATGCTGCAATGTATTGGATTTGTTCCTACCTCTGGGTCTCTTCAGCAAATCATGATTAGCATGTACCGAGAATACATCTCCCATTGTCAGGAGAGTGATATCCTCAACCATTTGAAGTACCCCAGTTGTCAGCATCACGGGAAGTCTGGTCAAAAGTGAGATTCAGTACAACATCATCACCTCAAATTCTATTCTCAAGAGGAAATTATCTTGCATGGGACGTATTACAAGTAGGCTGCTACCTGGAGCTTTCCCAACATCAATTGCTGATGACAACAGTATGCTAATGATCCAGAACAGTAGTTCCTTCCTTGAGTTTTCCCATAACAAGGATTCTATAATTTTCCCTAATGACAGTGAGGTGATGAGAGTGCAGTTAATCAGTTGTGTAGAAAGAGATTAGAGGAGAGGTGGAGGAGGGGAGTATATTGAGATCTGCTGGTGGACTACTTAGGAGTTGTTGTACCATGTTTTATCTGCATGCATGTTCTGCATATATGTATGTTACACACCTTTCGAAGTGTAGATATGACAAATGATGAACCATTGGTCTTCACTCAACACCACCAACTACTCAATAAATAGTAATATTGAACCAGTGTCCCAGGCGAATGTCTTGTACAGTTGCTGTCAAGTATTGTTCCTGGTGAATGTCTTAAGTTACTGTGGTTGGTTACAGATATTGTGAAACGTCCTGTATAGATGTTGTCAAGTATCTATTATGATGTATGTCTTGTGCAATTGTTGGTGTAAACATTTCTATGTGAATGTATGTACCACTTTTGTCAAGAACCTGTCTTGTCCAACAGATGTTAAGTACCGTTATTGTTAAGTTTGTCTGCTAATATTGAATCTTAAAGTCCTAAGGTCTAATTGGACAACTGAAATGGGTCACTTTGACACAAAAAAATTAAGGGAAGATCTAATGTGGCGAACTGATAGCACACTGACAACATTATGATGAGAGAATAGAATCCTCAGTTGTACAGGGCGAATAGTCCAGATCTTCTTTTGGCCTTTGAGGGGACCTTTTTCTTCTTTTATAAATTTTCTGTGTAGATATTTGGGAATCTCACAGTGGGGGTTCTGAGCCAGGAAAACTGGTTCTCCAAAAGGGCTATGCGGTAATGATTATCTATCTCGTTTGAGAAACCTCTATACAAAACGTGCAAAATCATATCCTTTATCTTGTCTATCTATTATTCAAGATATATTTTCAGAAACCACTACTAATTAGGTCCTCTGTCTACTCCTAACATGTCACAAACTGGGTAGGTTCTTTCCGGGATATAAACTCTGGGAAAACTGGAACACTCGTCTCGAATTGCCACCCTGGGAATAACCTGCTAGGGGCTCACATATCTGGTGCCCTGATGTCGGGATACAAACCCTAATAATACCCTGCATAAGACTCACTTTTTGGAATCTCTATGTTGGTATTATAATCCGGGGTGGCCTCTCGCAAATCAGACTCGTTTCTTGGAGTATTCATGGTGTTTGTTAACGGACCCTGTCTCTTATATGTGGACGCTATGGTCCGGACATTTGAACCCATAATAAATCTCTAGAGGGGTTGATTTCATTAATAGTGATAATATTGCATGTATCACTATTTTTAATATGTCAGGTATGATTTCAACATAGCTGACTGAAGATGATGTATAAATATCTTATGGGTCATCATAAGTGATTGTATCCATGGTATTTGTTTTTCTCAGAATTAGATGATTTATTAGCTTGTCAATATTGTTGTATAATTTTGTGCATGCTGGTTGTTCAATATATGTATATAAAATTAAGGTACTTGAGACACCAGAGAACACCAATTATTTTTAATATATCTTCGACAGCTATTGGCAGGGAAAAATTCATTGTTTTGTCCCTGAAATTAATTAAGACACTTAATCCAGTGAAGAACATGGGGCCTACCCCATCTCCTATTTAATGGCTGGCATGGGAGAGAGAGGAGGAAGATTGTTGTAATTACAACATTTTTAATGACACTACACCATATCAAATAACAACTCCTTATTTTCTCTTCTCCCCATAACATGCTTGCAACACTGTGGGTGAAGATGGTGAGCACTGATGGCTATTTTCATAGGGCACCCATAAAGACACCACGTTAACACACTCTCGGTTAAAGTCAGTTATTCAAAACAGACTATTGTCCAGTGTCCATTCGACATCTGGGTTTATTCTTCAGTTGTGTGACCTTCTCAGTATACCCTGATCAAGTTGTTGAGGGTGAGCCGATTGAATCTCCAGGTGAGACTCCTTAACACCTCAGTCTCTTGCCATTCTTGAAGTAGTGGTTTTCTTAAGCGTACCGGATGTGCGTGATGGACGAGATGAAAGGAAGATTCTACCTGATGTCATGGGCGGTCATTCAAAACCGACCACAGTCTGGTGTCCATAGGACATTAGTCTATTGTTCGATGGTGTAATCTCTCTGGTGTACTAGGATCCAAGTCACTAGGAGTGAACTCATTGAATTTCCGGGGAGGCCATTAAAATAACTGGACCCATGCCATTCTTATGGCAGTGGAACGCGTACACAATGTATGTGTCCAGGAAACGATGGTAATCAACTAGGTATATTGGCGTGTCATACGATTAGGAGCATATCATGGACAACCTGAAAAATTTCATGATGAGATAAAACAGGATCCGTCTCCGACGTCAGCCGTCAATTAATCCTCAATTGAGAAGCATTTCTGCCTGAAAAATGGTGGACATTAAAGGGCGGACAAAGTTAGTGCAACTGATGTCCTTCTCCATTTTCATCCTCAATTGAGAGGACTTTTCTGCATGAAAAATGGTGGGAATTTAGCTCAATTCTAGATGAGAGCAATGTCTGCGATTGAGTGAACTAATAAGTATCACTGTTCACAAACAGTTGACTCTTTAGAAGGTAAAGATCCCTGCAAATTCAGCAGTCGACTCTTTATAACAGTAAGAACCATGCGTTGCGCAGTGGAATCTTATATATTACTGAGATGCGAGGTATATTCACAAGACCTGGCCAGTCATGTCCTCAAAGTCAGTAGATTGCTTCCAAAAATTCCAGTCAATATTGGTAAGTAAGAAGCTATACCCACATAATCACAACTCTTAAAGGTGGTTGTGATAATGACGAACCTCTCTATTGCTGAATGGGAAATCCTTATATTCGCCATATGTAAACGTTTTGCTCGTGTGGGCGAGAAAGAACGGATACCTCCATCCACTCAAAGCACTTAGCTAGTGCGTTGCTGAAAGACAACTAGTTGGAACTTCCTCCCGGGATTCTAGCTTAGTAGATGTTACAGTCTGACTGCATCTACAAAATTGGTTGCTACATTAGAAACGGCTGACAGAATGATGGACGCTGCGCTGTCAATCCACGCCAATTCTGAAGTGGGATTGCTCACTATTTCAACTATATAGCAACTAAAGAGAGAAAATGCTGTCATTTCTCACAACACATCAGAATAGAGGCCGAACGGAATGAGAGAATCTCAACCAATAAGTGCATTTCTGAATCTAAGGTAATGTCTACAGAAATGAGTCAAGGAAATATAATGGGAATGTGCTAACATCTGCGAACACAAGAGGCTTATTGGGAGGTAGACTTATGTCCTACGCTAACCCAAGATCTACAATAGTAGATTTTAGTCTTCTTAACAAGTTCTGCAGTGGCAACTTATACAGTTCAACCGGAAGTGATTGTTTCGGCTCCGGTGATGGTCAAAAATTTTAACCCAGTTCCATATGCCAGGATTACTGTTGGAGAAAGTTGTCAGTCAATACTCTCATAGGATTATCATTCTCCTGTGGCGGAGGGAAGGATTATGTTCTGTTAAAGATGAAATGTTGATAGACACATGGAATGCAACCATTCTCTTCAAACATCATCTAGAAGATGGTTTAACTGCATAGCCATTACTTCACATAATGAATCTCTATGGTCCATTCATACATTGTGAAATGGTGTGACTCAGAGAGATCACAGACAAGAGATATAGCATGGATGTCAGCAGTGGAGCACTGTCAGAAGTAAATGGAAGGACAGTTCACAGATGAGTGGAGTCAGGACTCTTAATGCTCCCAGTGACTTAATGGAACTTAATGCAGGGCTAACTTCATGGTCTTTGCTTTTGCCACCCAATTCATTATTGATGGATGAATGTTGGAGCAGATATTTGTTAAAGGAAAAATCACTTGGTTCCAAATGCACTACTCTGGTTGGGGTAATGGGAGACAAGGAACACTAGATGAAACCACTTACGGGATCTGGTGAACTGTGGATTTCTGAGAATATCTGTCATACCTATGAAAGATTTAAGAGAGGGGCTGTGACATGATGGATCAGTCATCCACATTCCCAGTCCACCACATCCATAACAATACTTTTAATCTTGAACGGAGACCATCCAGATAGCAGGGATATTAATAGAATAGAACCTTCCAGAACACGGTGGGGAAAGGCAAAAGGCGCACGCCCGCATTTTGATTGGCTAATACGTGGTAGACCACGCTATCCACTAGGCCAAATTCAAAAATCTAGTAGTTTGAGCTCGGATTCCACCTGGAGTAGTCGCTATCTGTGATGTGGTGATTATAATACCCTAAAGATTCCGTAATATATTGTTCTCTGGATAACAGGTACCACTTTAAAACATATTTAAATGTGTGGTTATGCCTAGTGAACGAAAGAGAAGAATATAAGAGTATTTTATGAAGAAAATGTGGAAGTGAAAAACAGAACTTCATTGTGAAAGTATTCTGAATACTGCTTCTTCAACCTGTCAGGTCTTCCACGCTGTATAATACTCCAAGTACATATCATTCCCCTGTTGTGACGGGTTGCGTATGCTTGATGATTGTAAATTACACTAAATGCAGATTTGCAAACCCTTTGTGCATTCTAAATGCCTATCATGGACCATTCTTAACCAAAATGTACACTGATCTTGTGAGTTAACATTTGGTAGTTCTGGATCATAATGTGTGATGTAACATGTACAAGTTTCATTGTATATGCTAAGAATGTTGGAGTGAGTGAGTTGGTGATTTGATAAGTAGCCTCTCACATTTGTAGAATGATAGATGCTTCAATATCCATATGTAGGCAGGACGTGTATGGCACGCCAGAATTGCAAAGTTCATGTGATGCCTGGTGACTAGATTACGCTCAGGAGAATGAATACAATTTCTCTCTGAAGTATTACTCTGGTACCTCTACTGTTGGTGGGTTTATATGAACTAATTCCTAAAAGGACAATATGTGTTCGAACCTGTGTCTTAGTTGGCTGAATATAATAAATGGCTCAGGCAAATTTGCAGGGGACCAACATGTTTTCCCCATATGTGCTTTGTTACATATGAGAACAATTGCTTATGCAATTTGTCTTCTTTTACCTACTGTAGTTGATATGGACATTACTCAGTGGGGAAAGAGCACATGATGATGATGATGATGTATTTGTGAGCCATGTCTGGTCTGAGAGGGGTGAGGTCTGGCATTTCTGTATGAGTGTGTATGGAGAAAAAGACATCCATGTAACAAAAGAACCACCCATTGGTTTGGTTACTGTTTAACTTGCAGTTGTCAAATTGTGTTGCATATTACATATTGCAGTTGTAAATGATGCCTATCTTCCTTCTGCTTCACAATGCCTGTCTCATGATGCTATTTCACAATGCTTGCTCAAGCTGCTTGCCTTACAGTGACTGCTTTACTGTGTCTGTTCCTTATTTGTGCCCAGGTCTACTGTGGTTTAAACATTATAAGCACTTAGACATATAAAATGCTTGACATTGTGTTAAGCTACCCCTGTCTCAGCATATAGGCTTGTGACTACCACAAATAGGTGTGAATAATGAAAACATATCACCCACAGTCCATCAGAGTGGAATACACTCCATCACCAACAAGGAGAGGTGTGTTTGGTCAACACCCTCACCTCACCTCCCCATTTACATCTGTGTCTGTTTATGTTTGATAACATTATCTTTGAACAAATGTAAAGAAATATTGTACCCTTTTATGTATCAACAGAGAACAAGGATGGTGGAGGGGCTTCTTATTTTCTCTGGGACAACCAAACCGGAGTCTCAGACTCAGAAATAACTCCCTATAGGTGAAATCCAGGGGCGACCACAGAAGTACACAAGCTGATTTCCCAGCCTTTATCGTCATGATATGACATGACTTGGTCCAAGTCAACTAAAATCACTGTTTATAAACAGGAATCAGGATTGGTCGACATTGGTAATTCTGTCTTGGAGTACAGTAAAACAATGCTTTATTAAAGATGACCCCTGTCTACAGTTTGTCTTGATCACGTTAATCCTGTGCCTATGGAACACCTACCATTCTCCTAGTATCCGACATGCCGGAAATTCTCGGAGGATTTTATCTCAGCTCCCCAACCGCTGAAAGTCAATGGGAGAACAACGGTTCTGAGTAATTCTATTCAATTATCTGGATTATTGTTGTCATTGTAGTGATCATTGTAGTGATCAGTATTGTGATCATTGTATTTATATCATTATCATCTGAGAGCTGAAACAAGTCTCTTGTTGTTAACCCCATTCAAAGAAACCCGGTGAAGTAAATCTTGCAGTGGATTGTTCATCTGAGAATTAACTTAGAGAATACCCAGCATGGTGCTCACACAGTGATTGTTTGGTGAGACTTGAAACGTGGGTGAAGACGGACTCGCTAGGTGAGATGCTGCAATGTATTGGATTTGTTCCTACCTCTGGGTCTCTTCAGCAAATCATGATTAGCATGTACCGAGAATACATCTCCCATTGTCAGGAGAGTGATATCCTCAACCATTTGAAGTACCCCAGTTGTCAGCATCACGGGAAGTCTGGTCAAAAGTGAGATTCAGTACAACATCATCACCTCAAATTCTATTCTCAAGAGGAAATTATCTTGCATGGGACGTATTACAAGTAGGCTGCTACCTGGAGCTTTCCCAACATCAATTGCTGATGACAACAGTATGCTAATGATCCAGAACAGTAGTTCCTTCCTTGAGTTTTCCCATAACAAGGATTCTATAATTTTCCCTAATGACAGTGAGGTGATGAGAGTGCAGTTAATCAGTTGTGTAGAAAGAGATTAGAGGAGAGGTGGAGGAGGGGAGTATATTGAGATCTGCTGGTGGACTACTTAGGAGTTGTTGTACCATGTTTTATCTGCATGCATGTTCTGCATATATGTATGTTACACACCTTTCGAAGTGTAGATATGACAAATGATGAACCATTGGTCTTCACTCAACACCACCAACTACTCAATAAATAGTAATATTGAACCAGTGTCCCAGGCGAATGTCTTGTACAGTTGCTGTCAAGTATTGTTCCTGGTGAATGTCTTAAGTTACTGTGGTTGGTTACAGATATTGTGAAACGTCCTGTATAGATGTTGTCAAGTATCTATTATGATGTATGTCTTGTGCAATTGTTGGTGTAAACATTTCTATGTGAATGTATGTACCACTTTTGTCAAGAACCTGTCTTGTCCAACAGATGTTAAGTACCGTTATTGTTAAGTTTGTCTGCTAATATTGAATCTTAAAGTCCTAAGGTCTAATTGGACAACTGAAATGGGTCACTTTGACACAAAAAAATTAAGGGAAGATCTAATGTGGCGAACTGATAGCACACTGACAACATTATGATGAGAGAATAGAATCCTCAGTTGTACAGGGCGAATAGTCCAGATCTTCTTTTGGCCTTTGAGGGGACCTTTTTCTTCTTTTATAAATTTTCTGTGTAGATATTTGGGAATCTCACAGTGGGGGTTCTGAGCCAGGAAAACTGGTTCTCCAAAAGGGCTATGCGGTAATGATTATCTATCTCGTTTGAGAAACCTCTATACAAAACGTGCAAAATCATATCCTTTATCTTGTCTATCTATTATTCAAGATATATTTTCAGAAACCACTACTAATTAGGTCCTCTGTCTACTCCTAACATGTCACAAACTGGGTAGGTTCTTTCCGGGATATAAACTCTGGGAAAACTGGAACACTCGTCTCGAATTGCCACCCTGGGAATAACCTGCTAGGGGCTCACATATCTGGTGCCCTGATGTCGGGATACAAACCCTAATAATACCCTGCATAAGACTCACTTTTTGGAATCTCTATGTTGGTATTATAATCCGGGGTGGCCTCTCGCAAATCAGACTCGTTTCTTGGAGTATTCATGGTGTTTGTTAACGGACCCTGTCTCTTATATGTGGACGCTATGGTCCGGACATTTGAACCCATAATAAATCTCTAGAGGGGTTGATTTCATTAATAGTGATAATATTGCATGTATCACTATTTTTAATATGTCAGGTATGATTTCAACATAGCTGACTGAAGATGATGTATACATATCTTATGGGTCATCATAAGTGATTGTATCCATGGTATTTGTTTTTCTCAGAATTAGATGATTTATTAGCTTGTCAATATTGTTGTATAATTTTGTGCATGCTGGTTGTTCAATATATGTATATAAAATTAAGGTACTTGAGACACCAGAGAACACCAATTATTTTTAATATATCTTCGACAGCTATTGGCAGGGAAAAATTCATTGTTTTGTCCCTGAAATTAATTAAGACACTTAATCCAGTGAAGAACATGGGGCCTACCCCATCTCCTATTTAATGGCTGGCATGGGAGAGAGAGGAGGAAGATTGTTGTAATTACAACATTTTTAATGACACTACACCATATCAAATAACAACTCCTTATTTTCTCTTCTCCCCATAACATGCTTGCAACACTGTGGGTGAAGATGGTGAGCACTGATGGCTATTTTCATAGGGCACCCATAAAGACACCACGTTAACACACTCTCGGTTAAAGTCAGTTATTCAAAACAGACTATTGTCCAGTGTCCATTCGACATCTGGGTTTATTCTTCAGTTGTGTGACCTTCTCAGTATACCCTGATCAAGTTGTTGAGGGTGAGCCGATTGAATCTCCAGGTGAGACTCCTTAACACCTCAGTCTCTTGCCATTCTTGAAGTAGTGGTTTTCTTAAGCGTACCGGATGTGCGTGATGGACGAGATGAAAGGAAGATTCTACCTGATGTCATGGGCGGTCATTCAAAACCGACCACAGTCTGGTGTCCATAGGACATTAGTCTATTGTTCGATGGTGTAATCTCTCTGGTGTACTAGGATCCAAGTCACTAGGAGTGAACTCATTGAATTTCCGGGGAGGCCATTAAAATAACTGGACCCATGCCATTCTTATGGCAGTGGAACGCGTACACAATGTATGTGTCCAGGAAACGATGGTAATCAACTAGGTATATTGGCGTGTCATACGATTAGGAGCATATCATGGACAACCTGAAAAATTTCATGATGAGATAAAACAGGATCCGTCTCCGACGTCAGCCGTCAATTAATCCTCAATTGAGAAGCATTTCTGCCTGAAAAATGGTGGACATTAAAGGGCGGACAAAGTTAGTGCAACTGATGTCCTTCTCCATTTTCATCCTCAATTGAGAGGACTTTTCTGCATGAAAAATGGTGGGAATTTAGCTCAATTCTAGATGAGAGCAATGTCTGCGATTGAGTGAACTAATAAGTATCACTGTTCACAAACAGTTGACTCTTTAGAAGGTAAAGATCCCTGCAAATTCAGCAGTCGACTCTTTATAACAGTAAGAACCATGCGTTGCGCAGTGGAATCTTATATATTACTGAGATGCGAGGTATATTCACAAGACCTGGCCAGTCATGTCCTCAAAGTCAGTAGATTGCTTCCAAAAATTCCAGTCAATATTGGTAAGTAAGAAGCTATACCCACATAATCACAACTCTTAAAGGTGGTTGTGATAATGACGAACCTCTCTATTGCTGAATGGGAAATCCTTATATTCGCCATATGTAAACGTTTTGCTCGTGTGGGCGAGAAAGAACGGATACCTCCAGCCACTCAAAGCACTTAGCTAGTGCGTTGCTGAAAGACAACTAGTTGGAACTTCCTCGCGGGATTCTAGCTTAGTAGATGTTACAGTCTGACTGCATCTACAAAATTGGTTGCTACATTAGAAACGGCTGACAGAATGATGGACGCTGCGCTGTCAATCCACGCCAATTCTGAAGTGGGATTGCTCACTATTTCAACTATATAGCAACTAAAGAGAGAAAATGCTGTCATTTCCCACAACACATCAGAATAGAGGCCGAACGGAATGAGAGAATCTCAACCAATAAGTGCATTTCTGAATCTAAGGTAATGTCTACAGAAATGAGTCAAGGAAATATAATGGGAATGTGCTAACATCTGCGAACACAAGAGGCTTATTGGGAGGTAGACTTATGTCCTACGCTAACCCAAGATCTACAATAGTAGATTTTAGTCTTCTTAACAAGTTCTGCAGTGGCAACTTATACAGTTCAACCGGAAGTGATTGTTTCGGCTCCGGTGATGGTCAAAAATTTTAACCCAGTTCCATATGCCAGGATTACTGTTGGAGAAAGTTGTCAGTCAATACTCTCATAGGATTATCATTCTCCTGTGGCGGAGGGAAGGATTATGTTCTGTTAAAGATGAAATGTTGATAGACACATGGAATGCAACCATTCTCTTCAAACATCATCTAGAAGATGGTTTAACTGCATAGCCATTACTTCACATAATGAATCTCTATGGTCCATTCATACATTGTGAAATGGTGTGACTCAGAGAGATCACAGACAAGAGATATAGCATGGATGTCAGCAGTGGAGCACTGTCAGAAGTAAATGGAAGGACAGTTCACAGATGAGTGGAGTCAGGACTCTTAATGCTCCCAGTGACTTAATGGAACTTAATGCAGGGCTAACTTCATGGTCTTTGCTTTTGCCACCCAATTCATTATTGATGGATGAATGTTGGAGCAGATATTTGTTAAAGGAAAAATCACTTGGTTCCAAATGCACTACTCTGGTTGGGGTAATGGGAGACAAGGAACACTAGATGAAACCACTTACGGGATCTGGTGAACTGTGGATTTCTGAGAATATCTGTCATACCTATGAAAGATTTAAGAGAGGGGCTGTGACATGATGTATCAGTCATCCACATTCCCAGTCCACCACATCCATAACAATACTTTTAATCTTGAACGGAGACCATCCAGATAGCAGGGATATTAATAGAATAGAACCTTCCAGAACACGGTGGGGAAAGGCAAAAGGCGCACGCCCGCATTTTGATTGGCTAATACGTGGTAGACCACGCTATCCACTAGGCCAAATTAAACAATCTAGTAGTTTGAGCTCGGATTCCACCTGGAGCAGTCGCTATCTGTGATGTGGTGATTATAATGCCCTAAAGATTCCGTAATATATTGTTCTCTGGATAACAGGTACCACTTTAAAACATATTTAAATGTGTGGTTATGACTTGTGAACGAAAGAGAAGAATATAAGAGTATTTTATGAAGAAAATGTGAAAGTGAAAACAGAACTTCATTGTGAAAGTATTCTGAATACTGCTTCTTCAACCTGTCAGGTCTTCCACGCTGTATAATACTCCAAGTGCATATCATTCCCCTGTTGTGACGGGTTGCGTATGCTTGATGATTGTAAATTACACTCAATGCAGATTTGCAAACCCTTTGTGCATTCTAAATGCCTATCATGAACCATTCTTAACCAAACTGACACTGCTCTTGTGAGTTAACATTTGGCAGTTCTGGATCAGAATGTGTGATGTAACATGTACAAGTTCCATTGTAAATACTGAGAATGTTGGAGTGAGTGAGTTGATGATTTGATAAGTAGCCTCTCACATTTGTAGAAGGATAGATGCTTCCATATCCATATGTAGGCAGGACGTGTATGGCACGCCAACATTGCAAAGTTCCTGTGATGCCTGGTGGCTAGATTACGATCAGGAGAATGAATACAATTTCTCTCTGACGTATTGCACTGGTATCTCTACTGTTGGTGGGTTCATATGAACTAATTCCTAAAAGGACAATATGTGTTCGAACATGTGTCTTAGTTGGCTGAATATAATAAATGGCTCAGGTAAATTTACAGGGGACCAACATGTTTTCCCCATATGTGCTTTGTTACATATGAGAACAATTGCTTATGCAATTTGGCTTCTTTTACCTACTGTAGTTGATATGGACATTACTCAGTGGGGCAGAGCACATGGTGATGGTTATTATGTACTTGTGAGCCAAGTCTGGTCTGTGAGGGGTGAGGTCTGGCATTGCTGTAGGAGTGTGTATGGAGAAGGTCATCCATGTAACAAAAGTACCACACATTGGTTTGGTTATTGTTTAATTTGCAGTTGTCAAATTGTGTTGCATATTACATATTGAAGTTGTAAATGATGCCTATCTTAATTCTGCTTCACAATGTCTTTCTCATGTTGCTATTTCACAATGCTTGCTCAAGCTGCTTGCCTTACAGTACCTGCTTTACTGTGTCTGTTCCTTATTTGTGCCCAGGTCTACTGTGGTTTAAACATTATAAGAACTTAGACATATAAAATGCTTGTAATTGTGTTAAGCTACCCCTGTCTCAGCATATAGGCTTGTGATTACCACAAATAGGTGTGAATAATGACAACATATCACCCACAGTCCATCAGAGTGGAATAAACTCCATCACCAACAAGGAGAGGTGTGTTTGGTTAACACCCTCACCTCACCTCCCCATTTCCATCTGTGTATGTTGATGTTTGATAACATTATCTTTGAACAAATGTAAAGAAATGTTTTACCCTTTTATGTATCAACAGAAAACAAGGATGGTGGAGGGGCTTCTTATTTTCTCTGGGACAACCAAACAGGAGTTCCAGACTCAGAACTAACTCCCTATAGGTGAAATCCAGGGATGACCACAGAAGTACACAGGCTGATTTGCCAGCCTTTATCTTCATGATATGACATGGCTTGTTCTAAGTCAACTAAAATCACTGTTTATAAACAGGAATCAGGATTGGTCGACATTGGTAATTCTGTCTTGGAGTACAGTAAAACAATGCTTTATTAAAGATGACCCCCCTGTCTACAGTTTGTCTTGATCAGGCTCATGGAAAGTTAATCCTGTGAACCATGGAACACCTACCATTCTCCTAGTATCCGACATGCCGGAAATTCTCGGAGGGTTTAATCTCAGCTCCCCAACCGCTGAAAGTCAATGGGAGAACAACGGATCTGAGTAATTCTATTCCATTATCTGGATTATTGTGGTCATTGTAGTGATCAGTATTGTGATAATTGTTTATATCATTATCATCTGAGAGCTGAAACAAGTCTCTTGTTGTTAACCCCATTGAAAGAAATCTGGTGAAGTAAATCTTGCAGTGGATTGTTCATCTGAGAATTAACTTAGAGAATACCCAGCATGGTGCTCACACAGTGGTTGATTGGTGAACCTTGAAACGTGGGTGAAGACGGACTCGCTAGGTGAGATGATGCAATATATTGGATTTGTTCCTACCTCTGGGTCTCTTCAGAAAGTCATGATTAGCATGTACCGAGAATACATCGCCCATTGTCAGAAGAGTGATATCCTCAACCATTTGAAGTACCCCAGTTGTCAGCTTCACTGGCAGTCTGGTCAACAGTGAGATTCAGTACAACATTATCTGTTCTCAAGAGGAAATTATCTTGCATGGGACTTATTACAAGAAGGCTGCTACCTGGAGCTTTCCCAACATCAATTGCTGATGATAACAGTATGCTAATGATACAGAACAGTAGTTCCTTCCTTGAGTTTTCCCATAACAAGGATTCTATAATTTTCCCAAATGACAGTGAGGTGATGAGAGTGCAGTGAATCAGTTGTGTAGAAAGAGATTAGAGGAGAGGTGGAGGAGGAGAGTATATTGAGATCTGCTGGTGGATTACTTAGGAGTTGTTGTACCATGTTTTATCTGCATGCATGTTCTGCATATATGTATGTTACATACCTTTCGAAGTGTAGATATGACAAATGATGAACCATTGGTCTTCACTCAACACCACCAACAAATCAAGAAATAGTATTATTGAAATAGTGTTTTTAAGTACATGTCCCAGGAGAATGTCTTGTACAGTTGCTGTCAAGTTTTGTTCCTGGTGAATGTCTTAAGTTACTGTGGTTGGTTACAGATATTGTGAAAAGTCCTGTATAGATGTTGTCAAGTATCTCTTATGATGTATGTCTTGTGAAATTGTTGGTGTAAACATTTCTATGTGAATGTATGTACCACTTTTGTCAAGAACCTGTCTTGTTCAACAGATGTTAAGTACAGTTATTGTTAAGTTTGTCTGCTAATATTGAATATTAAAGTCCTAAGGTCAAATTCGACAACTGAAATAGGTCAATTTGACACAAATAAATTAAGGGAAGTCTAATGTGGTGGACTGATAGGACACTGACAACATTATGATGAGAGAATAGAATCCTCAGTTGTACAGGGCGAATAGTCCAGATCTTCTTTTGGCCTTTGAGGGGACCTTTTTCTTCTTTTATAAATATTCTGTGTTTATATTTGGGAATCTCACAGTGGGGGTTCTGAGCCAGGAAAACTGGTTCTCCAAAAGGGCTATGAGGGAATGATTATCTATCTCATTTGAGAAACCTCTAGACAAAACATGCAAAATCATATCCTTTATCTTGTTATCTATTATTCAAGATATATTTTCAGAGACCACTACTAATTAGGTCCTATGTCTACTCCTAACATGTCACAACCGGTTTCTGGCCTCCATTGTTGATATCAGAAAGTTGTTTTCTATACCTGTCAGCCAGACGTAGACATATCCGCCCGATATATCTCATAACACAACGTGAGCAAGTAATCGCACAGATAATGTTGCGAATTGGGAATGAGAATCCCTCACGGTTGTGGAAAGTCGTCTTAGGGAATGCCAGACTCTGGGTTTGAAGTACATGTGGGCAGGTCTTACAACGTGATCGAAGATCGTAGACTGCTATGGACGAGCACATCCCTGAGGTTACGATCCCGAGTGTACGCCACCAAGAGATGGGCGGGGGATCTGAGAAAACATTGCGAGTGGTCGAGTCTGCACGGAGAATGGATAGATGTCTCAGGTGGATATTTCTGGCAGCAATATTATGGGGATGGCAGATCAGTGAGAGTACAGGTCTATTATTTCGTGGTTTCGGCCTGGAGAAGAGAGCCTCGGCACGACTGATAGACTGGCAGCGGTGAAGAGTTTTAGACAGAACATTCTCACGATAGCCACGGAGGCGGAAGAAATCCAACATTTCGTGGGTTTTTTGATGGAAGTCGTTATTATCCTGACAAAGCCGTCAGAGACGTAACACTTGGGAGAAAGGAATAGAACCCGTACGCGATGGAGTTTGGGAGGAGAGTAGAGAAGGAATGCGTGCGAGCCAGTTTGTTGATAATAAACCGTCGTGCATAGACCTGTGGAACCCAAAAGAGACTATTACATCTAAGAAATTGACCGTCGACAAAGAAATAGTAGAGGTGAGTCTGGTATTGGGATAAAAGCCTGGTGCAACGAAGCCGAACCTGTCGACTTTAAAGAGACTTTTAAGGGTGTGTGTGATGTGTGTGTGTGTGTGTGTGTGTGTGTGTGTGTGTGTGTGTGAGTGTGTGAACAGTTTGTTGCATGTCCTTTACATAACGTTGCAATCAACGCCAACATGGCTTGACTGCTGGTGATTTACTGGGCAAATTTACGCTCAGTAGATTGTCATTCATTTCTAACCTACCTACGCTCATCATATCGAAGCAACCCACAGCGATCTGCGCCAATGAGTGCACGGATGACATCAAAGTCTACCTGGCTAAGGCAAGGAGCTGTGACACTGCGTCTCATTAACGCCCAAGCCACAGGCCCCGACTTGCATGTGTGTGTACTTATTTGATTTGCTTATATCATCATCATCATCATCGTATGTCATGTTAATAAGCGTAGGTATTCATGTTTCGCCATCTCACACAATCACTAGTGTCGTGGATCAGCTCTATCTTCTTGTCTTGGCCATGCAAGTGTCCAAGCCATCCACATATTTATTTCTCTGCCTTCCGCTTGTATTTTTTCCTTCAGCCTTAACAGTTGTCCACGAGTTCTCTAATTTACTTCTTTTCATAATGTTTCCAAAAATCTTGAATGTCTACGTCTAATCTATTTACTCAGTGTACGGCTTTTATTAGTACACACACACACGCACGCACGCACACACACACACACACACACACACACACACACACACACACACACACACACACACAGAGATACATACACACACAGTTACATAATTAGGTGGAGCCGGCTTTCTGGTGGAGTGGTTAACAATGCAATTTTGTAATCACACATACCGCCACCTTGCGTTGGGTTACATACATTGGTGTGAGTGCCGCTCGTTACGAACTTTATGGCAAACTACTGAACGTAAACTTTCCCAGGAATTACAACCGGCCAAGGAGTGTTTGAGTTGACTGCTACGTCCTGTAAAGGACATGCAACTAACTTCAATTAGGTGGAGTGGCCAGGTCTCATTTTTACACCCTATTCCTTCCCAAATACTTGCTTGCTTGCTTGTGTTCGTTGGCTTGAGCTCCAACCCGAAGTCCTGTATGTCGGATGAAGGCACCCTGTTGTCCAACATCAGTGTGATGTTATACAGGACCTGAGGTTTGCGTGAGTATCCTTTGTCCCATGTCTGGCTTATTGGTGTGCAGACTGGTGGTTCCTCGTCGTACAGGCAGACACTCTCCGACTTCGGAGGAATCGGCGATCCTACTGACTTTAGCCAGGACCCCGAAGGGACCTGTTGCCCAGGACGCTCGACGAGGACGCGTCAATAGGTCTTGGCCAGTATATAACCCGGCCCTGGTGCCTTGGAAACACCTCTGCGTCCCCTTCCCAAATAAATATGTAGTTAATTTGTCAGTTGTATGAATCTAGAAAATACAAGAAACATTAAACTCTGGGATTTGAACCTTAGTTGCTATACTGTCAACGAGTCTACTATCCACAGCGATACATTACATAAACAAAACTTCAAGAAATCGACATAAATGAGCACACCACTGTTGTCCTACCTCATCAAAGGCTCGCAGCCGTCCCTGGCGCGCTCACACACAGATCGGCAGGCGGGCATGTGTCGCTTGTCGTTCTCCGTGCAGATCGGTGTGTATATGCTGCACAGGAAGAACTTGAGATCTGTGGAACACTGGGCCTTCACCAGAGGAAAGAACTGGTGCACCTCCAACCCCGCGTCATCCTGGGTTTCATGGTTCAACTGGTTAGGCATGTAGGTCATGTTGTAACCAATGCCTTTACACATTGGAATTGTAATCTCCTGACACTTTCGTGCATCACTATCAGCATCTGCTGCATGGAACAATAGGAGCACGGAGGTCAAAGGTAAGAGAAGAGTTGATAAACACGCAGGCAATGATTTCATCCTCAACATTGTGATTTTATTAATGTTACGCTGCTGGTCAATTCTGGTCATCTTTAAATTTGTTCACAAAATGTTTTTGTATTAATCCACATGGCAATGGCCAGTCTTCTTTGTATTTGTCCACGTATCCTGCAGTTCCACGCCTTTACGTGAGCGCATTTGTAGATTGTAAATATTGCATGGCCCATGCGAGCGGAATAACATATGTCGTGATCTTTAGGGGCAGGCGTTATTTTCTTGTCGGGTGTTTAATATACAGATGTTTCTGATTGTGGCCTGTAGAATGTATACACGGCAGTTCTCAGTATTAGAAAATATATTTGCTTTTCTGCTTGTGGTCCGTAGGAAATCTAGCAACTTTCTTCAGTGCTTTCATGCTGTTGTTTTCTGTCTGTGGCGTGTTGTTCGTGTACTTGACTTGTCTCAGTGTTACTACCATAGATTCCGTTGTCTGTAGACGCGTTCCTAACGTCGCTTCTTGTTTAGAAAATATATTCTTCTGTGCGCGGTTTCTTCTGTGTGTGGTCTCTTCTGTGCGTGGTCTCTTCAGTGTGTGGTCTCTTCTGTATGTGGTCTCTGTTGTATGTGGTCTGAAGAACACCCACCTGTCAATATAGAGAAAAGAGACTATTTATTCGAGTCGTTGAAAAGAGACACTTGCACCTTTGCAGCTGATAGACCGTACCGTTGCTCTCCCTAAACCGTACAAACAAGATTTGTAGTGCTTGCAGTAATCAGGAATCAGGTCCAGCTGCCAAAGACTGACGTGTGGGACTGGAGGGATCCGAATCTAATCTCATCAAGTGACCTGTTGCAGGCTTCAACTCAACTTACAGCTGGACATTTCCCTCTGGGTGTCCGGTTCTAACCCCTTGAAGTGACCTGTTGCAGGTTTCAACTTAACTTACAGCCTCTGAGTAACACTTCTCTCGGAGTCCCGGTTGTGTGGAACACCCTGCGGATATAGACAACCAATAGCTCATTACTTCTAGTGTTCTGTTTTCTCTCTAGGATTATTGTAGTTTTGTTTCTGGAATTATTGTCGTTATTATCACTATTATCAATAGTATCACTATTATGAGTATTATCATTAATGGTACTATTGTTACGTTGTTTTCTTGTTATTGTTGTTATTGTTGTTGCTTTCGTCGTCGTAGCCAGCATTATCGCCATCGCCTTGATCATCTTCCTGCTCATCCTACCTACGTCATCATCATCATCATCACCACCACCACCACCACCACCACCACCACCACCACCACCACCACCACCACCACCACCATAATCGTCATGTCTATTACTGTCATTATATCAACACTGTTAGTGCTATATATTCCCCACAGAACGCTGTCAACTGCAGTCAGATTTAGAGTGGTACAGTGCTGTACACAATCGACCTGTTCTATGTACGGTGTACCCTCAGAATCAGCAGTTATATCGAGAAAATCAAGATGTCAACAGAAGTCTGTTTTGTGGCACAAATGCAGAGACAGCCGTGGACGAAGAGAGCATCGTCGAGACAGTCAACCAAAAGCAGATGAAAGCCGCAAATTAATTAGACAAATAAGATGTAGACAGTCGCAAATTAATTAGACAAATAAGATGAAGACAGTCGCAAATTAATTAGACAAATAAGACTTAGACAGCCGCAAATTAATTAGGCAAATAAGACGCAAACAGCCGCAAATTAATTACACACATGAGACGTAGACAGAAGCACATTAATTAGACACATAGACGTAGACAACCGTAAATTAATTAGATAAATAAGACGTAGACATCCGCAAATTAATTAGATAACTAAGACATAGACAGAAGCACAGTAATTAGGAAAATAAGACGTCGACCATCCATCCATCATGTGCATTGCCGATAATCGTGGGAGGTCATGTTTTGCCATTTCAGTTGATCACCAGAGTCGTGGATCAGCTCCGTGTTCCTGTCCCGACCTTGCCTCGTGGCCAAGCCTTCCAGATATTTACTTCTCGGTCGTCCCCTTGGGCTCTTCCCTTCGGTCTTGACAGTTGTCACCAAGTTCTCCAAGTCATTTCTTTTCATAACATGCCCAAAATATTTTGACTGTCTAAGTCTAATGACTCTAATCGGTTTACGATCTTCATTTGTTTCTTGAATGACATGCACATTGGTTTTTCTGTCTGTCCATGGTATTCTTTGCATTTTCCTTAGAAACCACATTTCCACAGCCATCAGATGTTTTTCAGCTTGACTGTTCATTGGCCACCCTTCACATCCATACAAAAGTATAGTTCTATGTAGCACTTCAACACTCTTTTTCTCATTTCAATAGATATCTTTTTATTGGTTAGTATGCTTTTGCATCTTCGCAATGGCAATTCTTGTTCTAATATCTTCAAGGCATCTCCCATCAGATGTTATGACTGTTCCGAGATAACTGTACCGAGTAACTTGCTTAAGAATATGCCATTTTACATTGTGGTATTTCCTTCTTTCCAGCGACGACCATAATCTGTGTCTTCTTACTAATCAATTCAAACCATAGTTATTCCTGTGTGCAACAACCGCATCTACTAAATGTTGCAGGTCCTGTTCATTGTCTGCAATCAAGACTGTATCATCTGCATATATAATGTTATTGATGTATCGTCCCCCAGTGTTGATTCCTTCCATATCTTCTTTCTGTATGAACATATTTTCACTGTACAGGGAAAAAAGATCTGGAGACATTGCACATCCCTGTCTCATACCTCTTTTAATAGGTTGATATTGACATACATCATTATCAATTCTGATAATCTTCTGGAGGGAGTCAGCAACAACAAAAAACAAAAAAATCAAAGACCCAAAAATAATTAAACAATTAAAAAAAATAAAGATGTAGAAAACATCTTAGACCAAGAAAAAGCAAGCGTATGTTGCTTGCAAGAAACTAATCTCATCTCATCTCATCATGTTCCTCTTGTACCTTGCGGTGTCGAGGTGAAGTATAAACATCGTCAGAGTGCCCGATTATGGGCTTCATATATCGAAATTCCCATGGACTCTGCTATTCCCTCGGTCCAACGTTGAGGTGGTCGGTTTCTTCCTCTGTTTCCATCTGGTCTGTACATCATTGCTTGTTGTGGTAAGCTGTTGACTTTTAACCTACTTGCATGGCCAAACCATTTGACTTGCTGCTTTCTAATAAAATCTAGTGCCGCTTTAACCCCCACTTTAGTCCTTATTTCTTCATTTCTGATCTTATCTCTTCTTGATACCTTGAGTATTCTTCTCAGGAATCTCATTTCTGTTGTTGTGATTTTTCTTTTCTCTTTTTCTGTCATTGTCCAGGTTTGGCATTGGTATCATAGAGTTGGTAGGAAGATTGTGTTGTAAAGTGCTTTCTTAGTAGTTATTTATACATGTTTGTTCTTTAGCAAGAAACTCACTTCAGTGAAAACATAGCCTTTATAATCAGAGGCTACCAGTGTTACCGATCTAGCCGAAAGGACAGACGAAAGAGTGGGATACTGACCCTTGTAATAAATAACACCACTGCTTTCCAAATTGAAATTTACATGTAAGGGGCTGAGTATCAGACACTTAAACTTAAGACAAGCAATACAGACCAACATCTAATCAACTATTACTGTCCACGTGACAGCCCACATGCACTGGACACACCACCATTACAAGAAAAACATATGGTTGTGTGTGGCGATTTCAACAGCCACTCGCAGAGTTGGGGCTATGATCACATGGACCAGAGAAGAGAGAGGCTGGAAGACTGGCAGGATGAGAATAGATGCATCTTGATTAACAAGCCGTCTGACCCAGATACATTCTACTGGAGATCGCGGCAAACTACAACTACACCTGACCTGGCTTGTCATTCACGAGACCTGGAGTGGAACACCAAATGAATTGTTGGGAAACAACTTGGTGGCAGTGACCATCGGCCAGTCTTTCTAACTGTAGAAAATGAGCTTGCAAGTGAGCGCAGCACCCTCTCGAGGTGGAACTACAAGAATGCATACTGGGCAATGCACAAGTATCGAACCAGCATACTGGTTAGAAACCTGAACACTGAGAAAGATATAAATAAAAGAGTTGAAGAGTTTGGGAAATGCATACTACATGCAGCACGAGAAACAGTACCAAGAGGAGCCCGTAAACACTTTATAAACATACTGGAGTAGTGAACTGGAACAGTAGCATAAAGATGTGGAAGTGTGTAGAAAGCAAGCAGAGGCCACACCCAGCCAAGAGCACCACAATAAATACCAGCACCCAAGAGCCAAATTTCAAAGTGCCAAGTTGCAGGCTAGGCGGAAAAGTTGGCAGGAGAAAACAGTCATAGAACTTTGAAAGAGACACAAGAAAGTTGTGGAAGCTAATTAAACAACTTAACGATGAGGGCGCAGGGAGAATCTCAAAAATTGCACTACACAAAGACTGAAACATCTTAACAGGAAAGCAAGCAGCTGACGATTTTGCGGACTCATTCGCACAAGATAAAAATATCGAAAATAGTCCAGAGAAACAATAAGAGATTCAAGAGAAATGACAACATACAGGACAGTATGAAATAGTACATGGGGTTCTGGGGGCACCTATTACAAAACGCGAACTGGAGTTAGCCATTTCAAAACTGAAAATGAGAAAGTCACCAGGTGCTGATGGTATCTCTAATGAAATGATCAGGAACTAGGAACAGAGGCCAAAGCAAGGCTGTTGTAGATCTTCAACAACAGCTGGACCTTAAGCAGTGCTCCAGAAGCCTGGAGAGAAGAAATCATGATACCCCTCCTAAAATCAGGGAAAGATATTTCCATTGCCTGTAGCTGCAGATCATTTAGCCTCATCAATCATAGACAGCAGTGGTACATTGAAAGTAAAACCATCATTGTGCCACAGCAGGCTGGCTTTAGGCAGTGCTACTATACGGAAGATCAGACAACCTACCTCTCTCATGAAATTGAAGATGCATTCCAAGAGAAGAAGCAGGTTCTTGCGGCAAGAATAGATCTGAAGAAATCCTTTGACAAAGTCTGGAAAGAATGCCTAATGAAGAAAATGAGAAACTGTAAGTTGACGGAAGAATGTACAAATGGACGAAAGCATACTTGCACAACAGAAGAGCCTGAGTACAGATTGACGGACTCAAGTGCAAGAAAGTACTACTGCGTCACAGTGTTCTCCAGGGCGGAGTCTTGTCCCCACACTTTTTTAAATCTTCATCAATGATCGTGTTGCTAATCTACCCTATGGAATTAAAGCCGCAATGTACGCTGATGACCTGCTTCTACGAAGCACAAATGAACATGCATCGGTGGCCACCAGATCGCTACAAAGAACTGTAGATGCATTTATTGCATGGGTAAATAGGTAAATGGTGTGTCAGCATACACACTGACAAGTGCAGCACCACTCTATTTGCCCTCACTCCAAAACAAAAGGCAGGGATCATCCAGATAAATGAATGCTCCTAAGAGAAGATAAAGAACCAAAATTACCTTGGAATAACATTTGATGACAGGCTGACATGGAGAAAGCACATCAACAAAGCAGTAGCAAAAGCCAGAAGGAAAATACCCAACCTGAGAAAACTAAGTGGAACCACATAGGGGCCCAGTTGGAAAATACTTAGTAAAGGTTATCAACAGAGCATACGACCTCACCTGGAATACGGGTTACACTGTGTGGTATTCAGCATAAAAAACCACACTACAAGTGCTGGACAAGGTGCAAAATCAAGCACTTAGAGTCACCACATGATGGATAAGATCAACTCCTATAGTGGAGATAGAGAAGATGGGGAGGGCACACGCACTGAGAGAGCGCAGGGATACGAAAACGCTAATACAAGCAGAAAAGTTCCTCAGCTTGCCAGGCCACCCTATAAAGAACAGATTATGGGGTGGTTGAAAAGAAGCAGTTTTATCCACCAGGCCAAATGACTCTACAGAGAAACCACCGATCTGCCTACAGTTGGTATCTCCCTGAAAACTATTTCAGAACGAACTCCATGGAAAGATGAACATAGATTATCACTACAAATCCAGACAAAAGTAAGAGGAATATTTGACAAGGCAGAACAGAACAATGTACAGCGCAGAACAGCTACTCTTATCTTCCTTGATGAAGAATACCCACAGGACCTCTGGATCCGAGTCTACACTGTTGGGTCATCACAAAATGCGGTTTAAAATGGAGGAGGGGGAATGTACATAGAATACCTAAATAATATTAAGTACACTGTCAGAGCACCAACAGGAAAGTACCGTCATAACTATGATGCTGAAATTGAGGTAATCAAGATAGCAACAGAGAAATTACTAAATACCAGTCATGGTACACATCCTATGGTGCTATTGACAGATGGAAAATCAGTACTCGAGGCGCTCCTGTCTGGGAAATTGCCAGTACTAAGGACACTACTTTCTGAACTTAGCAGTCAGCATAAGGTCACCATACAGTGGATACCATCCGAATGTGGAATACTCGGAAACGACAGAGCTGATCGTTAGCTAAGGAAGGAAAAAAGAAGAACAGCCTTATGTACCCGTTACATACCACCAAAAGAAAAGAATGAACAAATCAGTCAGGAAGCCACCAAAACCTGCTCAAGACGACTACGCCGTTATGGACAGACCAGAACAAGTCATTATTCTGCGCCCCAGAACAGGACACAATCGATTACGCAACCACGTGCATACAAACATCAAGATTGGTGAATCAGCAATGTACACATATGGATTGGCGTCGCAGACAGCACATACTCAATCAATCAATCAATCATGTGCCATGCTGGAAAGCGTGGGCGGTCATGACTCGCCATTTCACTCGATCACCAGTGTCGTGGATCAACTCAGTGTTCCTGTCTCGTCCATGCCATGTGGCCAAGCCATCCAGGTAATTTCCTCTCGGTCTTCCTCTTGGTCTGTTCCCTTCGATACTCAAAGACTGTACAAAATACAAAATATCTAGGCAAACCCTCGGGCCTAGATAGTGGCAGACAAATTATATGGACCGCTGAGTGAACTAAAAAAAAAAAGACAGTAAAATTCATACAAGAGACAACATTGCAGTTATAGACAAATTTTAAGCGAACGAAAGAAGAAGAAGAAACAGGCAGAATATTGTTCGTCACTTCTGTATGTATATTCATGATTACAATGTAATGTTATATTGAACTGATTTTATTTATTACATGTTATTCCACCCTTTTCTATAGATTGTATGGATTGACATACTGTTGGAGTGACATATTGCTAGATTTATGTACTGATAGAATGATACACTGATGGAATGATGTACCGATGGATTGATATTCAGATGGATTGATGCACTGATGGTCTGATATATTGATGGATTGACATACAGATGGACTGATATATTGATGGATTGATATACTTATGGATTGATATACTGATGGATTGATATATTTATTTATTGATATACACATATATATTGATGAATTGACATATGATGGATTGATATACTGGTGGAGTGACATTCTGATAGATTGATGTACTGAGGGATTAATATAATGTTGGACTGACATACTGATGGATTGATATACCTATAGTAAGATATACTGATGGATTGATATACTGGTGGATTGAAATACTGATGGATTGATATACTGCCGGACGAATCGTGCCTTTAGTGTACTTATTATTATGTGAGAGATGGGCACTGACCATGACCAGGCACATCGCCTCTACCGTCACTCCTCGCCCAGATATGTGCAGCTGCTGGGAGAGACCACGTGTTTCCCTGACTTATCGCGTTTCGTGCGTGGCTGCACGAGCCTGGGTAAGTTAGCAGGTAGGTCAATCGTGAGTGAGTTCTCACAAGGTGCGAACCAGTAGACGGGCTGAGTGAAAGACACTCAAATTGTCGGGGAGGGGGGATGACAAGGAAAGTATAACGCATTTGAGAGGATAATAGTTGGAGGGTCGAGGTCAGAGGTCATGATGGGTGCAAGAAAACAGAGGGTTGGTTTCAAGATGGATCGGGTTTATGATAAATAATAAACTACCAGAGTCGGCAGGTTCATTATGGGGATATCTCTGAGGATCGGTTGGTGAGTGCGGGAAATGTGCGGCGTTCGGTGGTGAGACGAATATCTACTCACGTTGTAGGAAGTAGCATTGCATGCTTCCAACAATGAATGTAGGAAGTAGCACTGTATGCTGTCCAGCAATGAGTGTATGAATTAACACTGCATGCGTCCAACAATGAATGTAGGAAGTAGCATTGCATGCGTCCAACAATGAATGTATGAATTAGCACTGCATGCGTCCAACAATGAATGTAGGAAGTAGCACTGCATGCGTCCAACAATGAATGTAGGAAGTAGCACTGCATGCGACCAACAATGAATGTAGGAAGTAGCACTGCATGCGTCCAACAATGAATGTAGGAAGTAGCACTGCATGCGTCCAACAATGAATGTAGGAAGTAGCACTGCATGCGTCCAACAATGAATGTAGGAAGTAGCACTGCATGCGTCCAACAATGAATGTAGGAAGTAGCACTGCATGCGTCCAACAATGAATGTAGGAAGTAGCACTGCATGCGTCCAACAATGAATGTAGGAAGTAGCACTGCATGCGACCAACAATGAATGTAGGAAGTAGCACTGCATGCGTCCAACAATGAATGTAGGAAGTAGCACTGCATGCGTCCAACAATGAATGTAGGAAGTAGCACTGCATGCGTCCAACAATGAATGTAGGAAGTAGCACTGCATGCGTCCAACAATGAATGTAGGAAGTAGCACTGCATGCGTCCAACAATGAATGTAGGAAGTAGCACTGCATGCGTCCAACAATGAATGTAGGAAGTAGCACTGCATGCGTCCAACAATGAATGTATGAATTAGCACTGCATGCGTCCAACAATGAATGTAGGAAGTAGCACTGCATGCGACCAACAATGAATGTAGGAAGTAGCACTGCATGCGTCCAACAATGAATGTATGAATTAGCACTACATGCGTCCAACAATGAATGTAGGAAGTAGCACTGCATGCGACCAACAATGAATGTAGGAAGTAGCACTGCATGCGTCCAACAATGAATGTAGGAAGTAGCACTGCATGCGTCCAACAATGAATGTATGAATTAGCACTGCATGCGTCCAACAATGAATGTATGAATTAGCACTGCATGCGTCCAACAATGAATGTATGAATTAGCACTGCATGCGTCCAACAATGAATGTAGGAAGTAGCACTGCATGCGTCCAACAATGAATGTATGAATTAGCACTGCATGCGTCCAACAATGAATGTAGGAAGTAGCACTGCATGCGTCCAACAATGAATGTAGGAAGTAGCACTGCATGCGTCCAACAATGAATGTAGGAAGTAGCACTGCATGCGTCCAACAATGAATGTAGGAAGTAGCACTGCATGCGTCCAACAATGAATGTATGAATTAGCACTGCATGCGTCCAACAATGAATGTAGGAAGTAGCACTGCATGCGACCAACAATGAATGTAGGAAGTAGCACTGCATGCGTCCAACAATGAATGTATGAATTAGCACTACATGCGTCCAACAATGAATGTAGGAAGTAGCACTGCATGCGACCAACAATGAATGTAGGAAGTAGCACTGCATGCGTCCAACAATGAATGTAGGAAGTAGCACTGCATGCGTCCAACAATGAATGTATGAATTAGCACTGCATGCGTCCAACAATGAATGTATGAATTAGCACTGCATGCGTCCAACAATGAATGTATGAATTAGCACTGCATGCGTCCAACAATGAATGTAGGAAGTAGCACTGCATGCGTCCAACAATGAATGTAGGAAGTAGCACTGCATGCGTCCAACAATGAATGTATGAATTAGCACTGCATGCGTCCAACAATGAATGTAGGAAGTAGCATTGCATGCGTCCAACAATGAATGTATGAATTAGCACTACATGCGTCCAACAATGAATGTAGGAAGTAGCACTGCATGCGACCAACAATGAATGTAGGAAGTAGCACTGCATGCGTCCAACAATGAATGTAGGAAGTAGCATTGCATGCGACCAACAATGAATGTAGGAAGTAGCACTGCATGCGTCCAACAATGAATGTAGGAAGTAGCACTGCATGCGTCCAACAATGAATGTAGGAAGTAGCACTGCATGCGTCCAACAATGAATGTAGGAAGTAGCACTGCATGCGTCCAACAATGAATGTATGAATTAGCACTACATGCGTCCAACAATGAATGTAGGAAGTAGCACTGCATGCGTCCAACAATGAATGTATGAATTAGCACTGCATGCGTCCAACAATGAATGTAGGAAGTAGCACTGCATGCGTCCAACAATGAATGTAGGAAGTAGCACTGCATGCGTCCAACAATGAATGTATGAATTAGCACTGCATGCGTCCAACAATGAATGTAGGAAGTAGCACTGCATGCGTCCAACAATGAATGTATGAATTAGCACTGCATGCGTCCAACAATGAATGTAGGAAGTAGCACTGCATGCGTCCAACAATGAATGTATGAATTAGCACTACATGCGTCCAACAATGAATGTAGGAAGTAGCACTGCATGCGTCCAACAATGAATGTATGAATTAGCACTACATGCGTCCAACAATGAATGTAGGAAGTAGCACTGCATGCGTCCAACAATGAATGTATGAATTAGCACTGCATGCGTCCAACAATGAATGTAGGAAGTAGCACTGCATGCGTCCAACAATGAATGTAGGAAGTAGCACTGCATGCGTCCAACAATGAATGTATGAATTAGCACTGCATGCGTCCAACAATGAATGTAGGAAGTAGCACTGCATGCGTCCAACAATGAATGTAGGAAGTAGCACTGCATGCGACCAACAATGAATGTAGGAAGTAGCACTGCATGCGTCCAACAATGAATGTATGAATTAGCACTGCATGCGTCCAACAATGAATGTAGGAAGTAGCACTGCATGCGACCAACAATGAATGTAGGAAGTAGCACTGCATGCGTCCAACAATGCATGTAGGAAGTAGCACTGCATGCGTCCAACAATGAATGTAGGAAGTAGCACTGCATGCGTCCAACAATGAATGTATGAATTAGCACTGCATGCGTCCAACAATGAATGTATGAATTAGCACTGCATGCGTCCAACAATGAATGTAGGAAGTAGCACTGCATGCGTCCAACAATGAATGTAGGAAGTAGCACTGCATGCGTCCAACAATGAATGTATGAATTAGCACTGCATGCGTCCAACAATGAATGTATGAATTAGCACTGCATGCGTCCAACAATGAATGTAGGAAGTAGCACTGCATGCGTCCAACAATGAATGTAGGAAGTAGCACTGCATGCGTCCAACAATGAATGTATGAATTAGCACTGCATGCGTCCAACAATGAATGTAGGAAGTAGCACTGCATGCGTCCAACAATGAATGTAGGAAGTAGCACTGCATGCGTCCAACAATGAATGTAGGAAGTAGCACTGCATGCGTCCAAAACTGACTGTAGGAAGTAGCACTGTATGAGGCAAACAATGACTGAGGAAGTAGCACTGTATGCGTCCAGAAATAAGTGTAGTCACTCACTGTCAGTGTTTGGCCCTTTCCAAACGATGGGGCCCATAGTGTGTTTATTGATCGCTTTGTCAATCATGTGATGTGTTCACTGCTCGCTCTGTCAATCACATAACGTATTCACTTATGAGTCAGTCAATTGCATAAGGTGTTCGCTGACCACTCAATAAATCAAATAATGTGTTCATCGGTAGCTCAATCAATCACACAATGTATCCACTAGTAGCTCAATCAATCATACAATGTGTCCAGTGGTAGCTCAATCAATCACACACTGTATCCACTAGTAGCTCAATCAATCACACAATGTGTCCAGTGGCAGCTCAATCAACCACACAATGTGTCCACTGGTAGCTCAATCAATCACACAATGTGTCCTCTGGAGCTCAATCAATCACACAACGTGTCCAATAATAGCTCAATCAATCATACAATGTGTCCACTGGTAGATCAGTCAATCACACAATGTGTCTACTAGTAGCTTAATCAATCACACCATGTGTTCACTGATCGCCTAATTCAATCAACATCTACTCGAGAATCCACGGGGCCCGTCTCAGTCACAGAAGATGTAAAGTTCAATCCCCGGCAAATGGCTGTACATTGTTCCAAGACCAGGTCTCTGATGGTATGACACGCCCCATCCCCCTGGTCTGTTGCTAGTGAGATCGAACACCCAGCCCTTTAAGATATAGTAGACTAACAGGAGGTCCCGTGTGCAAGCTGTGGTTCTCGACAATCCCACGGACAGGTTTCGTGTGCAAGCTGTGAACCTCAACGACCCCACGGACAGGTCCCGTTTGCCAGCTGTGGACCTCGAAAATCCCACAGACAGGTTCCATGTGCAAGCTGTGGGCCTCGACAATCCTAAGGACAGATCACGTGTGCAAGCTGTGGACCTCGACAATCCCAAGGACAGGTGCCGTGTGCAAGTTGTGGACCTCGACAATCCCACGGACAGGTGCCGAGTGCCAGCTGTGGACCTCGAAAATCCCATGGAGAGGTCCCGTGTGCCCCCTGTGGACCTCGACAATCCAAATGACACGTGCCGTGTGCAAGCCGTGAACCTCGGCAATCCCAAGGACAGGTCCCGTCTCGACAATCGCATGGACAGGTGCCGTGTGCAAGCTGTGGACCTCGACAATCCCACGGACAGGTCACTGTGCAAGCTGTGGATCTCGACTATCCCAAGGACAGGTGCCGTGTGCCAGCTGTGGACCTCGAAAATCCCACGGAGAGGTGCCGTGTGCAAGAAGTGGACGTCGCCAATTCCCAAAGACAGGTGCCGTGTGCAAGCTGTGGACGTCAATAATCACAAGGACAGGTCCAATTTGCAAGCTGTGGACCTCGACAATCCCAAGGACAGGTGATGTGTCCCAGCTTTAAACCTCGACAATCCCACGGACAGGTGCCGTGTGACCCTGATTATTGATTGATTGATTTAGGAACCGACATCACAGCATTCGGGGCATTTCCATAGGCGCTTCGACTCTATCCTCAACAGCCAGCGAAGAGTTCCAACACCAATAGTACCAATAGCAATCTGATTATAAGTCCCTCTCGACTTTCCTCTGAGCGTCGAGCGTCGGCCAGATCCCCTCGTCACTCCTCGCTGCCTCATTCTTGCCAGACCGTGATGATCCATTTGCTCATCGGAGGTGTACACGTGCTCCCACAAGGCCGCAACCACGTCTGCCTTCTCATGCATCAATACTCCACCACGTTTTGCAGAGCCAGCCAATCTGTCCACCTGTTCATTCCCCAGCACACCGGCATGCCTCGGAGAAAAGATCCAGGCGATACTTGTCACCCGTGACCTCCGAAGCGAAGCAAGCCACTCTGCACGAAGCATGCCTATCCTCTACTTCCTCAGCATGCTTTTTGAGTCAGTTACAATCACTATGTGTGTGTGTGTGTGTGTGTGTCGTATTCTCGATCCAGCGGAAAGCTGCAGTGACCGCCTCCACCTCCATTCTTACGCTAGATGTTGTGGTATCATATGCCAGGCTCTCCTGCACCAAACGTCGATCATTAGCTTTTGCTAAGAACCCCCAGGCACTTCTCCTACCTCTCATCACTGAACCATCTGTGTAGATAATCACATCACCCGAGAGAGCATTATCCTGAATTAGTTGCTAAATTTCCACTTCCGTGGCCCCTGCTGGCCATTCCCTGCACTCCTGGCTCCATGTGATTATAACTCTGCACAAGTTTGACTGCTCCGCTGGCACACTGATCCACTCCTCTCCTCGCCTAATGTTCTCCAAGATGCAAACCTGTCTGATCGTATCCTCCGCCTGAGCCATCCATGATTTCCCTCTTATCAGTCGCTGACCCTTGACTGCGTCCTCATGCAAAGTGTGATCTGTGTCTGCAGCTACTCTGAGAATGCCTTCACATGCATCACCTTGAGCCTACCTGCAACATTCGGCAAACCAAGGATGTAACGCACACACACTACTGGGGTGTCTCTGGTGCATCCCAGAATGACCCGCGCAGCTTCGTTCTTTATGCGCTCTAACTTCACCAGTTGATTCATTGAGACAGTGAGCAGTCCTAGTCCAAAATCAATCACTGAGAGGATCAAGTGCTGGTATAGTATGAAAAGCATTCTCTGCTGTGTGTCCATTGCAGCCATAGTTTTAAGTGCATTGAGTCACTTTTGAGATCTTGTCACAAACTTCTCCACATGGTCCTTGAAGGACAGGCTCCTGTCAAATGTGATTCCCAGATACTTCAGTTTTTTCTCTCTGTTGACGTTTCTGTTGACCCTGTGGACCTCGACAATCCAACGGAAGGTCCCGTGTCCAAGCTGTGAACCTCGACAATCCCAGGGACAGGTCCCGTGTGCAAGCTGTGGACCTCGACAATTCCAAGGACAGGTGTCGTGTGCCAGTTTTGGACCTCAATAATCCCACGGACAGGTACCGTGTGTCAGCTGTGGACCTCGACAGTCCCACGGAAGTTGGGAATCACCAAGAAGTGTCTTAAGGCCGCATCCTTGCCACATTGTTATGACAGCCAGCCTATCCACGGCTAGTATCACACAATAAATCGTTGTCTCAAACCATCACCATTAATATTGCAGTACCTCAGGGGTCTATACTCGGCCCTCTGTTATTTGCCATTTATATAAATGGTCTTCCCCTATATCTTCCGTCGTCTATTTGCAGACGACTGCACATTATATACACACGTTATTGATTGCATTGAACTAGAATTAGCCTTGCAACTGGAAATAACTAGTGTAGTTAACTGGAGTCATGGAAACCGCATGCAAATTAACATTTCCAAAACAAAATATATATTAACAGCAACCAGGCAAAGACTTCACACTCTAAACTGACAGAGAACTCTTCAGCTGCACATTGGTAGCACGCCTGTAGAAAGTGTAACCGAGCACAAGGAACTGGGTCTTATCATTGATCAAAATCTAACCTCTAAGTCCCATACTCATGCTCTCGTTAAACAAATAGCCAAAAATTATACCACCTTGCCAAAATTAAAAATGTTCTTGATGAAAACACAAGAAAGATATTCTATAATTCCGACATACAAATACATATTGATGTTTGCTCCACAATGTGTGATGGATGCTCCAAATCAATAACAAAACGTCTTTATTCACTCTAGAAAAGAGCAGTGCGTGTAATTACCGACAATTCTAACCTAATGATAGTTTTCAGTTACTGCCACTCCACAAACGCCTACTTTTTAATAAGGTTGAACTAATTCACAAAATCTTATTTCGAAATGCTCAAAGCTGCCTTTGGCCATTGTTTGAATATAACGCAAGACATCGCGAACGATTAAATATACCTCGTGTCCGTAAACCTAATACAGACTTATATAAAACAATCTTAGCATACTCTGCCACTCTGTTGTGGAACAATCTTCCATAAGAAATCAAAGACACCACCAATCATTATACATACAGTCGCCACCTGTTTGAACACTACCTCAGAATAGACTACATGCCCCCCCCCCCCCCCAAAAAAAATATAATAATAATAATAATAATAATAATAATAATAATAATAATAATAATAATAATAATAATAATAATGGGAAATTATCTCAAAATATAACTAGCCAATATGTGTTCCCATATGTATGGTACGTTAAAACTTCCTTAGGTATTTATAATGCCCGTGTTAAACATTGCCTCAGTGAGTCATGTACTATTGAGTATTTTTCATGCGTTCTAATGCTCATTGTTCTTTTGATGTTGAAGATAATCTCCATAAGTGATGTTGAATTAATAATTATGAAATGAAATAGAGAAGAAGGGCAAAATTAAGACGAGTCTGTGTGCCCAATTCTTAACCTTTTGAAAAATAAAGTTCGTTCATTTGTGCGTTCGTTCGTTCGTTTGATAGATTTAGTTACAGGAAAACAATTACCAGTGGATGTTACGCCTAGAAAGTCTTCGTTGGCGCAAACAAAAAACACTGATACAACTACAGCAAGAAAACACCAGAAGTCACTCAGATTTAGAAACGTGAGTACTGGTGACAACTCACTCACGGAGCACACAAATCAAACGGTAGACTTGGGGGGGGGGGGGGGGAAGAATAGCGGGTACAGCTCTGCAGAAACATGTACCCAGACATAGATGGGTGTGATCACTGCGGCTATGAGATGGCTAGAGGTTATTGATGTCATCTGAACAATCTAAGTGTCTTATTCTCAGTTCGTTTTATGACAAGCTCAAACTTGACAGAAGTGACATGCGTGGGTGCACTGGGTACGCTTTTCTCTTACACAGAGAGTTCGGATCATGAAGGTGTGCGGGGTCACGAGGGAGCGGTCCCGCTGGCTTCGGAAGCGTCAGCGATTGTAAAACTCCCGAGGGTGAAGTGGGAGACGTTGGAGAACTTAATGAACTGCTAGCTGAAAACACACAACAAACGGGAAAACCTAATATAAGGATCATTACGTTCGAAGGAGTGCAGTATGAACAAACCTAACATAAGGATGACTGAGATGGAAAGAGTGCAGTATGAACAAATGTAATATAAGAATGATTAAGCTGGAAGGAGTACAGTATGAACAAACCTAATATAAGGATGATTGAGGTGGAAGGAGTGCAGTAATAACCTAACATTTGCTGAGGGAATGGGTCATATATGGGTTTGTCTTTTGTGATATGATATTGATTAATGACACCAAGAATCAAATACGTTTTACGGCAAATGAAATACAGTATGAGTAATGTGTGGACAGAAATAAATGACAATTTTTACTGAGAGAGACGAAGCATTTACGCACGTGTACGGTGTGCTAGGATGTCTATTCGTAAATCCAGCAATCAAGTAAGTGTTAACGGCTCATACACGCCAAATATATGCATATGTAATGCATTCGTGTAGTATGTTTATTGATTATGTGAAGTCTGTGTGTAATTACAGGCAAAAACAAATCACATAACAAATGTAAACTGAAACCCCTTTCAATGGGTGCTACGGTGGTAGTGGTGGTGATAGTGGTGGTGAAGGTGGTGGTGATGGTAGTGGAAGGGTATATTTTTGGACCAGCTTTGAAACAACTCGTCTACAGGCCACAGACAAGGGTGTCAGATTCTGACAAGGAAGTATTTTCTTCTGGGTCTTCACATCTAGACACATACATGATGTCTCACATAATCACTGAAATTAGCATGACCAAACTCCCACACTTTACACACACACATACACACATGCAGTGACGATTGTCGTGAGCAGTCTCGCAAAATTGTGGGGGGAAAATTAAGAAAAAAATTGTACATATTAGACAGACAGACAGACAGACAGACAGACAGACAGACAGGCAGGCAGGCAGGCAGACAGACACACAGACAGACAGACAAACAGACAGACAGACAGACAGACAGACAGACAGACAGACAGACAGACAGACAGACAGACAGACAGACAGATAGATAGATAGATAGATAGATAGATAGATAGATAGATAGATAGATAGATAGATAGATAGATAGATAGATAGATAGATAGATAGATAGATAGATAGATAGATAGATAGATAGATAGATAGATAGATAGATAGATAGATAGATAGATAGATAGATAGATAGATAGATAGATAGATAGATAGATAGATAGAAAGACTTTATTTTCAAAGGGTTAAGAATTGGGCACGCAGGCTCGTCTGACTTTCTGCCTTTCTTCTCTATTTCCTCTCATACATTATTTCATTCAACATCACTTATGAAGCAAATTTTGACAAGAACAGAGCAATAGCATTAAAACGCATGAAAAATTTTCATTGACAAATGACTCACTGAGGCAATGTTTAACATGGGCATTATAAATACCTACGAAGAGTGTAACGTGCCATACTTATGGGAATGTTTTTTGGCTAGTTGTCGTTTGAGATAAGTTACCATTATTATAGTCTTTTTGTGTTTTTGTTTATGGGGGAAAGTAGTCTGTACTGAAGTAGTGTTCTAACAGGTTGCGAATGTATGTATAATGATTGGTGGTGTCTTTGATTTCTTGTGGAAGATTGTTCCACAACTAAGCGGCAGAGTATGCTAAGCTTGTTTTATATCAGTCTATCCAAGGTTTAGGGACACGAAGTATATTTAGTCGTTCGCTATGTCTTGCGTTATATTTAAACAATGGCCATAGGTAGCTTGGAGCATTTTAAAATAGAATTTTGTGAATTAGTTTGGGTTATTAAAAAGTAGGCGTTTGTGGTGTGGCAGTAACCGAAGACGTTTATGTAGGTTACAATTGTCGGTAAGCTTTTCACCATTAATTAAACGCACTGAACTTTTCTGGAGTGAATATAAGCGTTTTGTTATTGATTTGGAGCATCCGTCCCAGATTGTGGAGCAGTAATCAATATGTTTTTGTATATGGGAAGTATAGAATATCTTTCTTGTGTTTTCGTCAAGGAAATTTTTAATTTTGGCAAGCTGGTATACTTTTTGGGCTATTTGTATAACGAGAGCATGAACATGTGAGTTAAAGGTTAAATGTTGATATATGATAAGACGCAGTTCCTTGTGCTCGGTTACACTTTCTATAGGCGTCCGACCAATGTGCAACTGCAGAGTTCTCTGCGAGATTAGCGTGTGAAGTCTTTGCCTGGTTCCTATTAACATAGACTTTCCTTTAGACATAGACAGACAGACAGACAGACAGACAGACAGACAGACAGACAGACAGACAGACAGACAGACAGACAGACAGACAGGCAGGCAGGCAGGCAGACAGACAGACAGGCAGGCAGGCAGGCAGGCAGGCAGGCAGGCTGACAGATGGATAGATAGATAGATAGATAGATAGATAGATAGATAGATAGATAGATAGATAGATAGATAGATAGATAGATAGATAGATAGATAGATAGATATATAGATAGGGGTGGGCGGGTGGGTGGATGGATGGATAGATAGATAGATAGATAGATAGATAGATAGATAGATAGATAGATAGATGGATGGATGGATGGATGGATGGATGGATGGATGGATGGATGGATGGATGGATGGATGGATGGATAGATAGATAGATAGATAGATAGATAGATAGATAGATAGATAGATAGATAGATAGATAGATAGATAGATAGACTTACATTCGGCCCTTACAGTCACTCATCTTTCGTTCATCAATAGTGCATGATGCTTTTTCATTAGAAAAAAATCATTGTCAAATGAAAGCTGTAAACATAAACATTGCATATTTCTATGTTATGAGACATATCCCCACCAACCACACATCCACCACACACACACACATCCCCCAACCACGCACACACCTCAGGCATGCATATATACCCCCAACCAAGCAACCATCCCCACCCACACATCAATCACATAAATATATCTCCGCTACCACACACACATCCCCACCCCACACACTCGCCAACCACACATCCTCCACCCATCCACCCACAAACCCCTAACCACTCAGCCAAAAACACATTCGCAACCACACAATCCCCCACCCACACAAACATCCGCTGCCAAACCACACATCATGCACTCACCCACACACCCACAACCACACTTCCATCACCACACATCCCGCACCCACCCCTACACACATCCCAACCCAGACACATCCCCCACGCACACAATCTCTCCACCCTCACACACGCAAACCCCATCCAACACACACTCACTCACCGCACATCCTCTACACATCCTCCACCCATCCACCTACACATTCCCAATCCCCCATCCCCCGTCCACTCATAACTCAACCACATATCCCCCACCCACACACACATACCCCCACAAACCCACATATCCCTCACCCATACACATCCCCCACCCATACACACATCCCCCACACATACACACATCGCAACATACATCCCCCACCCACATACTCATCCTTCAACCACTCTCACTCACACATCTCACACCCACCCATCAACACATACCTCTCCAAACTAACCACCCACACTCACACACCCCAACTACCCAGCCAAACACACATCCCCTACACTCACACAACCCTCACTCACCCGCACATCCCATACCCAACCATACCTCTTCCACCCACACACACACATGCATCCCTTACCTACATACACATCTCCCTTCACATCTCCCACCCACTCACACATCCTCCATCTACAAACACCCTCACCACCCACACATACACTCTCCACCAACCCACACTTACCCCCCACACACACACGCTCCCACCCACCACACAGACATATCCCCCACCCACACACACATCCAAACACCCATCACATATCCATATCCCAGCACACACACAACCCTCACACCCATACATCCCTCACCCACACGCACAAAGCCACCAAAACCCACATACTTTTAAACATACCACACCCACACACGCATCCCTCAGCCTCCACACATTCCTTCACCCAACCACACACATCCCCCACACACAACCCCTCCACACATACATCCCCCACACATATTGCACACACAAACATCCCCCACATACACATTCACACACATCCTCACATCTAGACACATACATGACTCCTCACATAATCACTCAAGCTAGTATGAACACACCCCCACAATTTATACAAAGTCATGCAGCGACGATTGTCCTGAGAATTCTCGCAAAACTGAAAAACAAAATGAGGTAAAATGGTACATATCAGACAGACAGACAGACAGACAGACAGACAGACAGACAGACAGACAGACAGACAGACAGACAGACAGACAGACAGACAGACGGACAGACGGACGGACGGACGGACGGACGGACGGACGGACGGACGGACAAATATTATTAGTAGAATATTTAATTTTAATTACCTTTATTTCATTATCTGTAGATAATATGTGTTGATAATTATCATCATGCTTTAGAAGTACTTATTTCCAGCATTGGAACACACTCCTATTTATACACTTATTTACCGGAAGGGCTGTCGCTGACATCCAGCTTCAAGGGTCTTGAACTTCTCATTACTAAGTACTTACTTCAATGTTTGGAGCAAAGTGCAGAGCAAACGTGACTTCCGTTTTCATGTTACTTGTGTATGAACATTGTTGCAAACAGGAAAGTACTTCAAAAGTAATGTGGAGATTATAAATACACTTGACACAATCATTAACTGGTGACTGCATGGAAAGGGAGCGATAATATGGCATGATAGAATCACTAATGCGGAGCACAGAGAGTGAACTAGGCAGATTCCAACAAGTCAAGCGTGAATGAAAGGCGTTTGCTTTGGACTGGACGCATTTAGTAAACCTGATACTAATATAATTAGAAATTGCACTGGAAACTGCATGACTATGGAAACAGAAGGAGATTTAAACACCAGGAGAATACAATTAAAGAAAGAGATGAACAATATGAAGATGGCATGGAACAAAGGGTGTGAGTTGAGTGTGATCCTATTCTCTAAATATTGATACATGGCAAAAGAAGAAATATTTGCATCCCGTCATCAATCTACATCTTCTTGATGCTACATACTATTGTCTATCATTTAGGAAAGCAGCGGTAGCACAACAGCTTGCAATGCTTGCCTACCGGTTTTGCTGCCATTTGTTAGCATCCCTTCAAGGAAAGAATTGTCATTGTCTATGTACCTGAGCTTCCTGGTCTACCCAGCTTACAATGGGTACTGGGAAATGCCCTAGATGTCATAATGACCACACACTCGTATTGTTTCTATTGGTCTTAAAACTATGAAACAAACATCGTGTACCAAAGATTATCCGTGGCGTAAAATTGGCTATTTTACGTATGATTGTTTAGAACTTGGTAACTATGTCTCCCTTCCACATTGTCTTGCTTGGTCCGTATCCATGTTTGTGTAGAGAAGCCTCGATATTGTCTGTCCATTGTTTTCTTGGTCTAACACCAGCACTGTATGCATATATGTCTTGTTTATATGGTATTACCAGTTAATGTTGACGGTACTATCAGCGCGCCGATGTTGGGCGGTGATCACCAAACCTGCACCCCATATTATGCCACTGCGTCGGGCGGAGGAGCACAATTTGGAAGGCACACGCCTTATCCTAGTACGAGAAAATGCAACCTAAAGACTAAATATCACGGCCGGGCAGACCAGGCCATAAGACTTAGTAGTCAACTAGTCTAGAATGGAAGCTCCGACAGGCGGAGAGTTAGAGCTTTTCTGTGCTAATCCGGCAGCTTCTGCAACTTGTCTTTTTCCAAACGCATTTATATCACCTTTCCTCTGGAGTAAACTAGGCCGAGAAAGAGACCACGCTGCATGGGCGACACATGGTCGCTAAGTTCAGCCCAAGCTTTGTTTTATGTAGAGGTATAACTCCATTTTACAAACATCCGTCTGACAAGATGGCAAGGTGACAGACATTTTCAGGCTTTGCTATATATCTCTCTTCCAGCTCTCGAATTCGTAACTCGGCTGTTGATTCTCTCCAGCTAATGTTCTGGGATCTGGCACCCGGTCACACTTTAATACTACTATGTAACATACCACAATGGTCTACAGTTTGAATTCCTTCTTAACTATAAGTGTGTACTGCCAAGCTGTTGTTATGTATATTTCAGTTTACGGCTCGTATAACAACAGTGAACAACTTCACAATGTTAACAGCTTAGAGACTACTTCAACTCGTAAGCGTCGCAGTTCACATTGTAACTTTATTTGTGCATTTTCGGTGACACAATCCTGAACTCCAATCAAGTCTGACCTTACACTCTATGTGCGGTGCTGCTAATTAGTTGTTTACATGCATAAATAGATATGTAAGGTGCATATGAATAATCGTATAAACCCGTTTGTTCACACTTTCAGTGCGCTGGTTCATGGCATTATCCCCCCTCCCAATGCAAAATGTGTAAACAGTCTTGTTAGTCTTTTATTTATTGACATGAAACCAAAGCTGCACAGTCCAGTTATAAGTGTTTGTCTCATACTCATACATTCTTAAAAATTATATGTTATATCTGGATATACCATCACATTACCAAATCAAAACAAAAACAATTGATAAATTCATAGCGGACACGAAACTTCTGATCTATCTTTGCTTGGATGTCGTGTAGATTCAGTCTCCTTTGTGTTAGAAGGACTGATATCTATCTGTAATGAAATCCAATGTCCCTCAGACAACAGTTATACAGTTCATTAACCTTCATGGCTTGGCTTGAGCATCTTACGCCCTTGTACAAGCCATTATGCTCGGGATGTAGGTAAGTGTGCTTCTGATAATCCTTAATATTAACATTCACTTTGTCAAGCATGATGATCTGAGGTTTGATTATGTGTCTTGTTACTGACCCATGTCCCTTCTAATGCACAATTAGTCAGTCGTTATTACCGTGTGATTGTAATTGCACCTTTCTGTGGGTTCAACCTGTAGATATACTTCTTGCCTGCACCCGTATAATCTTCCATAGTTTCTCTTGTGATTGATAACAATTTGACTGAATGCTTGACTGATATTGTTTTATATCAACTACATGTATATACTTCTTCCTCTTCATATACAGATAATCTTTTACAAATATTCCAATCCATGCAAACAATCAATGCAATCCAACTGTCATCGTCTTGCTCCTATCTAGGTATCTGAGCTCGGGTTCACACAGGCAACAATAACTCCGTTCGCTATGATATCGAACATTTATTGTATTTCAATATACAGTGCGTTGGCGCAGTGGGTTAACAATCCCGCGCTATATTACATATCACAGATAGTTAACATCAATATATAGTTATCATACAACAATCTAGCAAACTATCTAGCCTATGTATATATATATATCTATTGATATCTATTGAGTCCCTCTAAGGCAGGCCCTGTTGCCTCTCTGAAGTCCGTCTGTCCTCTGCCGGTCTACACGTGTCCCAATCCGACACGGGTGGTAACTCTGTCCGAGTTCCTCATGGACCCCGCAATAGGCGGGCCACATCAGTGTCCACGGAACCCTGGACTCAATGACCAGTCCTTCTAGAAGGCTCTAGATTACTCGGGCCTTGAGTGACTCTCTTCTATCCCTTGGGCTGGAGTTGCAGCCCTTTAGTTAATATCTCTAAAGGTGAGGCGGTGACAGGATTCCCCCCTCTCCCCTGATATGATGGTTTGTTATAGGGTAATTAGATCTGTTCTAATTCTGTTACCGAATCACATAAAGTTGGTGTTTGTAGTTTGGTGGACAGTAACCTGGTAACCTACATACTGGCATTAAAACTCATGTATTCTCCCATACACCACTTCTCTGATTTGGTGAAGAGATCACTCTGTCTCCTGTGTCCTTAAAAATGCTTATCTGACCGAAGTTACGTGACGTTTTAGTAGTTGTATTTACAACCCGCCCTTCTCATAGTACCCGACTGGTACCAAGACAATTAATCTCCGTATTAAAGAGAATTAACAAGAACGAAGTCCTGGCTAATTAAGTACACCTTCAAATCTTGATCTGTGTGTGCATTTCCATACACTTTTACTCTCGTATGTTGTATAATGCTAAATATGTAGTTACGTTGTTATTTTCTCCCCTCAGACTACATGTGTCCCTGTTGGCTTGTTAGTGTGTTGACTAATAAGATGCTGCTCCTAATAAAGTGACTGTATTTTAAATTGATAGTGTTGAGTTTTAAGGTTTGTGTAACGTGTGTGCTGAATGTGTGGCTTATGTCCAAGCGTCACGAGTTGGGATAACCTCAATCATGAATTACTCTTTTGTGTGCAATACATGACCAGGTATTCCAAGTAGTGGTGCTTAGATGTATCCTAACTCCTAAACTAAGTATCTTAAACTAATTACTAAAGTGAGTGTATTAAACTAACTACTAAACATGTATCGACAAGTCATGCAATTTTACATTAAAGACGCAGACAAATTAAAATAAATACGTTTTGCGTACAATTTGTCCGCTAGGTATATCATTCTCTCATTTAATCCATTCACGCAGTCATTCACTCACCTTTCATTCAAAATAGTATTTGGTTAAAATATATAATTAAAGTTGAGGTAAGTGTTATTGCCCTTAGAAAAAATGGACTAGGCGATATTTGCCCTTTAAGAAAATACGTACTTTTTGTACGATGACTCAAAACTGGGTTATAATTTAAATAGAGACAATTGTATAGGACGGTTCTTTAGCTTAGAAGTGGAACCGCCTGTAATATTCACTTAGAACATGTACACATTACAGGTTAATACATTTTATATACATCAATAATGCAAATATAATACATATTTAATACTAAAGTAATTAATTAATTAAATAACTAAATCCAACGATGATGTGCGCGTTGTCCTCCTGTCGTTAGCGTGTTATGCCATGAATGTTAAAGTTAGTATGGCTGTCTCTTGAGTGTTGTAGTCGACGTCGTTCTGTTCCGGCTGTTTGCAAAGTTTCGTAGCACAGTAAGTATGGATTGTTCTCAATGTCCCGTATAAAGTGTTCTTAAAGTATTCAGAGTCAGTTCACTGGTTGATATTATTGATTGAAACACAGTTAACGTTTCTTGATGGGATCGTTCTAGAGCTTGGGCACTTGATAGTATAGCTCTTACAGTATAGGCTTAAAGTATAGCTCTTAAAGTATCATGTTCGTGGGTGTCATAAGTAACCTATTCACCGAGAGTTCTCTAGCAGGTGTAGAGTTACACTGTTATATGCAACAGACTAAAAGTATCACAGTTTCTAGTATGGCGAATGGTCGATGTGCTAAGAGTCATTCTACTGGCGCATTCGTTTGCCGTGATAATAGGTCAGCCATAATGTTGTCCGTGCCTTTGATATGGCGGATTTCGAAGTCGAAATCTTGAAGTAGAAGACACCATCTTTTCAAACGATGGTGTTTAGGTGACCCATGGTTAAGGACCAATAATGGCGAACTGTCAGTGAGAACGACAAAGTGACTACCCAAGAGGAACTTAGATAATCTCAATATACAAAACAGTAGGCTTAAAGCCTCTAATTCCACTGTGGCATATCGGGTCTCTGCCTTCTTTAGTTTGCGGCTTACGTAGAGAATCGGGTGTCTCACTCCATCCACTTCCTGCATTAAACATCCTCCTATTGCGATAGCACTCGCATCTGTGGTAAAAAAAAAGCGTAAATTTATGTTGGGTAATAGTAAGACTGGTGGATTAGAAAAAATATGTTTCAATCTACACATTGCATCGTCTAAGCTGGTACTTTTACAAATTTTTGATGGATGATCTTTAGTTAACATATCAGAAAAGACTGAGGTGAGTTCTGCCCAATGTGGAATAAATTTAGAATAATAGTTAATAAGACCTAGTAAACTTCTAATTTGTTTCTTTGTGGTACACAAGATTAAGAATCTTGGAAACAATTTTCTCATCTGTCAACAATTTGCCTTCATAAATTCTATGACCAAGGAAGTCTATTTGTGTATAGCCTAATTCAACCTTGGAAGGTTTGATAGTAAGTCCAAAAAGAGAGATTTGGTTGAAGACTTGTTTGAGGGTAAGTAAGTGAGAAGTCATATTAGAAGAATGGATGCATATATCATCAATATAGGCTACCACATCTTTAATTCCGTGTAATAACAATCTTGTTAATCTAACAAAAGTGGCCGGTGCGTTCTTCAGGCCAAATGGAAGATATAGCCATTCGTACAAACCGAGGGGTTTTGCGAATGCTGTTATATGTCTAGAAGAAGGGTGTAGTGGCACTTGCCAATATCCTTTCGCTAAGTCGGTCTTGGAAAATAAGGATGATTGAGCCATATTTAAAATGAGATCTTCACAGCTGTTCATTGGTTCTGCATCCGTTGTGGTTCTTGTATTTAATACTCTATAGTCGATGCACAAACGGATTGTCTGGTCCTTCTTTTTCACCAGGACAATCGGTGAAGAATATTGAGACATCGATTTTTGAATTATGCCATTCTTCTCTAATTCTAAAATTTCTTTATCTAAATTTGCTCTGTAATGGAGAGGAATAGAATATGGTCTACATTTGACCGGTCTCAGATCTGTCAGCACAATTGAATGTGTTATTTTATCAGTGCGTCCAGGTTTGTTAGAAAAGATAGATTTATACTCGTCAAGGAGAGTCAAAATGTCTTGTCGCTGTTGTTGTGTCACAGTGTCAGAGATATGTATGTCATTTATACTGCCGTCGTCAGTCATAATTGGTACAGGGATTTCAGTATTGTCCACGTCTGTTTGATTTATCACAGATGCTACTGTTTGTAAATTGTCTTCAATGTCCTTGTCGTCGTCGTCGAGATCAATCGTTGTCAATATGTCGTCAAATTTGTCGTCGTTGTCGATATCACAGATTGTCGGTAATGTCCATATGTCTTCGTCGTTTTTGTCGTCGTAAGAGTGTGTCGTTAACGATGCTTCATTTGTCGAGGAGTCATTCCGTTGGGAAATTGTCGTTTCGTCTCTGTCACTAGTTCGTTGCGTCTGTTCATTTGTCTCAATGTCCTGTCTAGCATAGTATGGTTTCAACATATTTACATGGAATATTTTCAACTTTCCATTTAAAGAGATTTCGTAATCAACTTCCGAAATTCTTCTAATGATCTTAAAAGGTCCCTGCCAAGAGGTTGATAGTAAATCTCTTTTGTCAGGTAGCAGTAGTAAAATATCCTGACCTGGATTTAGTACAATTGTTTTTGCACCTCTGTTGGCGTACTGCCTGTATTTAAAACCTTTCTCCTGTAGTGATGTTCGGGCCAATATACAGGAACGTATGATTTTGTCTCTGGTGTCAGTGACTAAATCATAGGTAGAAATGGGTAGTTGGATATCTACAGGTTGTGATATGATCTCTTTATAAATGGTGAGAGGTCCTCTTGGGTTCGCTCCATACATCAATTCGAAGGGAGAGAACCCTGTACTTGATTGCGGGACTTCTCTATATGCGAACAGCACCGTTGGGAGGAGTATGTCCCAATCGGCTGGATTTTCAGCTGTCACTTTAGATAGCATATGTTTCAGGTCCCCATTTAGTTTCTCGCAGATACCATTTGCGGCCGGTCGATAGGGACTGGTGAAATATTGCTTGATGCCTAGTAACTTAGTTACTGATTGGGTGGCATTCGATATGAACTGGGTTCCTCTATCAGAAATTATTTTCTCCGGGAAGCCAAAACGGGAGAAAATATTTAATAATATGTCCGTCACATCCTTAGAGGAGATAGATCTTAATGAAAGCATTTCTGGCCATCTCGTACACACATCCACAAGAGTAAAAATATATCTATTCCCTTTATTGGAAATGTGATTCAACGGACCTACTAGGTCAACTGCCACGATTTGGAAAGGCCTCGAGGCAGTTGTCGTTGATTGGACCTTTGCTGTAGGGTTTTTTCCCTTTTTCACCAGTCTCTGACATATATCACAAGATCTACAAAAGGGTTTTATATCTTGGCAAAACTTTGGCCAATAAAACTGGGTCAGGACCCTAGCCCTGGTCTTTTCGTACCCCATATGACCTCCAAAAGGGGAGTCATGGGCTATTTTAAGAACTTTGTCTCGATGTGATTGTGGTAACACTACTTGCTGTATCGTGGTCTGCTGTGTTGTGTAAAATCTAGTTAAGATGTTGTTCTGTAGCCTAAATGTCCACGATGCATTCTTAGTTAATTTTGGTTTGAGTCCTACTAATTTAAAGTATGGTGAAAGAGTAGGATCTGCTTTCTGTTCATTTGCAAAATTAGTGTTGGTTAAGTTTGGTGCTATTATTTCTAATGATTCCTGCAGTTGGTTGGTGTTGGTTTTATGGGTTGTCTGTCGTGTTATTGCATTTGTGTGTTGTGTGTTTTGTTGCACATCTACAGGCTTGGTATTTGGTAGATCGGTAGCATCCTCAATTCGAGGTTTTAATTTGGTCGTATCACTCATAGATTCGACCGCCCCTGCATTGACACCTCGGTGAATTCTTTCTGAATTACCTCAGTGGTTGTCTCCCTTGGTCTTTTGGCAGATTGAGACAAGCATTAATGGTGTTTCTCCTTAGAATCGCTGTTTGGGTGGTGGATACCGTTTTTGTGCTCCCAAGCTCTGATTTCCTTTTCAGAGCATGGTTTTATGTTGGGCAAGTTCCCAAGTATAATAACCGCGACTGGATTTTCAAGGACAGCGCACAATACTTGTCCTGATATGAACGGTGTTCGAATTTCGACCAGAGCAAGGGGGTATTTCTCTATAGTGCCTGAGAATGTGCGACAAGTCACATGTTTGTCTGTGTAGTCTTTAGTGTCTATTAATGTTTTCTTAATCCCACAGAGCGTTGCGCCGGAATCCCGAATTAATGTGCACTTTTTGTTATTTACAAACCCTGTTGAAAAAACTAGCTTGCCTGTAAATGACAAAGCAGCGTTGGCTGTTTCATTTGAAATAGGGATAGTGTGGCCACATAGTAATGTTGTGTCAAGTTGGAACTTCGTACAGGTGTTACACTTACTGTCTGTAATGGTGTCAATAATTTGTACAGCATTTCCAAGCTCACTTACATTGTCGTTTTGATTATCACACTCATTCAGTGATTCCATCTCTTCGTCTGACGACGTTTCCACTAGTGCAGCATTGGCCTGTTTCAATAACTTTCGGCCATCACAGAAGCGACTATAGTGGCCAAAGCTCCGGCAAAAAAAAAACATTTGACCGCTCTCTGGTAAGCATTGCGCTTAGTCTTCTGCTTTTCCACCATCATTTTGAGGTGGTGAGGATAGTTAGGCGATTTGTCGCACATCGAGTAACTGTCGTGATTCAAACCGCAATATTGGCATTTAACTAGTTTACTGACATTTGAGAGCGGTTTAAATTTACTCTCTGTTTGTTTTGAGTATTTGGTGTTCACTACTGCTGCTGCTGTATCGTTGTGACTTATGTTTAGCTGAAAAATGTCTCTATTTGCTGTGAAAAATGCATTCCCCTTGGATTCGATTTCCTGAATACTTTTACAGTCCATTTGTTTTAAGAACTTAGCAAAAGGTGTGGGGATGGTGCTAACTATTTTGTCTATAATAATGAGCTCCTTAAATTTGTCATGGCTGTTGTTAGTTTTAGCCGAGTTAATCCACTTTGTACACACGTCTTGGACTGTACTGACATAATCTATAAAGGTTTGGTTTGGTTGTGGAGATAATTTGGCAAATTGTTGTTGGTAACCTGCAGTATCTAAAGAAAAATGTTGGAGAATGCTTGTTTTAAATAGTCATAGTCTTTTCGCATCTCCTGTGGCACTTTCTCTATTACTTTTAAAGGTTCAAGAGCTAAGTTTCTCATTAAAATGAATGCCCAATCTGATTTTATGATCTTATGGTAGGACATTAAACACTCAAAATTTTCCAAGTAGGCGCTGATGGAATCTCCTGAGCAGAACGCCTTTACGAGGCCTTTATATTTGTTATATTTCTGTTCCTCTTCTTTGCTTTTTAGCTTATTCACAGATATTTCTGCGTTCGACTCAATCTCCATCTGTTTTAGTTTTATTTGTGTATCGGCATTCAATTGGGCTTGTTTGGCCGCCGCCTCAAGCTCCAGCTGTTTTTCTTGAGCCTGCAGTTGAAATTTTTCTCTTCAGCTTGTAGTTGCATCAGCATCTTTTTTTCCTCCGCCTCAATTTGTCTTTTCTTTTCTTCTGCCTCCATTTGCCTTTGTTTTTCCTCTCGTTCAATCGCTCTTTCTTCACGGGCAATGTTTTCTGCGTGCGTTTTCTGTGCCCATTCTGACAGTTTCTCTTCTTTATAACCTAATTTTATTCCTTGCTCAATGCATTTATCTAAGCTAGACATTTTGTTGTTTACTTGTTGGTACTGTTTATGAAGTTAAATCCCTTAGAAAAAATGTTGGGGAGTAGAAAATTTAGTTATCTCCCTTAACTATTAAATTTGTAAATCAAAATGCAAGGTTATGTTGGTAACAAGGTCATGAATATGCAAACAAATCAATGTGAAACAAAATGATACATTGATGGATGGTGAGAAGTACAGCTTAGAGTTGCAATGGGTATGATATGAAACTTAGCTTTTAATCCCAGAACTCGCCGATGTTGTCTTGTACTCTCGCCACTGTTGGAAAGTTTACATAGGTTGCACGCGCCACTATTCGCGGAACAATCTGCTCGTAGAGTGAGAAAACATTAGTAACAGTCAAAAAATGTCACAGTCATGTCAAAAATAGTTTACAATAATCACAATAATGAGAGACACTGCTGAGGCACTGCTGAGACACTGCTGAGGGACTCAGATTAACTCTATTTTATTGCTAGATAGCTACTAATCTTTTAAATTTGTAAAGTTCACAATTTGTGGTACAAAAATCAATGTGATATAATTCATTTAGTGATTTTACATGGCAATTAATAGTTTTGTAACATTTGATTTTATGCCAAAACCGGAAAACTAGCCCCCAAAAAGCCTGTCATCGTCTTGCTCCTATCTAGGTATCTGAGCTCGGGTTCACACAGGCAACAATAACTCCGTTCGCTATGATATCGAACATTTATTGTATTTCAATATACAGTGCGTTGGCGCAGTGGGTTAACAATCCCGCGCTATATTACATATCACAGATAGTTAACATCAATATATAGTTATCATACAACAATCTAGCAAACTATCTAGCCTATGTATATATATATCTATTGATATCTATTGAGTCCCTCTAAGGCAGGCCCTGTTGCCTCTCTGAAGTCCGTCTGTCCTCTGCCGGTCTACACGTGTCCCAATCCGACACGGGTGGTAACTCTGTCCGAGTTCCTCGTGGACCCCGCAATAGGCGGGCCACATCAGTGTCCACGGAACCCTGGACTCAATGACCAGTCCTTCTAGAAGGCTCTAGATTACTCGGGCCTTGAGTGACTCTCTTCTATCCCTTGGGCTGGAGTTGCAGCCCTTTAGTTAATATCTCTAAAGGTGAGGCGGTGACACCAACAATGTCAACAAACATGACAGTTTTACAAATGAATTACTAGAGATTTAGCCATTTGTATCATAAATATAAAAATAGATTACACGCAATGGTTTGCCTTGCCCTGATGTTATGTCGCATCAGATCGAAAAACTAACTAAATTCTGATATGAACATAAGCCAAAGTCATACTGCTCACAACCCATAACAGTCAAGAGGAAATTCATGCAGAACTGGTGAAGTATTTACAGAAGTGGTCCGAGTGACAGATCACAACACATTCAAGTACCTGCCAGAGTAGATACATCTGTTAACTTATCCAATTGTGCTTGATGAATCACAGAATATAATTTAAAATCTGCCACACTCAATCAAAAGACAAGATCTGCTAAGAGCGTTTCCGCAGCCAGTACATTTACACCATCGAACATTTGAAATGCTTTACCCTGCCAATAATTTTAGAAATGCCAACTTTGATTGATCTGGTCAACACCCTAGCATTGTGATGTATCTCAGAACAACACTGTAACACTTCCCAAAACTCTGAACAAGTGCAAGAGACTGGTCTATCAAGATGTAATAATTAACTGCATCACCAGAATCATTCAACTAACTAGTCCATTTTAACATCAACAATAATCAAATGCATAGCTTTCCTGAAGCAGACATTGACGTTCTAACTTCATTACCAACCCTGGGTGTCCTATCAAACCACTGGACTGATTTACCAAAATCATGTGTTCTTTATACAGGCCATAATCCTAAATCCATCCGTCCATAAGCGGTCAGAGCTATACGATGAAATGGTTAATATGACAGGCCATTAATCGCCCATAATCACAAGGAAAAACTATTAGCCACTGGACGCTGATGCATATGCTGGGGGGAGAATCTGAGCATATATGGATCTGTCCGGAGTGCAATGAAGATACCTCAACTGATAACTGATAACTGATAACTGATAACTGATAACTGATAACTGATAACTGAACTGAATCACAAGGACAAACTCAAGGCATTGTAAGATGGGTGTTCCCTCTACAACATCACTCGCTTGATATACAGTACATTCATGTAAGAATAACACCATTGCTGATTCACTGTAAACAAATGTAACTAACATTTTAATACAATGGAAAAATCTGTAATACACAACGTGACAAAAAAAAATCGTCAGTAATTAGTAATACTGTACAGGATGAGAAGAATATGCCACATAGATAAAGAACCACCTATCGTCGCAAATGTTTACACTCAATAACAAGTTTCACACAGTTGTTTTGTATTACCATGTAATAATAATAATATATGGTGATCACATGTCCAATAATAACAATTATAAATATGTATATGTCCTGACAACTCTTCAGTCTCTCCTAATATATTTGATAACTAGCAGAACAATCTTTGCCAAGTTGGTTCCTCGACACCAGATGGTGAGTATGCTAGGTATATGATTCTTAAAAATGATTATGGTATACTTTCTTGAAGTGGATGTCTAGTATTTATGATGATGTCCAACACACCTGAAAAATATGAATTTGTTTGGACGACTAGTTGAACATCATTTATCATGGTTCTGTGATATGCAAAATTGTCTGCAATATGTTATTATACAATAGCAATTTTGATGAATTACTGGTTATTAACGTGTGAATATATGAATCAATTTTGTTTATTAATAATGATGCGTAAACATATTTACTTAGTATATAATGTCTACCAGAACTGGTAATACTCCTGAAAACAGACTTCCACATGTAGTTATGATATGAGTGTACCCGCCCTTCATGCATCTTCCTTTCATAATCCAAATATTGATGATAATACCATTGATCTTGCTCTGACTCTTGATTATTACTTGATTATAGCATCTGACAAATTATAATGTACCAACACATTTGGCACCTTGCCGTCTTGACAGACGATAGTTTGGAACATTGTGCTTCAAAAAAGCATAATAACTACAACACATGGTGGTGGCGAGTGTGGCTAATAAGGCCAATCCGCGCTGAAAATATTCGTCCACAGTGGATGCATGTGAAAACAGGGTCATTTCCGCCATCATGCACCATCTTTCGCCTCTCACGCTCTGTATGTGCTTTATCTGTAATCATTTTCTCCTTTGTCGTTATTCCATTTCTGATAGTTGCCTCCATGCAACACGTTCTGTGGTGATTTGCTCCCAATGTGCATAATAAATGCCTGTATTAATCATATCCCGCTTACACACATTTTTGTATCGTAGTAGAAGCCGACCCTAAGATCTCCTACTCATCTGCAGTCAACCAAAAATTATGTCTTTTGGTATTCTACCATCATCCATCCTCTTAACGTGTCCTATCCATCTAAGTCTACGAAGAATGAGCATGGAACACACTGTCCCGCAACTTGATCTTTCCAATAGTTCAGTATTTGTGGTTGTGTCTTGTCACTTAATACGAAGTAGTTTTCGCAGACACCGCATATGAAAGCTGTTTAAACGTTTCTCTTGGTGTGTGTAAGTTGACCAGGTTTCACTGCCATAAAAAGAGTACTAAGGACACAGACTTGGTAGACAAAGACTTGTTTTGGCAGTAAGCTTCCTGTTCTCCAAGACTCTTTTTGCTAACATGTTCATTGTTGTTGTTGCCTTACCAATCCTGATGTTGATTTCCTGATATAGGGATAATTTGCTATTCGCCTCTGATCCTAGATATGTAAAACTATCTACTGTCTCCAGTTCGGCGTCTTCAATAACGATTGATGGTACCCCTTGTGCACTTTGTGACATAATATGTGTCTTATTTTTTGTTAATTGTTAAACCAAATTCAGAACAAGCATTTGAGAATGCAGATAGTATTTGTGATAATTCTTCCGCAGAGTGAGACGTAATTGCAGCACAGCTGAAGAAATAAAAACAACTCTCTGATCAGTACCCTCCTAATCTTGGTCTTGGCCTTCAATCTCTGAGCATTATAGAGGCCGCTATCTGAGCGTGAGTGAATGTATATACCGGCATCATGATCATGAAAGACATATTCCAGTAGAAGTGAAAAGTATATTCCAAAGATGGTGGGGGGGGGGGGGGTAGTGCACAACCTTGATTAACTTCACTCTTGATTTCAAACTCTTGTGAAGCCGCACCATCAAACTGTATTATACCCTTCATGCCTGTGTGGGACGATTCCACAATGCACAGAAGAGTTGTTGGGCAGCCAATCTTCTTTAGTGCCTTGAACAGACCCTCACGACTGACCACATCAAATGCCTTCGTGAGGTAGATGAAGTCAATAAATAGTGGTTGATTCTGTTCAGTGCATTTTTCTTGCATTTGTTGCAATGAGAATATCATATCAATGGTAGACCAGTTCTGTCGGAAGCCGCACTGTGATTCGGGGTCGACTTGATCTCCCAGGACTTTAGGTCTGCGCCAAACAATTCTGGCAAATACTTTTCCAACAATACACAGAAGTGAGATACCCCTATAGTTATTGCGGTAGCTTCGATCGCCCTTGTTCTTGAAGTGTTATGATGCTTGAATCTTTTAATTCATGTGGGACTTGTCCTTCTCGCAAGTATAGCTCTATTAGCTGGTGAATCTGAAGAGTGAATGTGTCTTGTCGTTTTAATACAGGCTGTTTACTGAATAATTTCTTAATCTGTTGTAGAAGTTCATCATGTTTTTCAGTCCAATTAATTTGTGTCGGTTGTCCTTTCTTAAGGTGTTCTGAAAACAACAATGTACAAAAGAAATTAAGTAATTAATCAATACACATTAAGTAATACTAAATTAAAACGTCAAGGGATGTGTTTCTTGCGTGCCCATGTTCCGTCTGAGAATCCTGAGGTCCAGGAAATTTTCAGCACACATCATGATTATGATGTAACAGTGTGAACAACTTAGCGTTATCCTGTTAATATTCTTGTCAGTTGATTATTCCGTTCTGGTCTCTAATTAATATCAAGTCACAGTCTGCTTAGTATGTCAGCTAAATTATTGTCTTTTCCTGGGATGTGACAGCTGTCAAAGTCATAGTCCTGAAGGAATAGAGACCATCTATGACTCGTAGAATGTTTTGTATAGCCTCCTTCAAAGACATAAAGAGGTTTGTTATTTGATAGTGTAACAGAATTGGTGATGGGGGAGAGTTAATATTGTTGCAAACTTATAAATGGGGAAGTTTGATGAAAAAGAAAATATTGTGCACGAGAATGCACAAAAGAGTACTACGTTGCATTGTTGGGGATTAGTGACGGCAACGATAACAAGGCAACATGAGTATGATGATTTCTAAAGGAGCCAGCAAGTTGAAGGATAACATCAAGAGTGCATATAGAAGCGGCCCAGCTAATTTTACCGACATCAGATCTTAAGGTTGAGCAATGTTGTTAATGAATCGTACCATGAAGGTTTATACTTAATAGAAACGAATGATTTGTTGAGGATATTTCAAATTTTGGGAAACTGTCGCATATTCGCAGTAACCAAAGTCAGCATGACTTTGTCGGAGGAGACATTCAAGGTGACTCTCCAATTTCTTAAGTTTATTCCATAGATGTGGAATATGAAGGTATGATATGATATGTATTAACATAATCTTAATGTATAAACATTGTATGTGCTACTGTGCTTCTGTAGCGATTTGAAGAAGATTTCTGAATTAAATTTATGAAGTTTTTACATCGGCGTAATTTTCGTGGTGGAATGAAAGTTTAAATTAACCCATGAAGACAAGAGCACCTTCCACAACGCGAATACTCCAGGAAGCGATCAGAAGAAGCAAACTAGTTAAGTAATCTACGTCAGGTGTATGACACGACTGTACTGTTACACAGGGCGATTTGGTGCCGTTACCAGGCTTAGAACTCGGGATGTCGCGGTTCAAATAATTTCAAAACACTTGTCAGAGAGAGAACCACATCAAAACGTTACCCTAAATAATCATATATATTGATAACTCCTTGTTGGAGATGTCTCGGAAGTTTCTGGAGCTTTAAATGGTTTCAAGATAATAGTTATAATTTTTTTCATACGATATTCTGGTACCTATTCGTCTTGACAGACGATAGTGTGGTACATTGCATTGATACGATATTCTACACAAATTTTCTACATACGACGTAAATAGAAGAAATTGTCACAATAGAAGGCATCGTTAGGAATATTTCCTAACCACATACGTGACGTATTTAATGTCAATGGAATGAATTTTTGATATAATCTACAAGTACTATGTTTTGTACCTGTAACGTCACGGGAGGAATTTTCTATGTGCTTTACAATCCGCTGGCTGGATAACAGTAACAGTTATCAAGAGGATAATCTTTGATATGAGTCTAGTCACACACGTTTGTCTACTAAAGTACGCCTAGCGGAAATTTTAGATGTCTTTATAACTTATCACCATCGTGAGAGTGCGTGGATATGTCTGGTTGCTTGGAGGATTTTTTATATAAATGTTCCGCTGCAAACCATTGCTCCTTGTTCGTGCTACGTCGAACCCCATGTTTGAATGGATCAAAATGCTACACCTGTACCATCGTTCAACATCCATCCGACCTATAATCGTAAACTGTTCCATGAAAAGAACCTAAGGAGACTGGAATCTTCTTGTGAAACGATCCAAAATTTCCTAATCATAATGTTGAAGAACAAAAACTGGGATGATGTTTTGGCATAACCTATTCGTGTGATAATGAACTTTAACGCGGGTATACTGATTAAGTACTAGTTTTGAACAATTGACTGAAATACTATAATTAATTAGTACTAGTTAGAGTGTGATATATAATATAGTTTAGAACGTTAATGAAACAATCACACAACAATTTTGTTGAATGTTCTAGGGAAATATATGCACGTTAGATATATCGATTCGACAACAGCATGGTAGAGACTTATCTCAACTCTGAGGTATACGATTTTAAAAACGGCGGGCGGACATCACTGTAATTGTATTAGATATATCCTTAAAAAGCAAGTGTTCTATGCATAGTGAGTTACCATGCACCTGTTTTATAGAGATCTAGGATGTGAGACAGCAGAATGGCTGGATAATTTGAAAGTGTCACTCCGTGGAATTTCAGTTATGGTGGACTGGATGTGGAAGCAAACGTGTGATAGGGTGGCATATGCAATTTGTACCAGATGTTATGGCAAGGGGAATTTAAATAGAATACAGCCGGTTTATAATAATGAGAGAAAGTACGGCAGGCGTGACATTAACAGTATAAATATGACAGGGGTACGGAGATATATGGAAAAACAAAATAAAAACTCAGAAGTTGGTAATTATCAGCAAATTAATGTTAATAAGAAACGATGGAAGTGGCCATCTAAAAGTGAAGATGTGAGAGCATTATGAAATCAATGGTTCAAGATTAGACGACTGCGATATTCACTTGCAAAGACGAGCCAAAGAGAACAATCTCTGTCAGTCAGGACCTCAAGTAGTCAAGAAGTATGTTTAGTTTTTAGTGTCAAGCGGGAAAAGGAGACACAGACACAGACAGTAAATAATGTGGGGAAGAGTCCTCAGACACAGTTTGGTAAACAGGAAAGAAAAATCCATCGCTACAAACTAAGAAAGAGAACAGACGCCTGCTGGAAACAGTGACAGCCAAGAACTCTCACCTCAGCTCAGCAAGCTAGAGTTTGACAACCGCCGGCCCCAGCGCACTTGTCATCAGCTGCAGGAGAACGTTCGCTGTGTTCAGGAGCTTGAGCAGGAAGCTCAGTCCCTGAAGAAAGAGAACGCTGATCTGCATCAAAAGATGGCTACACTACAACATACTGCTGACAGACTGGAAGTGATTGAGCAGGAGAATTCGGATCTCAGTGTAGAAAATCACAGACTTCAGAAAACAGTAGAAGGTCTTCAGAAACTGGCTCAGCAGAGAGAGCGAGAGAAACAATAATTCATATCACTGAAGCTAGACCATCAGCGCTTGCAGAGGACATTGGAAACTCTGAAATCAAAGACTGACAGAGCAGTGGAACATGCTCCCATAAAATTAAATGATTGTTGTACAAGTATATTGAAAAGGATGGATGAGTCAGAGCATCGGCAGATAGCGGTTAGAGATACTGAGAGAGAAAATGGCCAGGGAGCAGTGCTGAATACTAGGTTAATAAATTTGTATTCAGATAATGAAGAAGAAAGTTTAGCCGGGTTGGCAGATATAGAAGACAATGTACGTGATCATAAGTTAACTAAATTAAAAAGAAATACGAAAATCGTAAAAGAAAAACATCCAGAGTGGAGAGGAGTTAATTCTTCCAATTGGACGTTTGACAGTAGTCAGACCGGCTCAACAAGAGCAATAGAACAGACTCAGTTGAAGTTAGCAAAATGAGTTACAGGCAGAGGTAAGGAGACAGACCGTAAGGTGAACAGGGAGGAAAAGATAGGGGACACCAGAAAGAAAATTAGAAAGAGTGTTAGGGATAGAAATGAAAGAAGTTTGCTCATATATAATCATGGATATGGAACAGAAGAATCTGAGTCGTCCCTGGAATCAGAATTTTCAGACCTCGCAAATTTTGATGTAGAATACATACCAGACAGGGGTTTAAAAGGAATGAGTAGAAACGAGAGGATTGTACAACGAGCAGATTCTGTCTCGAAGAGAGATGTTTCCTCGTACGGGATAGTCGATGGTAGGCAAGCAAGCAAATTTCTAGTTAGTGACTCTTTAGAACAAGATACCAATATATATGGCAGAAAAGTAGCGAAGGCTAGAAGACGAATACCAAAGTTGAGAGAAAGAGATACTTTCAAAAAGAAAGATGTTAGTCTAGTAGAAAGTATAATACAAAAACAACGGAGAGTTGACACAGAGGATAAACTTAGAAGTCTCATGGCCTCTATAAGACCTTGGAGTATTAGGACGGGTAATGATAAGTTATAAATATAGACGACAGAAATTGGCAGATTAATAATAAAGTTTGAAACCTAGAAGAAAATACCTGGTTGAGGATTTAAGGAGGTAATTTTACAAGAAATTCACAAAGCACATTTAAATTTGAATAGGAATGTTAGGAAAGCATTCGTAAGACAGAAGAAGTATGCTGACAAAAACACACAAGTCCAAGACTTTAACATAGAAGATAGAGTATTAAACAAAAATGATCACAAAGAATCCAAATTTGACAACAATTGGTTAGCAGGATATTAAGTATTAGCAAGAGTAGGATCCGTATCTTATTTCATAAAGAACCAATTAAATGGCCATTGCGTTAAAGTACACGTGCAGGACTTGCGCAGAGATGAAAATAAGATATTAGAACTTAAGACTCCTAGGGACAATTTTAAAAGACAAACTACTTATGTCCTTCCACCAAAAGAGAAAACTTCAGAAGAATCATCACAAATATCTTCCAGTCTAAATTATTATTCCTCTAACAAAAAGATCACTACATTACCATCAGATATTAGCACCTCAAGTAGTAGAGTTAACTTTTCAGAAGGAGATAATCCACCGTATAGAAATACTAGAACAGCTATAAAACAGAGATTTGAGATGGATATTAAGAGGGAAGTAAAGAGAGCACGAAAGAGTAGAGAACGTTCTTCTAGTGAAGAATCGATGCCAATGTTGGAAAGATTTCAGAGAGTTCAAGATAGAAAAGAAAGATTAGCGGCAGAAACATTAATTGACGATACGACGGTACACGAAGAGATGCCCTACGGTCATCATAATTCTAACGACAGTAATCCTAGCAAAGGAGAAACGGACTCAGAAGATGCTATGTTTAGTAATAACCTCGCAGTTTTAAAGAAAAAGAGGATAGAAGTCATGAAAAGAAAGATAAAGCGATAAATTCTCAGAAATTCTTATGAATAAGATTATATAGTAATTTTGGTAGGGTCATGTAGAAGGCTTTCTGAAAACTATACAAAAGTAAGCACATGAGACAAGAAGTATAGAATAGTAGTTTGGAATTATGACTACGCATTGCGGATCTGCTACCAAGTAATTAATGAGTTAAATGAACGAGAAAATGGAGAAGGAACTTAAAGCGGTACATGGAGTAGAGAATATGTTTTGTAGAGAGGACTAGGAAATGGGTCCTAAAATAAAATACAAAGAGTGCTGTAAAATAGAGATGGGGTATTGTGAAGGGATGGTTGAGAAGTCGACACTCGACTGTCTACTTTGGAAGGCTCACATTTCTAATGAGAAAATTAAGGAATCACACTGTATAATTTTGGGGAAGTTTCCTAGTAAAGCAGCCAGAGGAGTAGGAAGTTGTTAAAGTTGTTAGAGGTTTGGTATAATTGAAAATTGAGTTAATTGTTGAATTGGCACAAAACTTTGCCATTTTATTTTTGTTGCGTCCAGTTGTGTAAGGATATAAGAAATTCTGCCCGTACAAGCGGCCGAATCATGTAGATAATTTTTGTTGTGGATAAGAATTAGTAGTAATTGTTATGTTCTACAATATTTTCGTTTAAAGTTTGAATTAAGTTGGCTCAAAACTTTACCATTTGATTTTGTTGAGCCCAGTTGTATAGGAATGTAAAAAATTTTGCCCGTACAAGCGGCCGAATAATATAGTGTATTATTTTGAAAATAATTTCGTATTAATTGCAGAGAGTGTTGAGGAATTTAAGTTTGAATTGAGCAATGATTTGGCATTAAATTTTGCCATTTGATTGTAGTTGCGTCAATTTAACTAGGGATGTGAGAAGTTCCGCTCGTAAAAGGGCGGAATTATAGGTGTTGATGTTCGCCATTGATAATGGTGCGTTGAAAAGTTGTTGGGGTTGTATAGCAGATAAAGTATTAGAGCATGCTATATAATAAAGGTTTACCTATAATAAAGGTAGAAATGGATGAGCAAACGAGCTCAAAGTAAGCAAGTAGATATGTTGAAGGGTTATACCGATATAGATTACGGGTTATAAGGGATTTATAGGAGTGTGGGTAATTTCACAAGAAATAAGAAAGGTGCGGTTTGCACAAATTGAGTACATTATAGAATCGTGACGATAGACGTGAAGTTGTTACATGGGAAAGGCGGATAGCAGAATTAAAAAGAAAGATGGAGGAATTACAGGTCGATATGATAGTACAACGTCTTTACATGCTAATGATATTATTACGAAGGGTTTTACGTCAATAACTTAGGTGGCGTAAACCGAAGGTAAGCCGAGGGCTCAGTCATGAGTGACCCAGAAATGATTGTCAGATAACGCAATCAAGCTGGGAGATTAATAGAAAACTTTAGAAAGATTGCAAGTGGAAAAAGATGTTATGTTTTATACAAGTTGTCTATGAATATATGTTGTTCCTTATGGATTATATTATAGTTATGGGGTTTTATTATTTTAGACTTTCCTACGGAAAGTCTATTGAAAAAAAAATTGGGTTTGCTTTCAAACCATATGATTCTATTTTTCGAAATAACTGTTCAAAGATTTCAATGTGGTCATCAATGTTGATTGTATGGATGCATATGTCATCCATATACGTTGCTACATTTTTGATGCCTTGCAACAAGCTGCGCATCATTCGCATGAATGTGTTTGGTGCGTTATGTAACCTAAAAGGTATATATGTCCACTCGTATAGGCCTAGAGGGGTGTCGAATGCAGTTATATGCATTGATGACAAAGCCATAGGAATCTGCCAATACATTTTTTTCAGATTTAGTTTGGAAAAAAAAGTTGATTTTCCCATGCCATCATTGAGATCACCTACATTGGGCTTGGGTTCTGCATCTAACATAATTAATGCGTTGATCTTGCGTTAGTCAACGCACATTCTGATTGTATCTTCTTTTCTCTTGAAATTACCAAAGGGGAACAATAATTAGAGGTGGGCTTTCTTATAATACCACACTGTTCTAGTTCAGATATTTCAGACATTACTTTTTCTAAATAATGTACTGGGATTGGGTATGGTTTCACTTTTAATTGTGTATCTGATATTAGAGTTATGTTATGTTGAAATTTTTGAAGTGTTGTTTCCAGTTTTATTATATCTTTCTGTGATAATTTTGTTTTTATCTGGATTGCTTTCCAATTATCAAGACATTAAATAAATGGAGTAGGGATTTTCTCCATTATTGCATCATCACGTTGCTAATTGATCACTGAACACAGTGATGCATGTATAACTTTAGGTAACCTGCTGTCACGATTCTGTCCGTATGTCTGTCAACGTATGGTTTCAAAATGTTAATATGAAAGACTTTTCTTACAATTGGTGTTTATCTGGTAGTCGAAGATCACTGATCTTCTTCTGAGTTCATATGGTCCCTGCCATAATACTATTAGGGAATCCTTAGGATCTGGGAGTTTTTATCCTTAAATTAAGACTATTGTCTTAGCCTTTCTTTTATCATAATGCCGGTATTTATGTCCTGTATTTATAACGCCTCTCTTGCAAATTTACAGACTGCTTTATTTTCTCTCTTAGGTATGTTACCATGTCGTACTCCTCCCTTTTCGGGTGGTCGTATACTTTGCCTGTTAATATCTTGTTTAACAGTAACATAGGGCCTCATTGGTTTGCCCCGCACACGATATCGAGCGGGTAGTATCCTGTACTTGCTTGAGGTACCTCTCGGTATGCAAATGGGACAACTGGCAGCATTATGTCCCAGTCCTTTGGACGATCTGCTGCGACCTTACCTAGAGTTCTTTTAAGTACCCCGTTACAATTTTCATTAACCCTCTTCGTCATAGGGTTTATATGGGGAACTAAATGACTGCTGGATGCCTAGTTGTTTCATTGCGCAGTGGGTTGCCTCAAAGATAAATTGGCTTCCCCTACCTAATAGTATGCACGATGGGACTAATATTCGACTACAAATGGATGAAAATAGTTTTCTACGGTGGATTTGGATGTGATGAACTGCAATAGAATAGCATCTGGCCACCTTGTGCATAGGTCTGTCATTGTTAATAAAATCTATTCCCACGGTCCGTTGTCGTTTTGAGGGGTCCCACTATGTTGACGGCTATTTTCTCGAATGGTCGGAATGCTAAGTCCGCTTACTGAACTTCTGCCTTCGGGTGTCAACCCTTTTGTGTAGCCTAGCCAGTACAACAGCGACAAGATTCTGTGCTCGGTCCTGGCCATCCCTATGTACCCGGCAAATGGTGAGTATTGTGCTAATTTCGGCGCTTTGCTGCGCTATTTTAATGGCAACACAGTTTGATAGTCAAGTACTGCTTCTTTCTTATACACTAGTAAGTATGTTGTTATCTAACATGAATCTCCACTTACCTTGCTTGGCTGTCTTCTTCTTTGTTTCATTTACTTTGCTCTCTTGTGACTGCATTTACCGGCGGATATATACTTTAACGTCGTCGTGCCTCTTCGTCGGTGCAGTCCTTGACGTTTGGTATATTTCCACTTAGGAGACCTGCGCATGAGCGTGGTAGCACAGCAGCTCTTATTTTACGTTCGTAGTAAGGAAAGGTTATATGTACCCATGCGATCTGGTACTTCTCAAGAGTACCACCAAACGTCCTGCAAACCACGTTCTTACCGGTGTAATCTTCTTTCTTTTCTAATCTGTGGTCTATCCCTGCTATAGAGGCGCCGGTGTCTCTCACACATGTAGTTATTATTTCATTCACAAATCCCTCGTGAATTTTTCTGGTGCCATTCTGTATGCTTTCGGAAATTGCCTCCTGCATAGGTACACTGTGGCCACAAGCAGGGTTTCTGTCTTTGTGAAATTCTCGACAAATTTCACATCGAGTGTCATTGGGATAAATTGTAACTGTAACTGCTTTAGTTTCTTTCACATCATCAGTGTTGCTGCTTGAAATCATGTTCGCCATATTGGCATCTTTCTGTATTTGTTGTAGCCGACACGTTCTGGCCAAGTGTCCAAAACTTTTGCAGATGTAATCTTTTAACTGATTTTTTATAATCAGTATACTTAGTGGTTCTTTTTAAAGACACATTGTTAATATATGCAGCATCATACTTAGTATTTTTATTAGACATCTAAAAAGATCCGTGTGCTTTTCTACAGTATATACAATCAATCATACTACCTTTTTGATGGATAAGGAAAAGGTCTTTGTTGACGCAATCTACATTGGTATGCCTGCTGATATCGTGGTTGTTGACTATATTGTTGGGGTTTATCTGGTGTAATCTTTGATCTCTGCTGAGAGAATCTAGCACCTGCACCTACATCAAAATCAAGCTGAGTATACATATCTATGTGCGTTGAAATACGCCTCGCTTTTGGACTCAATCTCTTTCAATGTTTCACATTTGTTCTCTACAAGGAACATTGACATTGCAACTGGCACCGCTCAGATCAGCTTGTCCCTCAACATGAGATCTCTCAGCTTATGGAAGTCATCCCCTACAATTGCTGACTTCCACCACTTGTCAAATAGCGACAGAGTTTCTAATTAAATATTAAGGAAGGTCTGATTCGCCTTCGATGTCAGCGGCCTGAATACTGTTCGTAAACCAGAATGATCTAAAGAAAAATAGCTAAGAACTCTTTCCTTAACATATTGATTGTTTGGTCGTAGGTTCTCTGGTATTACTTCCACGACCTTTAAAGGTGCTTATGGAACAAGTGCTCGTGGAACAGTATTACCAATTCATCTGATGGTACCTTATAATGTTTCATTAAAATCTCAACATTAGTGATCCATGCTGAAATCGAATCACCTTGTGTAAAGTTTCGAATACGACCTTGGTACCGCTTGATGGGGTCCAAAGTTAGCTGCCAATTCGGCCTGAGCAATTTGTGAGTCTTTCTCTGTCTCTAACTGTTCCACCTTTAAGTTCCCTTCAATCTCTTTGTCTTTCATTACCTGCTCAGCTGCTAGTTTCTCCTTATGGAAAGCAAGTCTTTCTCTTTCTAAAGCTATTTCACTGTCTTGTGTATCCTTCTATGTAGCTAATCTCTTCTCTTCAAAGTTATTTCTATTGCTTTTTTTTTTTTTCCTGCGCTAGTAGTCTTTCTTTTTAAAGAGCTATTTCTATTGTTCTTTGTTTTTCTTGAGCAGCTAATTCTTCCTCTTTAATAATTTCTTCAGAAGCTAATTTCCCGTATTCCAGTCTTAAGATGGATTCTTGTATAGCTAGTTTCTCTTTCTCTGATTGTCTAGCTGCAGCTCTTTCCTCACGTTGTTGTTCTTTGAAAGCATTATATTCTTCTTTAGCCAATGCTAGGAGTTTCGGACTTGACAAACCACGTTTCTTACCAACAGCTGCAAATTCTTGTAATGTAGATATGGTTCAGTTATAAATAAGCAAATAATAAATGTAGACATGTTTATCAGTTATAAAATAAGTGAATATAATATATTTGATTTGGTAGTATCAAAATATAGCAGAAACAGGAATATCTTATATGGATTATCCTCAATCAAGACGATGCTGTCTGTTCTTGGCTGATTTAGTAATCTGGTCTGTGAGGCTGAGATGATGTGGAGTGTCACATTTGTTGTTACGCCATATAAACAAAGATTAACACCACAAGGAGAATAAATCTAAGTTGTGAGACAGAAAAATATGAACTTTAAAACAACAAGAAACACTAATGGCGTGATATCGCAACGTGTAGACAAGACATGTTACAATGGCGACACCGGGCAGACAGGATGATAGTCGAGTTCGCCAGAATTTACACAACCCCGGACCACCGAACAAAAGGCACAAACAAACCACAAAGAAATAACTTAACTTAGCCGAATCCTGTCCTGATGTCGTTTTCGGTCTCCTCCAACGGGTTGCCTACAATCCGGGTACCAGAAAGGCTTAGGATAATCGGCCGTTCAGATTATTGGTAGTGCGTCGCCTGCTCTGTGTCTTCCAAAATTACATCAGCAGGTTGTTAAATTTGCCGACAACAAGTAGTTCTAGTTGAAACATAATTGATTTTTTAATCAACATTGTTCCTCCGAAGTCGAAGAGTGTCTGCCTATACGGCGAGGAGCCACCAGTCTGCACACCAATAAACCAGACATGGGACAACGGATACTCACGCAAACCTCAGGTCCTCTATGACATCACACTGATGTTGGACAACAGGATGCCTTCATCCGACATACAGGACTTTGCGTTGGAGCTCAAGCCAACGAACACAAAAGCAAGCAAGCACCTTTGAAGCAATAATGTTGAGATTCACTGTTCTTTGACGTATCGATAGTGACGCACTTATCACTGTCACTTCATCTTCAATAACTTGATGATGAAATTGTTGAAACCTTCATGATTTTCAACTTAAAATTCTATATTCCTGCCGATTCCTTCAAATATTCAGATGATTTTCAATGGCCATTTTGGTGAAGTTTAAACTGCTCTTATAATACGCCAATCGTTCCAATGCTAATCAGTGCCGTAGTGATGATTCTCTTGTCAGTGTCCATCAGTGCCATTTCGTAAGTGTCAATGTTCATTTCACTGAGATAAGATCCTCCATATTTGCCAAGCTGTTGTTATGTAGATTTCAGTGAATTTTCAGTCCATATGTGCTGTGCTGAATTGTGAGTTGGTTACATCCTATGAGAAGACAAAAGCTGGAAGATGTTGTGATAACCCCTAAGATTTGCGAAATAAGAGATAGAAGAAGACAGCGTGAGAATATTCTTGACAGTCTTGTGTCATGGACGTGAGCCATCACACGAGGTGATCCATGCCGTTGGAGACTGCAATTTGTGACGAGGCATGATTGCCCACGTCAGCCGGCAGTTTACTTCTGGTTGATGATGATGATGATGATGATGATGACGATTATGATGATGATGATGATGATGATGATGATGATGATTGTCAGAATCTCCAATAAGGGTTTAGAGAGTTAATAAGAGTTAAGACAAGTCTAGTAGGGAGACACCAGACAGGAGAGACACCAGCGCTATAAATAGCTTCACAAGGGGACACATTGGTGTCAACCAAGGGAGCAATAAGGACAGTTGAGCGAGGGCTTCCCCAAGCCATTGGGAAGCTTGGCCTTACGAGTAACCGTGGAGTGCCCGGTTACTCAAGTTCACGAGCCAGCGTGCTTGGGACTCCATGCACGCAAGACTCGCTAATGCACGGAGGAGACAGCGTCCGTGCTTGACCACGCAATGTGTAGCGTGGAGACAGACCCGACTGGAGACGATTAGAGAGTAGACGTGTTCTTGACAAATGCTATAAGTTTCGAGGCAATAGTTAAATATGAGGCTTTAGATTTAGATTGTGATTACTAGCATCATTTCTCACCACTTCATTACATTCATGTTGTTTAATGTCAATGAAGCATACCGCTCGCAGAGCTTATAAATTGCCAGCTCTAAATAAATTGCATTCCTTTTGCAAATGACAAGAGTTGTTATTTCGTGCGGTGCAAAAGTAGGGGAGTCCTGAAAGACCTGTAGCAAGCAAGTTGCTGACAGGCAGGACCCCAATTGGCGTCAGAAGCTACTGAACCAACGTCAACAGGCAATTGGTGTCAGAAGCCACTGAACCAACGTCAACAGGCAATTGTTATCAGAAAGTTCTGAACCAGCGTCAACAAGCACGAATCAACATCATTGCTGTGTTAAAATATTTGAAAGTAATGTAAATTTGTTTGCATATATGGCAGAAATAATTTTCTCTTGTGAATTATTACGATCATACCATTTGTGGAGCTTGAACCACAATGAAGCAAAATTAAATTACAAATTGTGAGATTCTACGAAAATTAAGTGAGACAGTGTGTTATTCTACGGAAAGTAATGAAAATGTATACAATCATCAGTTTATATTATCAAGCAAACCATCGTGTACATTTCATTTTATGTGACACAGCCATCAATGTCACCATTCTTCATATTCTGGAAATAGATTAGCTACTGAACTGAAGCCTAGAACGAAGTTATACCAAACTAGTCAGAAAGTGAAGACAAGACGACATCGACTGTCATACAACGAATCATCTTAAGAATCATGACAATCATTCAGACGATCATATCACTCATTCATTAACACCATTTATCATTATCTATCACATTTTTTCATTCATCATTCGCATGAAAGATAAATTTGTATTTACAACATATGCGTGTGTCTAATTTTTGATGCTCTACGAAACAGAAGCATCCATTGTGTGATCAAGTCAATCATTTTGTGAGTGTGGATAACAGCGGTGGAACATCCCAAGAACCGTATTTTCCAAAGAATTAAATGAGTATATTTTCAGAATATTTTGATATGCTCTAAATTAATCATGCATCTTCTTTTTCAGTAAAGATGTATATTTACTAACACATTATTACAAACCATTGTGTGAATATTACTGTGATATCATTCTGAACTAACATTAAGCCACAAAATGGCGTCACTAAGTGATTGTATCCAGGCAGGTAAAGAAATGGGCCACACTGGAGAGAAGTTAGAGAAGTGGGCGGATCAAAAGTATAAGGAAGAAATAGCTCGAATGGAAAAGAAGGCTGCTCTAGAGAGAGACGAAAGAGCATTAGAAAGGCAGCATCAAAAAGAAATGAAAGAGGTCGAGGAAGCTACCAAACAGAAACAGTTAGACTTAGATCATGCCAACAAACAAGCAGAAGAAGCTACCAAACAGAAACAGTTAGACTTAGATCATGCCAACAAATAAGCAGAAGAAGCTACCAAACAAAAGCAGATACAAGTAGACTCAGAAACTAAATTAAAGATGAAGGAAATGGAGCTAGATTCAAACATACATATAGCCTCTAGCAAACAAAAGAGCAAAGAAGAACAGAACAAATTTAGTAAGTATAAAGGCCTTATCAAACCATACAGTGTAGGGGATTCAATTAGTGCATGGACTGAGAATATAGAATTCCAACTAAAGACTCAGAAAATACCTTTGGATGACTGGGCAATGATCTACATGAGAAACCTCAGTGGGGAGCCGTTAAAAGTAATAGAATCCATACCTAGAGAGCTAAGGAACAATTATCAGTACATTCACGATAGGATCATGCAACACTTTCTTTTAGACGCCATTGGGTACCAAATTCAGTTCTCCCAAATTAAGCCAAAAGCAACTGAAATCTTCCTAGACTACATCTCTAACGTGCAGAGCACATTTAAAAAGTGGACTAGGGCGGCGAAAGTGGGTAACAACTATGAAAAATTAGAAGATCTTATTTTAATGGACAAGGTGATATCTACCGTTCCTACCTCTTTTACGAAGTTTCTCCAACAGTCAGATATTGAATCCATTCAGCAATTAGAACAACGGGGGTCAGCATATTTTTCATCTAATCGGGACATATTTAAATCTACAACACATGATACAGAAATCACTGCTTTTGCAAACAAAGTACCTGATAGATCTTACAATCAGAAAGATTACCGTAAGAAGGACAAACCATATCAGAAGCCACCTCGATGTGGGTATTGTAGTCTTTTTCTTCCTAGCTACTCTATGTGTGATATAAACCCCGCATATCCGTCACACTTAGAAGCAGTGTTAAAGAAGCAAGAAAGCAGAAGAACATCATTTAAACGTGCTGTTAAATGTTGCTTTTGTTCCAGCTATGGCCACTATAGTAGTAAATGTCTTGGTAGGCAACGAATGAAGGCAAATAATGCAGCACTCATCGATACATCATCAGACGATGAGAGTGACATTGATTCGAAACTTGTGAATGTGTTACCAACGAGTGAATGTGAGAGTGTTGCAGTAGTAACAGACATATTAGACTTTAAGAAATGTGACGTATGCCACCAGTTTCATGCGGATGGTAAATTGAAATGTGGGCACGTAATACCATGTTTAAATGAAGATGCTAACGCAGCCAGTGCCTCCAGAGGTAAACTTAAGTTCTACGATGCACTGGTCAATGATCAACCATGCCAATGTTTAATTGATAGCGGAAGCACTCTACTATGTTTAAGGAAAGAACTTGCTAGACCAGAAGATTACACGGCTGAATTTGTCAAATGCCGTACTTTCTCTGGAACCATTGAGAAATACCCACTGGCACATTTACCTGCGCAATCCTGCAAGATCCATGCACGGATCTCATTTTAGGATGCCTAGATTCACTGAAACAATGTACAGACGACGACATAAAAGCCTGGAAACATACACACATGGCTAACGCTGTAACAAGGTCAGATACACAAACACACTATACTGACTTCCAAAACGAAATGCTACAGCTATTAACACCAAGTGGTGCAGATACCAACATTACTCGACAGAAATTTATCGAGGCACAAAGCACCGACCAAACTATCTCACATTATTTTAAATTGTTGGGTGAGCGAGCGAAAGTGACTAAAAATGCCTTTTGGTACTTTAGAAAACATAACGGAATTCTCATGCGTTATTACACAAATAATAACCATGAAATTCAGCAGACGGTGTTACCTGTAACATACCGACAAAATGTGCTAAAGATCGCACATGAGTCACCGTTTGCGGGACATTTGGCCTATGATAAAACGCGAGCCAGAATTTTGTCACACTTTTACTGGCCGAAATTCTGTTCTGACATAAAAATTTTCTGTCGTTCGTGTACTATTTGTCAACATCTTGTACGAAAGGGAAAGCATGTGACGGCCGAAGTTCAAAGGTCATTATTAGCATCTAGACCATTTGAGTGTGAACGTAAATTCAACGTTGAACGTAAAATATCAGATGTGGATTATGAAATATCGATAAAAGGAAAATTAAAGATATTTCATATCAACATGCTGAAACCATACTTCTCACGACAAGAACAACAGACAGACGAACAAAATGCACCAACACCAAGTAATCGGACGACAGACGTACACAACACAACTTCACTAGGTAGTGCAACACACGACAGCGACATCGCAAACACACTTAGCCAGGTAACAGCACACACAGCTAGTACCACAACAGTATTGAACGAGACAGACGAAGACGAGATGGAATTACCAGTCCCTACTGTAGACACAACTGCGACCATTGACAGCATAAAGATAGAAACCAAACTTACAGACGATCAACGACGACAAATAATAGAGCTAGTGACGGAATACAGAGACATTTTCTCCGACATCCTAGGAAAGACAGACAGAATAGAACATTCTATTATTCTGACTGACAACACACCAATCAGTGTCGACCTTATTCTATCTCTCTAAACTATAGGTCGAACCTCGACAAAGAACTACTATCTCTCGAGTCGAGCGGAATTATTCAGAAATCTCAGTCAGAGTATTCTTTCCCTATTGTCCTTGTCGCCAAAAAGGACTCAACGATTCGACTCTGCGTCGATTATAGGCAGTTAACTCTTTCACTACCAAACAAAAACTGGGCTGTGACCAAACAGACATTTATGGCAGAAAATTGGAACTAGGGGTGTGTTACAATAATGCTTTTAAAATGGTTAAGATGGTAGCAGATCTATTGTATTACATATCAAATTAAAGAGGATTGCACAAGGAACATGACAGGGTTAATAATTAATTGATAGGTTACAAATATTATGACAATAATGAGAGGTTTAATAATAACAACTGAAATTAAAGAGGTAAAAATTATTTTAAAAACTGCACTTATAAGGTGTTTTCTACACTCCTATACTGCTAATCATGTTTAATTTACTGAATAATCAAACAAACACCAATTGTCTTCAAGAATATAAACAGTATTGCTCATTAAAGTAACCCAAAAAGAAGTTTTGGTTCATATTCTGAACCATGTCTTTTTAACAAAAAATGACAAAAAATAATGGCTGAAATCTGGAAGGTGGGGTCTCTCACAGTAAAGTTATGAAAATGGTTAAAATTGTAGAAGAAATGTTGTATTATATATCAAAATAAAGGGGATTGCACAAGGAATATGTTGGTAGGAGAATTTCTGCTTTAGATTGTAAATAAAATAAAAATAATAATATAATTTGTAAAATAATTGGACAAAAGTAGGTAAAAATAATGTAAACATTGCACTTAGAATGTGTTTTCTACACTCCTATACTGCTAATAATGTTTAATTTACTGAATAATCAAACAAACACCACTTGTCTTCAAGAATATAAACAGTATTGCTCATTTAAATCACCCAAAAGGAAGTTTTGGTGCATATTCTGAACCATGTCTTTGTCACAAAAATGAAAAAAAACTAATGGCCGCAATCTGGAAGTTGGTGTATGTCGCAATAATGTTATGAAAATGGTTAGAATTGTAGCAGAAATGTTGTATTATATATCAAAATAAAGGGGATTGCACAAGGAATATGTTGGTAGGAGAATTTCTGCTTTAGGTTGTAAATAAAATAAAAATAATAATATAATTTGTAAAATATGTGGACAAAAGTAGGTAAAAATAATGTAAACATTGTACTTACCAAGGGGGCGTTGTTATCCAATATCCTGATCACTGCTAATCCTGTTGAATTTACTGCACAAACAACACTTTTCTAAACTATAAATACAATTGCTCCGAATCAATCATCCGAAAAGAAATTTTGCCGCAGATTCTGAATCATGTATTTTTCTTTTTTCAGACAAAAGTTAGGAAAACACTTGGCAGATTTACATTTAATTGTCATGTCTGTTTGTTTTTATTTACTATATGTGGCAGTCTATTTGTGATAGGCTGCAAAGCAAACTTTGGCGCACAAGTCTGGTCTATTAGTGCAGCCGGAGCAAACAAAAGATGATATGTGTCGTTTAGTTCGAGTGCTACAAAAAACACAGTCTCTATTGACACCGACAAATTCTATTATTTATATTATATTATTTCTATTATAATTCATTAAATTAAATGCTTGGCTCATGTAAATCTTTCGGCATAATTTCCTGCAACAGACTGAAATTCTTCGGCAGGCAGAGTGTCAAACTTTCAGGAATACTCTGAGCTACTTTGCGATGAGCACTTTCCTTTACTTGAAATCCTTCTATAACAATTTTTATCCTCCTTTCTCTGTTTGCCATATGGAATGTAGGATGTGAGCATTGATCTGTGCAATTTCAAAGATCTAGTAGTAGATCTTCTTCCACCACTTAATGGTTTTCCTATCATGGATATTATAATATCCAACCATTTGGTCCATTCTGTCGCAGCCATTCATCGCCGTGTTATTTTCATGGAGACCATCTTCGGCTTGCTTTGCAGTTTTCGCAATCCGCTCTCAACAGTTCTAACTACAGACTTTGTAGAGACAACAATGCATGTTTGTTTTTTAGCTTTATTTAGCCCTTCCACCAAATAATCATTTCATCAATGGACACATTTTCAAATGGGTAAAATGCTTCCTGGATATTCTTCAGAATCATGTCAACAAGAGGATCAATTTTTTTTTTTTTTTTTTTTTTCTGTGGGTACCCTCAGGTTGACATACATGAAACATGGTGTGATAAATATATTATAATTTTCTAATTGATTACTGGGAAACGTAGTGGCAGTGGCATACCAAGGAGTATATAAATGTGCACTTGTACACCAGTAGTCTTTGATACATGGTCTTGGATCAAGTCCCATAGCAATAATGACAGACGTAAACTTCAGCCATTCGTGCTTCGTTGTCAAACACTCAGCTGTTGACGAACATTCACTGGTTTTTCTTTATCACCACGTGCTAAAACTTTAGACACAACTAAAAATTCTTTCTAAATATTCACTGATAAGGGAATCACTATTGTTTAAACAGTTATAAACAATAATCTAGCTTGATCTCAAGTCATACTACGTGGACGCAAACTGGTGGGCGTTTCCATTGTGAAAAAACAAATTAACACTACCTTAAAACTGAAAATTCACAAGAATCCAATATTATAAAACTATTGACCGCACCAAGATGGCGTAGAGATCTTTCGGCTGTACGACTTTTTAGTTTACTGTAACTTAAAATTCCGAAACGGAGCAGAAATATGTGAAATAAACCACTGATCATTTTGTGGCACTAAAAGGGCGGACTGCCATCTCAGGAAACACATCGTGTCAACAGATGGGATCACGGTAGCGAAAGAGTTAAACAAAATAACCAAAATTGATGCTGAACCAATCCCAGCATGCGAGGATTTGATCTTGGACATGTCTACATCTCGCATATTTAGCAAGCTTGACCTCACGAAAGGTTATTGGCAGGTCCCGATGCAACTAAATTCGATTCCCTTAAACGCTTTCGCCACTCCTTTAGGTCTATATGAGTGGTGCTTTCTTCCTTTTGGCCTTCGTAACGCTCAAGCAACTTTCGTCCGTCTAACTAGGGATCTTCTCCATGGGATGACCAATATTTCTACATATATAGATGACATATGTATTCATACGGAAGACTGGACATCACACCTACTGAAACTACGACAAGTCTTCGACAGGTTACGAGTATTTGGGCTTACAGTTAAGCCTACCAAAGTAGAGTTGGGCATGGAACAAATTGACTTCCTAGGTCATACCTTCTGCAGGGGCCAATTAAGAACAGATGACAGAATCGTCACCAAGATTCTGAATGTGACAATGCCAACGACCAAGAAACAGGTTCGGAGTTTACTGGGTCTGGTAAACTACTATAGTAAATTTATTCCAAATCTGGCGGAAATCACCAGTGTTTTTTCTAACATCTTAAAAGCTTCGGCTAAATTATCTGTACAAGATGCAGGATTAATTAGCGCGTTATCAAAACTGAAATACCTTTTTAGCGTTCCACCTATCCTGCGTTTGCCTAATCCAAAACTTACCTATTTTTTAAGTACAGATGCGAGTGCTATCTCCATATCTGGGGTACTAGGACAGTTCTTCGAAGGGAAGTTCCACCCAGTAATGTACGTAAGTCGGAAAATTAGCCCTGCTGAATCCAGATACTCAGCATCAGAATTGGAGGGCCTCAGTTTGATCTATTGTGTTAAGAAATTTCATAGATTTTTGGCAGGAACACAGTTTTTGATCGAAACCGACAATTCTCCTTTGTCTGTGATGCAATCTGGCATTCCCCACAATAACAGAGTCTACAGGTGGGCTTTGATTCTGCAAAACTACACATTTACCATCCAGCACTTAAAGGGAAGATTGAACACTGTTGCAGACATTTTGAGTCGAACGTCAACCATTGAAATACCTGATTTGCAGGAAGGGGTCGACCACAGATCACCAGAAACAGTGACACTGTAAATGTTAGGTAACTCAGTGCCGTATGTGATGATTAAGATACACTGTAAGTGCGTTATCATCGCCAAACATGTAAACTGTGTGAAAGTAACAGTGCTATGAAAAGTGAAACGAACAGACGCATAAGTAACATGCGCTGACACACACATAAGCTATATTAACGTTGAAGTGTTAGCTGTGAACCTACATAATTTAGTAGGGAACTATATTTATACACTATCCATGAAGGAGAGCATAGGAGACTTTGCCGAAATGAACTATGTTATAAGAATAATAGTCTACAAAGAACATTGCTCCATCTTCACACCGGAAAGGAGAACTTCAGTTAGTGTAATTAGATATAGAAATGTAACTGTGATATATATATATATATATATATATATATATATATATATATATATATATATATATATATATATATATATATATATATATATATATATATAATTATTATTATTATTTTATTAACAGTACACATAACTTCATTTTTCTGTGAATAATTGAATTGCAAAATGTTCAAATGCATATATAACTTTATTTATGTCATGTGGTAATTAGAAATCACCATCATTTACCTAATAACCCATTTAATGGAACACCAATGATAGAAATACAATTGTTTGATATTACATTAGTTTATCACCGCATAATCATAGTCACTTATAAATTTTTATCTAAAATATCATTTCTAAACTAACCCAACCATTTCGGAATTAACATCTTTTCATTTACAAATAAAACTTTAAGGTAGTTAACTCAATTCTCTTAAAATGAAATTAATAAGTTAGATTATTTCCCTTGGCATAAGTTAGGACAGCACACCAAATCATATTTAGTTACTATTACAGGATCGGGGACAAACCATCCTCACAAGCGTGTATATTTTGTATAGACATGACACGTGCAAACAAACCGCACAGTCATTTAGCGTGAATACTGTTATAATTCAGCCAATCATTTATTGTAAATATGTAATATTCATTTATGTGATGCTATGAACCATATTTTAATGACGAGTGAATGTTTTAGCAAAGCGAGAGTATGAAAGCGAATGAAAGATGTATGAAAGAAGTATAAATGAGAGGAGAGAATGTCAAAATTAGTAAACATGGAAGGAAAGAGAGAGAGAGAGAGAGAGAAAAGTAGCGGCAATTTTTTTTCTTTTCACCGCTAAAAACGTCTTGGTGTGACTTGTCCGCGTCATCTGTGTAACCTATGTGTTGTCGAGTTTTATGTGTGTTACTGCCATACGTTATTAGATTAGATAGGGAACATACTTTGAGCATCTTGAAGCGGAGTTGTGGTCATAAATAAGAATAACAAACATTTGTAACCACAATAAACCGATTTACGGCGCTCGAAGGAATACACACATTTAATACACTAACGCATACACAGGTTAGCAAGTTAAGTACACTGTAGTTTATTAGAAAACACGCAAACTAACAAAAACACAAACACATAAAAGTTGCACACACTATTTGTTTCAAAGAACAACAACTTAAATTCAGGGGACACAATAACTTCTTAAAAACCTTAATGTAACATTGAAAATAGCTTTTCACGAGCGGAAGCGAGAAGGTGAAGAGTGGAATTGTATGTATATGAGTTGGAGGGGATATTAATGGGAACATGAACATTTAATGCTCATGTGTTGCACTCATAACAGAGTCAACTTGTATTTGGGTTGTCATTTCGGGCAATATGAGGACAGGTCAGACAGAAGTCAACGGGTGAAAGTCAAAACACATAGGGTCAAACGACGGAAGCCAGGACATAAGTCATAAGACAATGGATCCGGTTCAAAACAATTCCCAAAGATATCGATAGAACCAACTATACTGATACAAGGGCTACTCAATTAGCCGAGTGACAAGATAGAACAGTGTGAGTAAAGGAGGAAGAGAGTTGTTCTATCCCCAAACGAGAGATTTACAACTTATTGGATCTCTGACAAAATTGGACATCCAATTTTTCTTTGTGACCATACGTGTTACAAACATGAGTTAAAGGGGTGTAACACTTCACAGAGAGGAGGGGAGCCTGTCAGAATCTCCAATAAGGGTTTAGAGAGTTAATAAGAGTTAAGACAAGTCTAGTAGGGAGACACCAGACAGGAGAGACACCAGCGCTAAAAATAGCTTCACAAGGGGACACATTGGTGTCAACCAAGGGAGCAATAAGGACAGTTGAGCGAGGGCTTCCCCAAGCCATTGGGAAGCTTGGCCTTACGAGTAACCGTGGAGTGCCCGGTTACTCAAGTTCACGAGCCAGCGTGCTTGGGACTCCATGCACGCAAGACTCTCTAATGCACGGAGGAGACAGCGTCCGTGCTTGACCACGCAATGTGTAGCGTGGAGACAGACCCGACTGGAGACGATTAGAGAGTAGACGTGTTCTTGACAAATGCTATAAGTTTCGAGGCAATAGTTAAATATTAGGCTTTAGATTTAGATTGTGATTAATAGCATCATTTCTCACCACTTCATTACATTCATGTTGTTTAATGTCAATGAAGCATACCGCTCGCAGAGCTTATAAATTGCCAGCTCTAAATAAATTGCATTCCTTTTGCAAATGACACGAGTTGTTATTTCGTGCGGTGCAAAAGTAGGGGAGTCCTGAAAGACCTGTAGCAAGCAAGTTGCTGACAATGATGATGATGATGATGATGATGATGATGATGTAGAGTTAATTGCAGAATATTAGAGAATCTGCAGCATTTAGTGAATGCCATCACTGTACATAGTGATCCGAGTTAGATATGGTTGAGAGGTTTAACACGTTTATAAATTCTATTTTCTGACTGACCGTCCCCCCCCCCCCCCCCAATAGCTGGTTCATCTGACACACAGGTCAGTGGGACTTCCATGTTGACTTCTCGTTCTTGGTGAGGGACGTACATTACAAGTACATCGAACGTCGGTGAAGGTTCTTATGATGGTTAGGGACACTGCTAACAGGAAAAACTGACACTCAGACAAAATCAATCCAGTGCAGTCACTACAAGTTACATGTGTGTGGAATATGATCGTGACCAAAGCGAGCGAACGAAAACAGTACACAGTAAGCAACTAAGATTAAAAATGAATTGTAAGAAAACAGAACTGATTTCGCCTCGAAGAAGAAAGAAACACCACAATGTAAGCCCCAAGTAAATCTGACAATTCTTAAACAGATACATAGGTGCAACAATCTCGGACCAGGCAATGCATCTCATAGAATAGACCTTGTTGAGATTAGACCAAGAATAGCAATGGCTAAGGTAACCTTTTGCAAGATATGTAGCATGATCACCAATAAATGACCCTCGACTACGTTGAGAAAATGAGTATTGAAGTGCGTTAGATTCTTGGGAGGTCATCGCTGGAGCTACGGAGTGTGCTTTTGCAACGCTTTCAACAGGCCGCCCTGCGGAAAGAGACCGAACCATATGGGATAAAACCCGGTGCAATGAAGTCGATCATTTCGACTTTAAAGACCTTTTTTTAAAAAAAATTGAAACTATATGGTTTTATGATTGTGAAACATGGACAATAAGTAGCAGTCTTAGAAACAACTAATGGCAGTAGAATTGCTGTGTTCGGAGAACATCCAAAGAATACTATGGCGGAGGGGAAAAACGAGTGAGAAAGTCCTACAAGAAACAAGTGAAAACAATGTTTACCGTAAATTGAGTATAAAAATTAGACATTGGCAGTAAACTTTTTTAACACTTGATGGGGCTTCTTTACAGAGACCCAGCTTCCATGTCGACTCAGTCTGGAACGGGTATATTGACATTTCCTAGAAGATTATATTTATATAAACCAATCATCGCAAGTAAACTGGTTTTACTCTTATAGATCACACTACATCGTTCCAGGGCAGATGAGGTATTCTCTAATTTTGATTGTCTCTTTACTTGCTTAATATAGACACTTTACGTAGACTGTTATTTATTTACATACGTATTTACTTACTCTTACTTATAGAATATTAACACCTTATTAGACGGCATACGTTTTTAGTTATTCTCTGCTAACGTCCTGCTTTTTGTCTTCACTCATTTTCATTTCTTTGTTACATTCTCTAACCTGGTGGTAAGGTCTTACATTTCTGATTCGATCTCACATTGTGCATATGTCGACCTAAAAACGATAGAGATTGAGTAAGTCGTTACAACGGGAACGTCGGGGAGGAAGAGCAACTGAGGGAGACCAAGAAAGAATGTGCTGGACAGATTGACGTCATGACATGGAGAAACATCAATATTAGAATTAATTTACAGCACACGAAACAGAAAGCTTTTGGTAGACACAATCACCAAAGCCACAAGGCATTAACAACAAGAAGTTGTTCATGGCTTTCTGTGCAGCAGACAATCATACCTTTGCGAACATAGGCGAAAAATGATCTTCTTCCAAATAGCCGACGGTTAACTTCTAAATCGGTATGTAGAAATTATGAAACTCCTTTGCTACCAACGTCAACATATATTTTAGGGCGCTTTGGTTTCACGGGTTATACATCTCATAATTATGTTATACACAGGGGCAAGTATAACATCAGATGGGAGATGCACAACAGGAATTAAGAACAGAATAGGGCAAGAAAATCTGCATTTCAGAAAATGAAAGGTATCTTATGCAATAAGTCCCTTTCATTGAAAGCCAAAAAAGAGAGTGCTGAAATGTTATATAGAACCGGTTGTGCTATATGACATAGAATCTTGGAATGTAAATGAAGAAATTAGGAAGAACTTGGAAGAAACAGAGATGAGGTTCCTAAGACGAATGTTGCGAATTCTTTAGACTGTCAAAGTTACTGACAACGACTGCCTGAAAGAGGCTAATGAAACTAGAACATTATATACAACAATAATAAAGAGATAACCAGCTGTCTTTGGTCATGTGATGAGAACATCGTGACGATTGGGAAGATCAAGGGCAAGTGAGGCAGGGGCAGACCAAGAGAAATTATGCTGGATGGACTGAGGCGGTGGTATAGAAGAATAGTATAGGAAGAATTTATACACAACACCAACGACTGAGATTTGTGGAGAGACACGAACGCCAACATCAGCTGGTAATGCACTTGGTGATAATGAATTATGTCATAAATTGTGTTGTCATCTAGTGTTGACCTGTGACTTTCCATAATGAATGCAAGTCGACCCAGTTCATGAGATATCCTTTAAGTTTACTTTCTATTTCATATTTAAAGCACAGATACACACAATATATTAGATGAAGTTACAGTCTTGACGAAGAACGGATTTGTGCATTGTATCACACAAGACGTTAAAAAACAATGTTATAGCTTGTTTGAACAATGTTCATGTATCTCTATATAGAACTGCCTGCCTTCTTTACTCGATTCTTGTCATTGATGTTGCTGTTCAAACGGCATATCTATATATATGAAATATAGAATAGTATAATATAATACTAAATATCCGAATTTTGACATCTAGTTATACACAATATAGACAAAATCACGGATGTATTAACGTGAAGATGAAGGAAGAAGACATCAAAACAGATATATGACGTTCAAATATAAAAGTATGAACATGAAAAACAATACATATACAGAATATACCATCAAGATAAATGCATCACTGTGATAATTTAAAAGTGAACTACGAGGGTCAGTCAATAAGTAAGTCACAAATGGCGGTAGAAAAAAAAGTAAATATGATAACAACTTGAAACCAGTTTATTTTTGTATATACATTATCCCTTTATTTCTCAACATAATTTCCACCAATATTGATGCAACTATCCCATCGTTTTATCTTTCCTCCAAAACCGGCTGCATAGAACTGCGTGCTCTGTTTTCTAAGCCACGTTTTCACTTCACATTCAACTTCGGTGTCATTCGCAAAATGTTTCCCACCAAGGTGGGTTTTCAGTACACCGAAAAAGTAGAAATCGCTAGAGGCTAAGTCGGGGGCTGTAAGGTGGACGTTACTCGCCAGTCACACTAATCTCCTCTACCCGCTGCACGGATGCTTCTGTTGCAATATGAACAGGACGACCATATCGGATTTCATCAACAATTTTAGAGCGTCCTTGAGAAAATTTTTCTACCTAGCTATGCACCGCTTTACGCGACAAATATTTGTCAGCATAAACAGGAAGCATTTCCTTATGAATGTCCTTTGCAGAAAGTCCTTTTGCTCACAAAAAACGCACAACAGCACGGTTCTCTATGACGGTACACTCCGTAAGTACATTCGACATTTTTTATGCGCTGCTCATGCGCTTGAGACACGTAGCGTCACCTGACGAAATGGAATATAATTTTCGATGTTGCTGTCACCTAATGACACCTGTAAAAAACAACTACATTTACCTGCTATCCCACAGAACTGTGTGACTAACTTATTGACCCGCCTTCGCATATACAAGTGTGCAGACTACTGAGGCATAATCTTGCCAAGACATCAACAACGGCGGTAAAATGCTGGTGTTGACAGCGATGTCCTGTAAATAGGATATGCAGAAAAAAAAAATATACAAGTGTACTTCAGACGTGACTTAAAGGTCAGTGTTCGCGGGCTGGTAGTTTGTATCACTGTACTTTCTGCTATGATTCTTGCTTTTGCAACAGATTGTCCCGTAAAAGAATTCATCCAGGACTCCAGAGTTTTCCATGACCAAATCCAGAAACCGGAAGTAGTTCCTACGACCAGGCACATGAAGTATTTCCGCATGAACACCGCGTAGTCCTGGCAGCTGGGTTTGGGTACCACGGGCAGGTGAGCGAGGTCTCCCATCTCTTGCGTAGATGTTGCTCGTAAAAGTAGCAGGAGATGACGATAGTGGCAGGGACCGTGTAGAGGACAGAGAACACCCCGATCCTCCACCATGCAGCTGCTCCAGCTTGTCTGCGGCCCCTGACCTTCCTGTTTGATGGTGTTCCTGATTCCGAACAGAGAGACGAATCCTGCCAGGAGGAATGACATGCCGATGATGAGATACACGAATAGAGGGACCAACACGAACCCTCGCAGATTGTCTAAACTTTGGTTGCCCATGAAACATATGCCGATGATTGGATCTCCATCTACCGAGAACAAAGAGAGGACTGCAATACTTTTTACTCTGGGGATTAGCCAAGCTGCCAAATGGAAATACCGAGAGTAGCTGACAATATCTTCTTGGCCCCCACATTAATCCTGCAGCCAAGAACCAGGCGAAGGACAAAATCACCCACTAAATTGAGGACGCCATACCAAAGAAGTAATGAGAAGGAACACAACTGTACAGACTGCTGGGCCCGTTGTTTCGTAACGGAAGGCTCCTGAATCGCAAGCCACGCCTTCGTGGCTAACGATGAGTCTTATAATGTATCCAATATTGACCATAAAATAGCACAAGCTGAGGAATATGATTGGCCGCTCGGGATACTTAAACCGCTTCATGTGCACAAAGAAAGTGGACGCCTTCATGGAAGTAGAGATATGCTATGAGTCAAATAAGTATAGACAGAAGAGAGGAAGTAGTGTAGGGGAATTAACCCATAATAATAGGGGAGAACCGGAGTTTCATCCCTTTATGCCACGGCACAGTTATGTAAGCAGAGGAAAGGCAGACAAGGGAGACAAAACAAGAACACGGGAGTAGGAGTTAGATTCCATTGCCTAAGGCAGTGGTTCTCAACCTTTTTTGACCCCCTTCACCATAATTTCAGAACGTCATCCCCCCCCCCTATCAAAAATTTGGCCCGTGCCCCCCTTCACCATATTTTCAGAACGTTATCCCCCCCCCCCCCCTTTCATATTTCCTACCTAGAAATCCCCCCACCCCTACACAGTATACATAAAAATGTAAGGTAAATATATTAAAACAGGTCTAGACATCCACATAAAAAGTGATTTGTGGGTATACTTTATAAAATGAATTTTAGACGGATGAGATGTGCATAACTGTAAAGTATGAAGGGAAAAGCAATATCAAGTAATCGGTTCTTGTATTAACGCGATCTTGAAATGATCTTTATTCCCCCCCCCCCCTCCCTGGAAACCCCAAAATTCCTCCCTGGGGGGGGGGGGTGAATTCCCCACCGGTTGAGAACCACTGCTCTACGTTGAAGAAAACACGACCATCAACCATTTTTCATGTTAAAGATTCAGTTTATTTGAAGGAGAATGAGAACGACTCAGCGACGGCGAACATCGGGAAATGGAATCGGAGCCATCTGAAAGCTGACGTGACCACAGCAACTTGTACAACGCAAAGTCGCCAGATTTTCAGTGGGCGATGGCGACGCCGCCAGCTTGATTCAATGGGACGTTGCGACACTTTATTATTGTGAGAACCCAGTGAATGTGTATAGGGAAGTGTTTAGAGGCCGACACTTGTAAGTAGACTTTTGTGTATTATCTTTAGCAAAGCTGTTGTTAGCAATTTGATGGCGACCTTGATGACAGACGAGAGCAAACTCAGGGCACCTATGGCATGCTACCATGGCTTAGACATCTAGGAGTGTTGGGCATGGAGCAAGTCACGACTGGGTCAGCATGCTATACGTTTCTGAGGTGTATTCAATAAACGTGCCGAAATCGATGGGACGCAGTCCTTCTTCAATTGTTTTTAAGTGTGTTAAACGTGCCAGGAGTCGTGCGTTGATCCATAAGAATGAATGCACCAACCCCTAATAACAACATGGCAAGATGTAGCACAGGATTGCCCACAATCCCACCCAGTAGGTGGCAAATATTTTCTCGTTTTCTCCGAAGTAAGGGCTGTAGCTATTTATGGCGATGTTGGACACGGTTCCATTTCTGATCTTGTTGTAATAACTGCTGGACGACTCCGAGACACTCTGTGGAAGGGAGAGTAGACAGTGTTATATATATAACTATTGGAATTACTCAGAGACCATCTGTGAAACATAAATTAAGCAGTGTTTTATATTACTATTGGAATTAATAGGAGACCAGAGATTATATATATATATATATATATATATATATATATATATATATATATATATATATATATATATATATATATATCTTATATATAAAAAAGACTGTATGCATGTATGTGTGTATGTCCTTTATGCGTTTGCGAACGGTCCATCAGATTGAGATGAAATTTTCTACACTTCCTCTCATTCCCGCGCTGCCAACTGTGATATATTTTTTTAGTGTACAATCGGCTACTTACTTAATATTATTTAATATTTCATTTTTCATTTTAATTTCTATATAGCGAGGGGACTTAACTCTAGAAAAGTTATTTCAGGGGGCATAACTTTTAATAACATTTCTATATACCTTATAATCATATTGTTGCATCGTTTTCAAAGATTTATAAACTCTTTGTCTATAGTTATATACAGGCATATGAGTTATAATAAATAATGATATAATCTTTAAGGCATTTTCAAAGTTTTCATAAAAATAATGCATAATGCATAACATTGTAACTCATCTTTTTATGCTTAAAGAAGTTATCTACAGTCATGTAGGTGATTAAAAACTGTTTTCATTAAAAATAATGGATGGTATGTGGAAGGACATTCTTTTAAGTTACTTTTTGTTGTTGTATGAATTTAATGAGACGCTACCCGCCAGGAGCTGGGCGAAGCCACGCCGGGTCAGATCGATAGACAGACAGATAGTCGGGAACGGGAGCTTTTATGACTACGTATATGAATTAAATGAGATGCTCCCCACCTTTTCGCTGGAGTTATCTACAGGCATATGCGTTATAATCCTCCTCCTCCACCTCCTCCTCTCCCCTCCTCGTACCATGTTCCTCCTCCCCTCCTCCCTCCTCTTCCTCCTCCATCCTCCTCCTCCCTCTTCCACCTCCTCCTCCCTCCTCCTCCTCTATCCTCCTCGCCCTCCTCCCTCCTACTCGCTCTCCTCCTTTCTCCTCCTCCTCCCTCTCCCTCCTCCTAATCACTCCTCTTCCTTACTCCTCCTTACTCCTCCTCCTCTCTCCTCCTCCTCCTCCCTCCTCCCCCTGTTCCCTCCTTCTCCCTCCTCCTTCTTCTCCTCCATCTTCCTCCCTCCTCCTCTTCACTCCTCCTCCCTTCTCCCCCTCCTCCCTCTCCTCCTCCCTCTCCTCCTCCCTCCTCCTCATCGCTCCGCCTCCCTCCCCCTCCTCCTCTCTCCTCCTCCATCTACCTCCTCTCTCCTCCTCCTCCCTCCACATCCCTCTTCCTCCTCCTCCCTCTTCCTCCCTCCTCCACCCCCTCCTCCTCCTCCCCTCCTTCTCCTCCTCCTTCTCCATCTTCCTCCTCCCTCCGCCTCCCTCCTCCTCCTCTCTCCTCCTCCTCCTCCCTCCTCCTCCCCCTCCTCCTCCTGCGTTCTCCCTCCTCCTCCCTCTTCCTCCTCCCTCTTCCTCCTCCTCCTCCTCCACCTCCTCCGCGCTCCTCCTCCCTCCTCCTCCCTCTTCCTCCTCCTCCCCTCCTCCCTCTTCCTTCTCCCTCCTCCTCCCTCCTCCTCCTCTCTCCTCCTCCTCTCTCCTTCTCCTCCCTCATCCTTTCTATTCCTCCCTCTTCCTCCTCCTCCTACCTCATCCTCCCTCTTCCTCCCTCTCCCTCCTCCTCCCTCTCCTCCTCCCCCTCCTCCCTCCTCTTCCTCCTCCTCCCCCTCCTCCTCCTGCGTTCTCCTTCTCCTCCTTCTCCCTACTCCTCCCTCGTCCTCCTCCCCCTCCTACTCGCTCCTCCTCCCTCTTCCTCCTCCCCTCCTTCCTCCTCCTTCTCCTTCCTCCTCCCTCCTCCTCTGTCCTCCTCCTCCCTCATCCTCCTCCCTCCTCTTCCCTCCTCCTCCCTCCTCCTCCCTCTTCCTCCTCATCCTCCTACAGACATACAGACAGACAGACAGTTGGGAACGGGAGCTTATATAACTACTTATGTGAATTAAATGAGATGCTCCCCAACAGGGGCTGGGCGAAGTCGGGTCGGGTCAGACAGACAGAAAGACAGACAGACAGACAGACAGAGAGACAGACAGACAGACAAACAGACAGACAGATAGACAGACAGATAGTCGGGAACGGGAATTTATATGACTACTTATATGAATTAAATGAGATGCTCCCCATCAGGGTCTGGGCGAAGCCGGGCCGGGTCAGACAGACAGACAGACAGACAGACAGGCAGATAGTCTGGAACGGGAGCTTATATGACTACTTATATGAATTAAATGAGGTGATCCCCACCAGGGTCTGGGGGGAGCCGGGCCGGGTCAGCTAGTATATATATATATATATATATATATATATATATATATATATATATATATATATATATATAAAAGAGACTGTCTGTATGTATGTATGTATGTCCTTTATGCGTTCGCGAACGGTCCATTCGATTGAGATGAAATTTTCTACACGTCTTCATCTCATTCTCGCGCTGCCAACCGTCATATTTCTTTAGTGTAAAATCGGCTAATTACTTAAAAGTATTTAATATTTTATTTTTCATTATAATTTCTATATAGCAATGAGACAACTCTAGAAAAGTTATTTAAAGGGGCATAACTTTTAATAACATTGCTATACACCTTGTAGTCATATTGTTGCATAGTTTTCAAAGATTTATAAACTCTTTATATAGAGTTATTTACAGGCATATGAATTATAATAAATAATGATATAAACTTTAATGCATTTTCAAAGTTTTCATAACAATAATGCATAATGCATAACATTGTAACTCATCTTTATATGCTTAAAGAAGTTATCTACAGTCATGTAGGTGATTAAAAACAGTTTTCACTAAAACTAATGGATGGTGTGTGGAAGGACATTCTTTTAAGTAAATTTTTTTGTTGTTGTATGAATTTAATGAGACGCTACCCGCCAGGAGCTGGGCGAAGCCACGCCGGGGCAGATAGATAGACAGACCCACCTTTTCACTGAAATTATCTACAGGCATATGCGTTATAATCCTCCTACTCCTACTCTCCCCTCCTCCTCCTACACTCTTAATCTTCTCCTCCCCCTCCTCCCTCTCCCTCTTCCTCCTCCTTCCTCCTCCTCCTACCTCCTCCCTCCTCCTCCCTCTTCCTCCTCCTCCTACCTCCTCACCCTCCTCCCTCCTCCTAATCACTCCTCTTCCTTTCTCCTCCCTTCTCCTCCTCTCTCCTCCTCATTCTCCCCCCTCCTCCTCCTCTTCCCTCCGCCTCCTCCCTCCTCCCACTCATCCCTCCTCCTCTCTCCTCCTCTTTCTCCTCCCTCTTCCTCCCTCCTTCTCCCTCCTAATCCTCCCTTCTCCCCCTCCTCCTCTCTCCTCCTTCCTCTCCTCCTCCCTCCTCCTCCCTCTCCTCCTCCCTCCTCCTAATCCCTCCTCCTCCATTCTCCTCCTCCCTCCTCCTCCTCCTCCTCTCTCCTCCTCCCTCCTCCCTCTACCTCCTCCCTCTTCCTCCTCCCTCCACATCCCTCCTTATTCTACCTCTTCCTTTTCCTCCCTCCTCATCCTCCCAAATCCTCCTCCTCCTCCCCCTCCTTCTCCTCCCTCCTCCATCCTCCTTCTCCCTCTTCCACCTCCTCCGTCCTCCTCCCTCCTCCTTCTCCCTCCGCCTCCTCCCTCCTTCTCCTCTCACCTCCTCCTCACTCCTCATTCTCCCTCTCCCTCCTCCTCCCTTTCCCTCATCCCTCTCCCTCTCCTCCTCCCTCCTCCTCCCTTTCCCTCATCCCTCTCCCTCTCCTCCTCCCTCCTCCTCCCTTTCCCTCATCCCTCTCCCTCTCCTCCTCCCTCCTCCTCCTTCCCTCCTCCTCCTGCGTTCTCCTCCTCCGTCCTTCTCCCTCCTCCCTCTTCCTCCTCCCTCTTCCTCCTCCCTCTTCCTCCTCCCTCTCATCCCTCCTCCTCCCTCTTCCCCTCCTCCTCCCTCCTCCTTCTCCCGCCTCCTCCCTCCTCCTTCTCCCTCCTCCTCCTCCCTCCTCCTCCTCCCACATCCTCCTCCCTCCTCCTCCTTCATCCTCCATCCTCCTCCCTCCTCCTCAATCTTCCTCCTCCTCCCTCCTCTACCCTCCTCCTCCTCCCTCCTACTCCTCCCTCCTCCTCCTAATCACTCCTCCTCCCTCTTATTCCTCCCTACTCCTCCTCCTCCTCCCTCCTCTTCCCTCCTCCTCCTCTCTCCGCCTATCTCTTCCTCCCTCCTCCTTCTCCCTCCTCCACCGCGCTCTTCCTCCTCCCTCCTCCTACTCCTTCTTTGTCTTCTTCTGCTGCTGCTGCTGCCGCCGCTCCATTTACCCAAGTTAATTGTTGGGGGAAGATGTAAAGATCTTTCAAGTGCTCTTTCTAATGCTTTTTGTAAGTTGATCTTCGTTTATCTAAGGTTGTTCTAACTGCAACCAATAAATGATTAGACAGACAGGCAGACAGACAGACAGACAGAGAGGGAGGGAGAGACGGACGGACAGACAGACAGACAGACAGACAGACAGACAGAAAGACAGACAGACAGACAGACAGACAGTCGGGAACGGGAACTTATATGACTACTTATATGAATTAAATTAGATGCTCCCCATCAGGGACTGGGAAAAACCGGGCCGGGTCAGGCAGACAGACAGACAGACAGACAGACAGACAGATAGTCGGGAACGGGAACGGGAACTTATATGACTACTTATATGAATTAAATGAGATGCTCCCCACCAGCATGCATGCATGCGTGCATGCATGCATGTATCTATCTATCTATCTATCTATCTATCTATCTATCTATCTATCTATCTATCTATCTATCTATCTATCTGTCTGTCTGTCTGTCTGTCTGCTTGTCTGTCTGTCTGTCTGTCTGACCCGGCCCGGCTTCGCCCAGCTCCAGGTGGGGAGCATCTCATTTAGTTCATATAAGTAGTCATATAAGCTCCCGTTCCCGACTATCTATCTGTCTGTCTGTCTGTCTGTCTGTCTGTCTGTCTGTCTGTCTGTCTGCTTGTCTGTCTGTCTGTCTGTCTGACCCGGCCCGGCTTCGCCCAGCTCCAGGTGGGGAGCATCTCATTTAGTTCATATAAGTAGTCATATAAGCTCCCGTTCCCGACTATCTGTCTGTCTGTCTGTCTGTCCGACCCGGCCCGACTTCGCCCAGCTCTGGTGGGGAGCATCTCATAAGTAGTCATATAAGCTCCCGTTCCCGATCTGTCTGTCTGTCTGTCTGTCTGTCTGTCTGTCTGTCTGTCTGTCTGTCTGTCTGTCTGTCTGTCTATCTATCTGTCTGTCTATGTATGTATGTATGTTCGGCCCGAACATAACAACAAAATATAGATAGAATAGAAGAATAGATAGAAAATATGATTGGAAGAGATCTATCTAAAGTAAACTTGGCTCCCGTTCCCGACTATCTGTCTGTCTGTCAGTCTGTCTATCTGTCTGTCTATCTGTCTGTCTGACCTGGCCCGGCTGCACCTCATTTAATTCATATAGATTTCTATAGCCAGGGGACTTAACTTAAGATATAACAATGCTACTAAAAGTTATATCCCTTTTTTTATATGTTTTTATATTTTCTTATGTTCAATCATGTAATTACAAAATTAAATTTTAGGAATGTAATATTGATAGCTGATAGATAAAACTATGACAGTTGGTTGCCCAGGAGTGAAAGGAAAACGTGTAGAAAATTTCATCTCAATCGGATGGATCGTTCGCGAACGCATAAAGGACGAACATACATACATACATACATACATCGATTTATATATATATATATATATATATATATATATATATATATATATATATATATATATATATATATATATATATATATATATATATATATATATATATATATATATATATATATATATTCTGCATCATTCAGTTAGTAGCATGTCCCTTGCAGAACTTCGCTCCCATAACAACCGCAGGAAAACTTCTCGGTCATAATCAAGTTGTCCCAAGTCCTATACACCTATTTGTACATCATCTGCATCCATCTTCTCTTTGGCCTTCTTCTTCTTCTTCTTCTCTTCCTGGGCATATACCACTCCATGATTGTTCTCTCCAAACTGTTATGACGTTTCAAGTGACCAAATATTTCAATTTCCTTTGTTTTATCGTCTTTAGTAGCCAACCTTCTTCAATATTCATTTCTTGTTGTATGGATGCATTTGTTCTTTTCCGTATCAAAGACATTTATAGAACCCGCCTATAACATTTACATTCAAAGGCATTTACGCGCTGTTCAGCTTGTTTAGGAAGTGTCCAGGTCTCACAGGCATATGTTGCAATGGGAAAGTTGCTCTCATAAAAATCTAATTTGCTTTGTTCTGTCTGTCCCACACCACAATTTATTCAGTTGTAGTTTCTGAAGAGCAATGTATATTGGCCTTTTAATTTCCTTCATTGTGTCACCATTGTTTGTAAATAATGGCCCACGATATTCGACATTTGCCACCACCTCCATTGTTTCCTCATTAACATATATTTGAATAACGAAGACACGAGCAATAGATTGCACGATTTGTTGCCCTGTATATTTCGCTGCATCTCGCCAGGTGTTGTTGTTGTTTGTCCATCAAGAATGATGATGATCATTCATTTCATCCAGTGGGGTTGACAGTTTGGAGCCGTGAGTTCTAAGATGGCTGATAAGGCCTATTTTGGCTCGAAATGTCCTTTGACAATGTGGACAAAGAATGCTTGATGTTTCTGGAGGAGGATTTCCTGCAGTGGTTTTTCTGTTCTGTCTTTTCTTCAGTCTTTTGCAATCCTGGTTGCCTCACAAGTGACTGCACCCTTGCGTAATGATGCACGCCACGAATTTCGGTCTCTGGCTGCAGTCTCCCAGGTGTCATGATAAATTCCAAAAGCATTCAGTGAAATTTTCAGTGTGTCTTTAAAGCGTTTCCTCTGGCCGCCTTGAGAGCATTTACCACAATGCAACTCGCCGTAACAAATTCGTTTAGGGAGCCTGTGATCTGGTATGCGAGTCAAGTGACCAGCCCAGCGAATCTGATTCTTCATTACTATAATGTAGATACTGGGCATGGACGCTCTTTCTAGGCCTTCAGTGTCTGGGATCTTGTCTTGCCATTTAATCTTCAGTAACTTCCTAAGGCAGACTGTGTGGGAGTGGTTTAATTTCCTAGCGTGTCGCTGATAAACAGTCCAGGTTTCACAGGCATATAGCAGTGTGGATAATACAACTGCTTTGTAGACTTTCAGCTTTGTTTGCAGGTTTATTCCATTTCTGTCCCATACATTCTTGTACAGTCTGCCAAAGGCCGCGCTGGCCTTGGAGATTCTTGCATTCACTTCATCATAAATTGTGGTAGCTTGTGACACAGTGCTGCCAAGATAGGTGAATTTGTCCACAACACTTAGACTATGACCATCCACTTTGATATTCGGCACAGTGTGATTATTCCCTGGAGCTGGCTGGTATATAACTACAGTCTTCTCCAAGTTGATATTCAGCCCAAAGTTGGCACAGGCATGTGAGAAATCTGAAACATTATGTTGCATGTCCGCCTCTGAGTTGGCGTATAGGGCGCAATCATCAGCAATCATCTCGTCAGGTACATACTGCAGAATCACACAACATAAAGTAAAGTAACTTTATAAATCCTTCTAGCTGAAATATACACATATTCGCACAGTAATTTTAATTGTCTACCACGGTACTATTAAGCTGACTATCATGACTTTATGTCTGCACAAAACTGGCCTATGCAGATTAATCATGATGACATCTGCGATCTCTAACAAGCGCCTATTTTGTGTGTTAATCAACACGCGAAACGCATTGTCTCTATCAGTCACGTGGCCGATTTCCAAAATATGCCGTTCAATCTATGACATAGGAGGTATTTGGTGTGTTGGCTTGGCCAGGTTCCTACCATCTTTGTGTATTATCTTTTCAATACAATTGGGTATACAATAATATACAATGATGATTAATCTGCATAGGCCAGTTGTATGTAAACAGAAAGACATGCTAGTCAATTTAAAATGACCGTTGTAGACAATTGAAATTACTGTGCGAATACGTTTATATTTCAACTTGAATGATTTATCTATTTACTTTACTTTATTTGTGTGATTTTTGCAGTGTGTACCTGACAGGATAAAGCGAAATATACCAGGCATTGAGTCGTGCAATCTGTTGTACGTGTCTCCGTTATTCAAATTCACCATGGGAAAATATTGTTTTGATTAGCATATATTTGTTTGTCCATATTAGTTTTATCTGTATGCATTATCTTTGTTTTTGGTTTGTTAAGATATAAGTTGTAATTTTCACTATTCTTTCTGGCTGAGGTTATTAGCTTGTCCATGCCATTCTGTGATATTTATTGTAATACTGTATCATTGGCATAATGCATCTCTAGTATTTCATGACCACCGATATTTAGGGCATGATATTTCTCTTTGGTTATATTATATCTGACATATCTGATTATATTTTCGGCGTACATATAAAACAAATAGGGGGACAGCACACAGCTAGAGCAGTTTTAAAAGTTGTACTACATGCGATGGAAAGCCAGTTTTCCTCATGATTTACCAAAATCAAATGCCTTTGAATAATTCACAAAACATGAGAATAGGTTTACATTAAATTATCTACACTTGTCTATTACTAAACGCATTTTGAGTATGTGATCTCTTGCTCCTCCTCCTTGTATGAATTCAAATTGAACCACATTAATCTCGTCTTTCATTTTCTTATGGTATAACATCAGAGACATGATCAATATTATCACGTTGACGAGTTAACTGCAGAGACACGGTCAATGTAGGCAGGTATCTATGGTAGCTCCACATACATGATTACATTTCGGCAGATTTCTGCCCATGCTTGTATTCACAAAACAAAACCACGATGAGTATACAAAGCAGCATCACATACAGAGGTCCGAAAACTGGACCCCACCTAATGTAGATGAGCTTTGTCAATGGAGAGAAACTACGTCAATGTAAGCACATTTACGTGCATATATTACATACTTCCATGCACCAACGACCGAGTTTTCTAGCATTCAGTATCTACTTCCCCACGTCAACGTTACATAGGAATCTAGTAAACATCGTCTACTTCAATACATCTACGTGACCGAGTTATGTAGCATTATCTACTTCCATACATCTACGTGACCGAGTTATGTAGCATTATCTACTTTCATATATCTACGTGTCCGAGTTTTTTTTAAACATTTGCATTGTCTACTTCCATACATAAGCATGACATAGTTATCTAGCATTATCTACTTCCATACATCTACCTGACCGAGTTAAGTAGCATTATCTACTTCCATACATCTACCTGACCGAGTTAAGTAGCATTATCTACTTCCATACATCTACCTGACCGAGTTAAGTAGCATTATCTACTTCCATACATCTACCTGACCGAGTTAAGTAGCATTATCTACTTCCATGCATCAGCGTGACATAGTTTTCTAGCACTATCTACTTCTATACATGAGCGTAACATAGTTATCTAGCACTATCTACTTCCATAAATCAGCGTGACATAGTTATCTAGCACTATCTACTTCCGTACATTAACGTGACCGAGTTATCTAGCACTATCTACTTCCATAAATCAGCGTGACATAGTTATCTAGCACTATCTACTTCCATAAATCAGCGTGACATAGTTATCTAGCACTATCTACTTCCATAAATCAGCGTGACATAGTTATCTAGCACTATCTACTTCCATAAATCAGCGTGACATAGTTATCTAGCACTATCTACTTCCATAAATCAGCGTGACATAGTTATCTAGCACTATCTACTTCCGTACATTAACGTCACCGAGTTATCTAGCACAATCTACTTCCATAAATCAGCGTGACATAGTTATCTAGCACTATCTACTTTCGTAAATCAGCGTGACATAGTTATCTAGCACTATCTACTTCCATAAATCCGCGTGACATAGTTATCTAGCACTATATACTTCCATAAATCAGCGTGACATAGTTATCTAGCACTATCTACTTCCATAAATCAGCGTGACATAGTTATCTAGCACTATCTACTTCCTATATCTATCTATCTCTATGTATGTCGCACTGGTACCCCTGAATGATAGCAGCATTGGTGCTAGGTAGATAGCACATTATGAGCATCCAGAGGAGTGCTATACATTCCTGTATGTGGTCTGTGGGTTTAATATGGTTTCTCTATTTGAATCATGTGTTAAGGGCAAATTGTGTTATGTTGGTAATCCCATTGAGTCAGGCACAGCATATGTCTGACTTAAAGTTGGTGTAGATGTAGCGCTGGTGGTTTTGTTGTTGTCTTGTTGCGGCAGTGTATACAGTATGTGACTGGCTGTTGTGTCATGGCTGTCACAGGCATCATGATGTCTTGTCACTTGATGGTTGTCATTACTGAGATGTGATGTTCAGCTATCCCCATGTATGTTGCTGGTGCAGGGCTTAACTTGGCCAGTGTGAATAACGTGACAGACTGTGTCTGAATGAACAACAGGAGAGTGTACATTATCAATTCATACGCAGTTGTTTTATAAAGTTAAATATTTTGTTTGTTGTTTACTTTTGTAGTAGGATGTAATTCCTGACATAGGAGGGAACATCCCTGGGTCCTTGTTTACCCCCATTTTTCCTTACCTCTATTTTTGTTTACCCCTATTTTCCTCACCCCCAATTTCCCCCACCTCACATTTTCCCCCTCTCCTTCCAGCTGATCCAATAGTTGAGTTTTCATATATTAGTTTGTGACTACGGTTACGGCTACAATTTCTAGTTTGATTTATTTGAGCTTTTCATGCTCAAGAACAGATTTCCATTTAGTGAGTAGTGGTACTGTTATAGTAATGTGTCCCAGTCGGTTTGGGGACATGACTTTCTCTGGTGGCATTAGGCACAATATTATATTTGGCTGAGGCACAGGGGCCCGATAAAATCTGGAGACCAATCCACGGAATTCCTCTGTGAACCACAGGGATCCATAGTGTTGTGTTGTATGTCTCAGGATGGTGAATCCCGTCTCCGTACTGTAAAGCTCATCCCTAGTTTTAGAGTTGTGTTCTTGTTATTCTCCAAGTAACGGTCTCTCTGTTGTCCAGTCCTGGTCAGCCGGCTGTATAGGTATCGTAGCAGGGTTTTAGGAGCACCCTGTAGGCTCAGCCACAACGGGCAGAGGTATGGCTTTATGCGGCAGACTGCCTATTATGATAACGAGTGACGTGAAGTGTTGATTGCATTGTTTATTAGAAATCTTATTTTGTATCCGCACAGTTTAGAATATGAGCTACGAGAGTGGACAATAAAGATCCATGCAT
>OY992892.1:68762635-68775135 GCA_963921405.1 Cepaea hortensis | reverse complement strand
TGATTGAGTTGGAAGAAGTGTAGTATGAACAAACCTAACATAAGGATGATTGAGTTGGAAGAAGTGTAGTATGAACAAACCTAACATAAGGATGATTGAGTTGGAAGAAGTGCAGTATGAACAAATCTAACATAAGGGTGGTTGCGTTGGAAGGAGTGCAGTATGAACAAACCTAACATAAGGATGATTGAGTTGGAAGGGGTGCAGTATGAACAAACCTAACATAAGGTGATTGAGTTTGAAGGAGTGCAATGTGAACAAACCTAATATAAGGATGACTGAGTTGGAAGGAGTGCAGTATGAACAAACCTAACATAAGGATGATTGAGTTGGAAGAAGTGTAGTATGAACAAACCTAACATAAGGATGATTGAGTTGGAAGAAGTGCAGTATAAACAAATCTAACATAAGGGTGGTTGCGTTGGAAGGAGTGCAGTATGAACAAACCTAACATAAGGATGATTGAGTTGGAAGGGGGTGCAGTATGAACAAACCTAACATAAGGTGATTGAGTTGGAAGGAGTGCAATGTGAACAAACCTAATATAAGGATGACTGAGTTGGAAGGAGTGCAGTATGAACAAACCTAACATAAGGATGATTGAGTTGGAAGAAGTGCAGTATGAACAAACCTAACATAAAGATGATTGAGTTGGGAGGAGTGCAGCATGACAAAACCTGATATTTGCTCAAGGAGTGTGTCATATATGCTGGCTTGGCCATGGTAATGTTATTCCCATGGGAATCCCATGGTAAAGGTCCCATGGGATGTGATAGGATGGGATGGGACAGCACACATTTGTGTTTCCAATGGGACAATGGCCATGTCATAGCAACTTGATCCACGTCAGTGCTTCCCTTAATTTTATTTTTTTCATTTGTTACTTGATTTTGACTTAATTTTTTTATGCTCCACCAAACATAGCATTTAAGTTTGATGACCCCAGAAATAAATGCGTAGAGGATGAAGTCGCCATGTTTCAAAAATTAGGTCAACCAAATTCACAACCATTAAATTATTGCAGAAATGAACATAGGTTTCCACTGCTAAAAGCAAGTGCGAAAATTGTTTTGGCCATACCTGTGTCATCAGCAGCAGTAGAGCACTTATATAGTGCGGCTGGATTGTTGTTGAGTAAGTTGCGAAAACAGATGTTACAAGGTCTCGTTATAAACTCTGTGATATCAGATTTGCATGTAAGATGACAATTGTGAAAATGGTTCAGGGATTACCTGGATTAACTGAATTATTAGAAACAGTCGATCAGTAGGAAATTGATAAAGTGCTGAATGAGCAGAGTGACCCAGAAACAGAATGAGAGTCAGAATGACACTGAATTGTCATATTTAGATTAAACATTTTTTTGGATAAAATACTCTTATATATTAAAATTAATAAATTCTGTCGTTTTACATATCTCTTTGTACAGGTAGTCCTATTTAATAGACACTAAACTTAAACTTTCATAAATTTCATAATTTTATTTGAACTGTATTCCATATTAATATTATTGTCACAATGTTCTTTATAATAACTGAGTGAGATGGTCGTTGTCTAGGTTACACTGCTCTTTGTATGTCACTACGGAGTGTAAGTTGAGCTAGCCACTTGTCTCATAATACAACTCACCCCCGCAGTGCACATCCACCAGTCATTAAACAAGATTGAGTTGGCGCACATAATCCTTTAATGCAGAAAGAACACGGACAAACGGAACATAACTCTATATCCAGAAAAAATATAATCCATAGAATATCCATATCCTCCTCACAACTTAACACGCACACATCACTGCCTTCTCAAGGCCTGCTTAATCTCAAATTCACAGGACAGTTATCCAGCTCCTATCCACGACTGGACCTCACACAATAAACCCACACACTGGGTCTAGCCTCCAATAACTATCCAACCCACTTTGGGTTCAGGCCTCCATTAACTATCCAACCCACTTTGAATTCACGCCTCCATTAACTATCCAACCCCCTTTGGGTTCCGGCCTCCATTATCTATCCAACCCCCACTGGGTTTTAGGCCTGCATTCACCACTCGGAGAACAACACAACACCGGACGGAGCACTCTTTCTCATCCGCTCCTATCCTTCGACTCCCGACCAGTTCGGAGTCAAAACCTCAACTCTCAACACCATCCGACCCGCAGTCGGTCTCAGCTCCCACTGACCTCCCAAGTCCCCTGACTTCACACAAAATAAACTGTCTCTCGCCCCATCCACCCTGGGGGTCTCCATCTATCCTCACCATTATTTCTCAGGGCTGGTTGTTTTTCTCATAGCCCCACTACAGTTCACTCACCTCAATGTCAATGACCCAGGAATATGTCATTACCCTCCCCCCTCTTAAAAGAAAACATCGTTTTCAAATGTTGGGAGACTAATAATTATCAAGTATGTGACCCAGACATATTGCCTGGGTAACCCTAAATATGGCTCCATCTCACTTTAGGTACCACCCTAAATAATACATCGAATATTCCTAGTAAACTCCCATATTCCCTACACATCAATAGAAACAACTTTCCATCTTGTGTATCAATGTATGAGCTAATACATGGCATAATAATCCACATAACATAGAAAATCATTATATTTATGTACCCGCAAGTCTATTAACATCTTCAATACTACACAAACCATGTAACTTTGCTAATAATGGTCCATGAATAAATGTCGAGGCGCTGCATTGCCTCTGTCTTCCCTCAACTATTTGGAGAGTTTGTGTACCGACCATATATCAGGTGGTTCTTTTCTTGCATCAACCAACCTCTGATTCCTGTCGATGCTGTGTCTACCCTTCATGTACCCATGCCTCATGTTTCCTATATCTTTAAAACATCTGTTTGCTAATCCTGGTTCAGTGATGTCGTTAACACTCTTTTGAACTGCCTTAACTTTGCAATCTGCATATTGTACCGTTACACTAGAGTCTCTGTTTAGTCTGACCTCTTTATTAAATCCTGGCCAATATACCTGGCATCCTGCTCTATGCTGTTTCCGCCTTACTCCTATGTGCCCTGCACATGCCCTATCCTGAGCTGTTCTTGTATATTGGTCTCTATATGCTACGGGTACCACTCCTTGCCTACGTGTAGTTTTGTCATCAGACAAACTACGAGTGAGAATCTTATTCTTCCTTTTGAAGCACCATCTACCCTTCTTTGATTTCCTATGTTCTACGTTCCTACACTCTTGGACACATTTGTCCCGAGTAGCATCTTGTTTCTCAGAGTCACTAAAGCTATGTTTGAGATCTATTCTCACCTGCTCAGCTGTCCTATCCTTGCCCTCAGTTACTGTGTCTACTTCAAGTGCCTCTTCTTGTTCATCTATACTCTCTAATTTATGGTGTCTTTTGGTAGCTACCTCGTTAATGCTTAAACTATGTTTCTGGTTCCAATAAGCTAATTCTTCTTCTGTACAATCTTTAACTCCTGGGACATTTCCTATGATCAGATCCGCCACTGGTGAGTCCAAAACACACGCTGTCACTTTTCCTGTGATATATGGTATTTTCACTGTTATCACGGCTAATGGGTAGAATTCTACTGTCCCATTAAATGTTATGCACCTAATCTTTTTCCCTGTGTAATCCGAGGTATGTGTTAAACTCTTTCTAACCCCAAAGGACGTACATCCGGAATCCCTAATTGTTAATGCTGGCCTATCATTAACAAATCCATAGTGCAGCTTGAGACTTCCTCCTTCATGCACTGCTGATCCTGCTTTCACTGTGTGACCACACATTAAGACTGGTTCACTGTCTTTATCAAACAGAAGTTTGCATCCACTACAACTCTCCTTGTTAAATGTTTCAATCACTTGGGCTGCATTAGAGTGCTCTGTTTCCCCACCCGTACATTTGTAGCTGACGTGCCCATTTTTGCTACATTTGAAACAGATGATCTCCTTCCTTACGTCACTCGTTGGCTCACCGGATGGTTGTACATCACACTGTGCTGCCTTGTGTCTCCAGCTCTCACAATTACAACATCCGGCATAACTATTTGGACGTCTCTGAAAATCGCCCCTTTTGTATGGATAACGTCCTGCTCTGCCAAAAGGGTTGCCACGGACACCATTGTCTTTAGGTCCTTGTTGCTCATATTTCCCTGCCGAATCCACACTCTTCGATCTTGGTCTAATAACTGGATTCTGGTCCTGATTCGTATACGCTGAACAGACTATTTCCTCACTCATTTGTCTACCAATAGAACTGTTTGGATGTGCATTCATGTAATTTTGCCCTAACTGAGACATTGTGTCTATGTCCTTTGGTTTACGTTCTTCAAAGAAAGCCACTAAATTAGTATTGCATGAAGATAATACATTGTCTCTTAACACTAAATCCACTAATTTATTAAAATCTTTCCCTACTTCTCCAAGCTCCATCCATTTATTAAATGTGTTTTTTACTGTGTTGACAAAATCTGTAAAATCCTGATTTGTCTCTGGCCCTAATTGTCTAAACTTTGTTCTGTATCCATGCTCAGTTAGTTGTAACTTCGTAAGCAAACGTTGACGCAAAAGAGTATAGTTGTTTCTTTCTTCCAAAGGTAAATTAAACATGGTATCTAGGGCCTTACCCGTTAGAAACTCGCCCAGTCGCATAGCATACTCGCCTTCTGGGATGCCTAAAGTTTTCGCACTTGCTTTGAATCTCGAAAGATAAGCTACAAGATTATCATGGTCTGTAAAGTATGGCAGTTTTAGTCTCTGTGAGGAATGGGAAGGTCTTCTGCTTTCTTCACTTTGACCCTTAGATGCAAATTCTAACATTTTTATAGCAATTTCCGCGTCCATCTTAATCTTCTCTTTCTTAATTTTCATTTTCATTTGTGTCTCTTTCTCTTCCTGTAAACGCTTGTTTTCCATTTCTAGTTTCAATTGTGTCTCTTTCTCAGCCTGTCTTTGTTCTCTCTCAGCTTGTCTTTGTTCTCTTTCTGCCTGTTTTTCTTCATTTGCTTATGCATACTCCTGTAACTCTTTACCCTTCAGGCCTAACCTTTCACCTGCTTCAATATATTCCATTAAAGTAGGCATCTTGTACTTGTGGACACGTTGCTTTCTGTCAGCCACCTGTAAATGTAAAGACTCTGCTGCTAGTCTTTATGTCCCTCCCCTAAGTACACCACCACTTGCTGTGTACGTAAATTCGTAGTACTAATAATATCACTCTGTCGTCACACAGTCACTCTATAAGTACTAGGTAGTGAGGGGGGAATATCACCTATACTCCCTCGCATATATACCAAATAGGTGTAAAAAATTTCTGGAAATATTGTTAAACACACATATATATATATATATATATATATATATATATATATATATATATATATATATATATATATATATATATATAAACGAATGAATGATAACAATAAGTGGTGTCTATAAACGCTAGACGCATAAGTTGAGTTCACAGGGATGGTGATCACAAAGAAATAAACCACAGTAACATCCACAAGCTTGTGTAGGGCGACCACAGTGCGCGTAATATATATATAAACTGACACAGACCACTAGACAGTAGAAATGACGAAGGATCACAATAATAACATATATCCGAAGAGCCAAATATCCTATGTAAATATAATGAAAAGAGAAATAAATATATAGCATCAAAATATACACAGATCTGACGTTGGACACAAAGGACACGGTATATTAATCCAAGACCAACACTGCACCACTGCAGAAAACACAAATCGACCTTTCGATGTAATTCTCAGAAAATATACGGTGCACTTAAGACTCTTGTTCTGTCATGCCTCATGAATCCCGTGAAGAATCACAAAAATCTCCTGCTCCTTACGATTACTGGACCACATACAAATAATTGCGTAACAACCGAAAACAATATATATGACGATGGGAGCAAAATCAAAGTGTCAAAATGGTTGGCCGACAATAATGTGCTTATTAAGCAGTCACAAAAGTTCTTCGTTTGTGTTTAATAGTTTTCCACCATATGCTGGGAATGTCTGCTGGTTAATACTCCGAAATGTCTTACGGCGGTAGATTTCAACAGCAAAATGTTCTTTTGATATGTTGTTACTTTCCCTGGACGTGGTGACAACAAAGTGATAGTCCAACCGTCTTTATACCTTGGTTGCGGAGATGGCCTCTTGTTGTATTATATATGTTATAGATTCACGTTTAAAGACAAAGTTCAACACAAAAAATGACAGCAAATGTCCAACCTTTAACTCTGTACAGTCAGTTCTTTTTGGCAACTGTATGCAACCATGCCTGCGGTGATGACATGTAATCCTTCGTTGTAAAAATGTTTGCTCGTGACAGAGTAATGATAACAAAGGGATTCAACATAAAGACGAACATAAAGTCTGGTTTTCATTCAAAACAACTTGTTTATCTAGTTCTACCATGGAAAATTTAGTAACTTTCCACCGTCCCTGACCTTGATCACGCAGGTCAACCTCAGTCAGTACCTCAGTACTCTTTATCACAATAATACACACTTAATCTGTCTGTAAACTGACCGGAAACTTTTTCCGTCATACACAACACTTCACTGTCCTCGTAAACAGCGCTGACCCTCTGTCAACCCGACCTTGATTCTGCTATTTTTATCCTTCTTACATTCAGCGTCCCCACACACCAGATGTTCTTTATGCGACCTGGTTGACAGCATACTTCGTTTTTAGTATCATCTGTTGAATCAGTGATGTAAGAATACTGTTCTGTTATCTGCCCTTTCCCTGAGCTCATTTGTCCGGGTGACGTCTCCTTCAAATCAACCGTGGCTTTAACGGCAACATATTTCTGTCCTGGTTCACTCCAATGCACTCGAACACGTTTTATCTTGGCCTGTTGCGAAAGTTGCCTCTCACTATCAGAAAGGACCAGTTGGCTTGCTCCCGACGCTGGTAGAGGTGGAGGTTTGTCGTGATGTGCTTGGTACCTACTGCTGTAAAGTCTTTCTTCTGACGTGTGTCTCTTAATACTGCATTTAGTTTTACATACCGGGCGCTTTTGTTGAAAATAGTTTGCCCGCCTCGTTCTTTTTCTGAATGTCTGCCGGTTTTACTTGAACCCCTTAAACTTTCATAAATTTCATAATTTTATTTGAACTGTATTCCATATTACTATTATTGTCACAATGTTCTTTATAATAACTGAGTGAGATGGTCGTTGTCTAGGTTACAATGCTCTTTGTATGTCACTACGGAGTGTAAGTTGAGCTAGCCACTTGTCTCATAATACAACTCACCCCCGCAGTGCACATCCACCAGTCATTAAACAAGATTGAGTTGGCGCACATAATCCTTTAATGCAGAAAGAACACGGACAAACGGAACATAACTCTATATCCAGAAAAAATATAATCCATAGAATATCCATATCCTCCTCACAACTTAACACGCACACATCACTGCCTTCTCAAGGCCTGCTTAATCTCAAATTCACAGGACAGTTATCCAGCTCCTATCCACGACTGGACCTCACACAATAAACCCACACACTGGGTCTAGCCTCCAATAACTATCCAACCCACTTTGGGTTCAGGCCTCCATTAACTATCCAACCCACTTTGAATTCACGCCTCCATTAACTATCCAACCCCCTTTGGGTTCAGGCCTCCATTATCTATCCAACCCCCACTGGGTATATATATAATATATAAATATATATATATATATATATATATATATATATATATATATATATATATATATATATATAAATAAACGAATGAATGATAACAATAAGTGGTGTCTATAAAACGCTAGACGCATAAGTTGAGTTCACGGGGATGGTGATCACAAAGAAATAAACCACAGTAACATCCACAAGCTTGTGTAGGGCGACTACAGTGCGCGTAATATATATATATAAACTGACACAGACCACTAGACAGTAGAAATGACGAAGGATCACAATAATAACATATATCCGAAGAGCCAAATATCCTATGTAAATATAATGAAAAGAGAAAAAGATATATAGCATCAAAATATACACAGATCTGACGTTGGACACAAAGGACACGGTATATTAATCCAAGACCAACACTGCACCACTGCAGAAAACACAAATCGACCTTTCGATGTAATTCCCAGAAAATATACGGTGCACTTAAGACTCTTGTTCTGTCATGCCTCATGAATCCCGTGAAGAATCACAAAAATCTCCTGCTCCTTACGATTACTGGACCACATACAAATAATTGCGTAACAACCGAAAACAATATATATGACGATGGGAGCAAAATCAAAGTGTCAAAATGGTTGGCCGACAATAATGTGCTTATTAAGCAGTCACAAAAGTTCTCCGTTTGTGTTTAATAGTTTTCCACCATATGCTGGGAATGTCTGCTGGTTAATACTCCGAAATGTCTTACGACGGTAGATTTCAACAGCAAAATGTTCTTTTGATATGTTGTTACTTTCCCTGGACGTGGTGACAACAAAGTAATAGTCTAACCGTCTTTTTACCTTGGTTGCGGAGATGACCTCTTGTTGTATTATATATGTTATAGATTCACGTTTAAAGACAAAGTTCAACACAAAAAATGACAGCGAATGTCCAACCTTTAACTCTGTACAGTCAGTTCTTTTTGGCAACTGTATGCAACCATGCCTGCGGTGATGACATGTAATCCTTCGTTGTAAAAATGTTTGCTCATGACAGAGTAATGATAACAAAGGGATTCAACATAAAGACGAACATAAAGTCTGGTTTTCATTCAAAACAACTTGTTTATCTAGTTCTACCATGGAAAATTTAGTAACTTTCCACCGTCCCTGACCGTGACCACGCAGGTCAACCTCAGTCAGTACCTCAGTACTCTTTATCACAATAATACACACTTAATCTGTCTGTAAACTGACCGGAAACTTTTTCCGTCATACACAACACTTCACTGTCCTCGTAAACAGCGCTGACCCTCTGTCAACCCGACCTTGATTCTGCTATTTTTATCCTTCTTACATTCAGCGTCCCCACACACCAGATGTTCTTTATGCGACCTGGTTGACAGCATACTTCGTTTTTAGTATCATCTGTTGAATCAGTGATGTAAGAATACTGTTCTGTTATCTGCCCTTTCCCTGAGCTCATTTGTCCGGGTGACGTCTCCTTCAAATCAACCGTGGCTTTAACGGCAACATATTTCTGTCCTGGTTCACCCCAATGCACTCGAACACGTTTTATCTTGGCCGGTTGCGAAAGTTGCCTCTCACTATCAGAAAGGACCAGTTGGCTTGCTCCCGACGCTGGTAGAGGTGGAGGTTTGTCGTGATGTGCTTGGTACCTACTGCTGTAAAGTCTTTCTTCTGACGTGTGTCTCTTAATACTGCATTTAGTTTTACATACCGGGCGCTTTTGTTGAAAAATAATTTGCCCGCCTCGTTCTTTTTCTGAATGTCTGCCGGTTTTACTTGAACCCCTGTACTTGGCAGTTCTTGTTTCCCCGTTTTCATTTCTGCTACGCGCTCTGCCAGGCCTTTGGTTAATAGTAACAGCAGTGGAATTGTTACAAGCAGATGCAGAATTAACCATACCTAATATCCAACAACTTAGTGACAACTGGCAAGATCGAAGGGAACAGACCAAGAGGAAGACCGAGAGGAAAATACCTGGATGGCTTGGCCATATGGCATGGACGAGACAGGAACACAGAGCTGATCCACTACGCTGGTGATGACCGCCCACACTTTCCGGCATGGCACATGATTGATTGATTGATATTCGACATGCGGTTTTACCGACGTTGCTGATTATTTGTTCGGGTATTGTCTCTGGGACTTTAACCAGCAGATGAGTCATCTTTAGATAGTCATTAGAAACCATGCAGCTTCTACTGCTGGCGATAGACGGTCCTGTAACCTGACTGACTCTTGACACAAGAGTTTCGGGATTTTATGCACCCAGTTATATCCGCGCGAAAATAAACACTGTCTGCGCTGTGATCACGCATTTGCCATGTTTCACCCATCGTTTGTTTTAAATGTTTTCTTGTGTTCTGTCGCTTTGCTAAATAGAACGATTTTAGAGATTTGCTTCTTGCCCTTGAGGTGAAGAAAATTCGATGAGGGATGTGGGTAGCAGACAGCTGGTGTGTTGATGTTTTAGACAGTGCTGTGCTAATTATGCTGGAGTCAGTACACATATTTGGGGTTGTGCATGTGGTGTTTGATACGATATTGCTAATAGCTCTGGCGTTTGTAGAATCTTTATTTACGTCTTTAAAGTCAGTAATTATGACACGCCGATGTTTATTTTCTACAGAGATGCATGCGAGTTCTTTATTGTTAACTGGCAAGGCATCCAGTGTATAAAGTATAGAATCGGGATCATTACCGGCAACAGGATAATAATCAAGATATGCACCATCCATGGGCTCAGTGATATGATTTATACCAGAATGAGACAGAACATTCAGCTGGCGCCCATCCGTTAGAAAAACTAGATGTTTACAACCAGAAAGCGTTGATCCGGGACCTTCACACTTAGATACGAAATCAAAGAGATGTTGTACTATTGAGGTTATCACTATCAGCATAATCAGAGTCGGGAGTTTTACCATTATCCCGCATGGTACAGAAATTGTCACGGGCTGTAAGCTTCAACCTTGCACTAGGTCTTCTAGTCAAATGTGTTGTGTTGAGACATGAGCCATTATTTAGTGTTGTTTCCACATCTATGTTATAAACAGTTGTGTCAAAAACATGCAAACAAACATGCTCGCGGCACGGGCAGGTTCTCCAGAGCTAGAAACATTTCGTGTGGTCTCTGCATCTTTAAGTCGATTTATATCATTTCTATTTTCTATACAAGACTTTACCATTTTAGTCATATAACTGCTGGTGCTGTTCTTACTTTGTGGGTTCTTGTTCTGGGCTTTTGGGTCGCAAGAATCGGTACCTCGATTAATGCCCTCAACACCAGTTACAATGTTCTTAACGAGGCGACTTTCGGTGTCAGTACGTACTTCATGCGCTGTAGATTGTATCTGTTTTCGGAAAGAGTTGCATTTTTCTTGGGCCTGAATTCACGTCACTATACGTTTGGTGTGAGATTATAAATCTACTTTCTGCTGTCACTACTCTAGATATTCGATGCCATTGTCTGTATGGTTTCTCTTGTTTCATGAGATTATTCTGTTTATTCAAGTTCTTGGTGCTATTTTGGTCGTGATGCATAACTTGTTCGTATTCTATACATTTTTCAAGCTGTAACAATTGTTGGATTTCTCGAATCTTGTTACTTTTCCTGTGTGTCTCTTTTAAACGCGGCTCGGTCCCATACTGCTTCTGGCAGAGTCGGGTACCAGAAGAAAGCATCTTTTCGTTGCTGAGCTGAAGCCCACATTGAGATCCTATGTAGCTATTGCTGTGTTCAGCAATACAAGTACTGTTGTGTTGATGTTTGAAACATTCAAACGAAGTAGAATACTGTTTGATTTTCCAAAAGGCATCTCCATTTGTATTCAGCATGTTGCTCTCTGAAGGTTTATCCCACGTAACTACAGAATACACGTGACGTGTAGATGCTTGTGGGTTTCGTTTCTGCGCAACTGATGCTTGCATAGTAGCAAAGTTTACATCACTGGAAACGGGTAGTAATGATGCCAATTCAAGTTTCTTTGGCAGCAATTTAACACGCAGTTCACTTTTCAGATCACAATGGTTTTCTACTTTGGCCGAAATGACTTGCTTTCAGAAGCTTGCTTGGATAAATTGGAGCGTGGACAACAGTTACAATTACCTTGTGTGTTGGCTGCATACGCTGATGACATTTTCCCCACTCTGACATTTGATCTGACATTTTTATTGAACAGTTGATCATTCATTGCTTGGTCGTCTTCTCTTAGATAGTCGCCACAATTTCAATTATTTAAAAGGGAGCTGTCGCGATGAACCAGCTGGACTTCACGTCTAGCCTCTCTAACACCGACATGCGAGTTCTCCTGATCCATATCCATTCCCTGACCTGGCGCAGCTTTGCCGACAGAAGATCCACGCAGACTGGTGACACTTAGATAACTCAGGACACCTGCTGCGGGAACACATGTGTTTGCGGATGTTATATGACCAGAAGCATCTGTTAATTTGCAATGGCTCGAGGGTTCGTGGACTGAGCTGGACTGGTTTATATCATTTGACCCTATACGTACATGAGCGCTGAGAGATGTTAGCAACTGGTGAGGCGGTATCTCATGACCATGTGAGAATCCGAGGGTTGTTCTGGCGTCTGCTTGTGAAAGCTCGTGAGGAGATATCTTGTGTGGTTATAGCCTTAGACCTAGTGTGTTTATTTGAAATGGTCTGTGCCGTCCTGCAAATTTTAACAATGATTTTAAAACACGGGTATTTGATTTACGTAGTTCTCTCAGATTATGAATGCGTCTTTATTAGAGAATGGAATTAGTGTCCTTATTGAAGGAATTGAATTGGTGTTCTCTTTTTTGAAAGAATGGATTTGGTGACCTTTATAGTGAAAGAATGGATTTGGTGACCT
>OY992892.1:68732635-68750135 GCA_963921405.1 Cepaea hortensis | reverse complement strand
AGAGCATTGGTTTGCTGATCTGACAGCTTCTGCAGCTTATTCTGTTCTAGACGTATTCGTGTTACCATTCCTCTCGAGAAAACAAGGCAGGCCGAGAGAGACATAATGCTGCATGGGCAACACATGGTCTCTAAATTCAGCCCAGGCTTTGTCCTATGGAGAAGAATAACTCCATTTTACAAACTATCGCCTGTCAAGATGGCAGGGTGCTAGTAATTTCCAAGCTTTGCTAAACCTCTTTGTTCCAGTTCTCGATTTCTTAACTCGGCTTTTGATTCTCACCATCTAAATTTTTTGGATCTCGCACCCTGTCACACTTTAATTCTAATAATACAGCATATGACGATAGTCTACAGTTTGAATTCCTTCTAATTTATATATCGCGTACCAATTAGAATTGTATATAAAGTTACCCGGCCGGACAACAGGAGAACCTGGCCAACGCTCAGGGTTCGGAGGAAGGTCAAACGTACACATAATCATACTGCTGCTGGTACAATTAGTATTCGGAATCTTCATTGACTGTTGAAGATCAGGACAAAGCACGCATTGGAATGCCCCGAGTGCTGTGATGTTGGTTCTTGACTTAATTCATCTCATCTAAACCCGCCCGGGTATTTGGCTGGAGCTTGTTGATAATGAAATACCCAGGCCTAACCTCCGACTCTCCATATGTGCTGTGCTGAACCATCAACTTGGATTTATCATAACAGGCCTGTTCGAAGAAATGAAATTCCAGTACCGATACCCACAACTCGCTGTTTTCTGAGCTGGGAGAGGGGAAGAGCACCCTTCAACACAGTCCCCTCGGAAATGATACTTTGAGGCTGGGTCACTTCAACAACCCTCACAGGGATACATGAAAGATATTTTCAGATCTTTCCTTCGCTCAGACGACTTGAATGCCTATACGTCGGACTAAAGAGTTGACACTCAATCTTCCAGACGGTTCCAACCAACCATCCAACCAACCATATTTAGTTAGCACTTTAATGAAAGAAGCACACTATTTTGTGGCAAATGCAACACTTTGTACAATGTATCCGCCCTAAAATGTGGACAAGTGTGCATTAGCAGAAAAGGAAACCCCATTTGTGCTAACAGCCGAAAATTACTGTCCAAGACGGAGGCGCAAAGCACCATATTTTATATGTAATGCAAGGAGAACCCGTTACAATACTATTTCGTCAAGACATGTACTGGGAAATATGTGTATGAATGCACAATGTTAACGCAGGACACTGACTGTTGGAAAGTGTCCTTCTTTGCTGAGATGACACTTTATGCTGTCTTACTTTGCAGCATGAGCTACATCACACACGCATGTGTGTATATTTATGAACTGTCTTAGTGGCCTCAAACGTTTCCCCAAATTATATTTCTGTGTAAACAATGATAATAGCAAAGCTATAACTATAAATAGAACAAAGAGTATTACTATCAATAACGACAGTATAAAGTCAGTTCTACAATTACAGTAAATGGAAAGCAGCTTGCATAAGTAATGAATTTTCTTACCTAGGAAAATGCTATCAGATTATTTGTCTGTTTGTTGCGTTCTCTCGCATTGAACTGGAGCGTATTCCACACAGATGCTACTACGTTTACTGCACTAGGCTGTTATCAGCGTGTGGGTTAGCTTTCCCTGTCTTACTCCAAGAGACTGGTGTAGTGATTGAACCCGCTACCTAGGCTTCGTCGCACCGAGAGTTTAAGAGCGAGCGTTCTTATCCATTCGGCCATGCTGACACTATCAGATAATGCCAGGTTAAGTAGACAATGCCAATATATGAAGAGAGGTGTGCGAAAGAGATATATGTTGTCTCCAGAATATGTTATCATAAATAGAGAAAATAAGAGGCATGTAGATGACACCAGAGGATATTACACCACCGATATAAGATGCAGATGATATAGAGTTGATTGCAGATAATGAACAGCATCTGCAACATGTCTCGCTTGTTATTACTGTGCACAGTGATTGGAAGCAGGTGTGGCAGAGAGGTTTAATACGTTTAAACTTTCTCTTCTGACCGCGGTGTAGCGGGTTCATTTCACACGTCCGACAGTAGGCTCACCATAGGGGAAGGGTCAGATGTTTTTCCTACACTTGCGACTGGCGTAGCAAGCCGGCAGGGGATTTTCATGCTACTTGTAGAAAAAACAAGAAGTATAAACGGTCTGACTAAAGTGGGGGGAGGGGGGAGGGGGGGGGGGTTGTTATAGTTGCGCTAGATTTTATTAGAAGGCAGCAAGTAAAATGGTTTGGCCATGCAAGTAGTTTACCAACTAACTGTATACCACAAAACAGCAATGATGTACAGACCAGATTAAAGCAGAGGATGAGGCCGTCCAGGTAAACGATGGACGCAGGGAATAACAGAGACCATGGGAATATCGATACATGAAGCCCATAAGCAGGCACTCTCCCGCTGTTTATACTTCACCTCGACACTGCAAGGTACGAGAAGAACATGATGAGGTGAGATGAGATGAGATGAGGTGAGATGAGATGAGGTGAGATGAGGTGAGATGAGGTGAGATGAGATGAGATGAGATGAGTTGAGATGAGATGAAATTATATGAGGTGAGATGAGATGAGTCAGTAGGACTTCCATGTTGACTTCTCGTTCTTGGCATGGAGACGTAAATTACAAGTACCCCAAAAGTCTGCGAAGGAACGCCTGTTGGTGAGGGACACTACTAACAGGGAAAATTGACGCTCACACAGTTTAGTGCACTCACTACCTGCATCACGTGTGTGAATATACGAGCTAACAAAAACAAAAGTACAGAGTAAGCTACTATGGTTGGAATTAAATTATACGAAAACAGACAGTATTTATCCAGTATGGTACACGTAACGAAATATCTCGTCCACGAGAAAGCAGAAAGAAACACCACCACGTACGCCCCATGTAAATAGGACAATTCTTAAACAGTTGAATCTGTACAACAATCTCCGGAAAGGCAATGCATCACATGGAAGAGACCTAGTTGAGATTAGAACAAGAATATCAATAGCTAAGGTAGCCTTTCGCAAGATGTGAAGCTTGGTCACCAATAAATGGCTTTCGATTGCGGTGAGAAAAAGAGAATTGAAGTGGAATATAGAATATGTGGTGTTATATGACAGTGAAACATTGACAGTAAGTGACAATCTTAGCAACAATTAAAGACAATATAATCGATTGCAATAACAAAGCGTGCCTGAAAGAGGATAATGAAACCTACAACATTATATACAACAATAAAAAAGAGACAAACAGCTGTCTTGGGTCATGTGATGAGAAAAGAGGCATTGGAGAACATCATGACAGCTGGAAAGATCAAGGGGAAAAGAGGCTAGGCAGACCAAGAGATGGATGGACTGAGACGGTGATGTGGAAGAATATCATCAGCAGAGTTGATCCAGAACACCAAAGACAGAGATTTGTGGAGAGATGTGAACGCCTACGTTAGCTGGCAGGGCTCTTGATGATGATGAATTATGTTATAAATCTTGTTGTCATCTAGTCTTGACGTACGACATCCCCATAATAAATACAAGTCGATCAAGTTCATGGAATAACCTTTAAATTTGCTTTTATTTTATATTGAAAGCACAGATACATATATCAGGTGAATTTAAAATCTTGAACAATAATGGATTTGTGCGAAACATTCAAAGAACAATTTAATAGTTGATTTAAACAATGTACATTGTTTCTAGATACAACTGCCTGCGTTCTTTACTGGACTCATCGTTTTGGTGTTACTCTTCAGGCGGTAGATCTGAATATAAAAAACAAATAGAATAGTATAGTGTTACTAACAATAGAAATCTTTATATATATATATATATTACTGCCTGTAGTACCTACGGTGTATGAGAGAGGGGTCTTAAGCCTAAGGAATTAAGGCCACCTGGTTTTGGCTGTCGCCGGGAACTGTGCAGGTTAGGGTTTTCTCTTTCCCCCAGACATAAAAAAATCCAAAACAATGTTTTCCCGTAGTGAATTTGAATAACGAAGACACAAACAATAGATTGCACGATTTATTGCCTGGCATATTTCGCTGCATCTCGTCAGGTACATACTGCAGAAATCACACAACTTACGTGAAATTAACTAGATAAATCCTTCAAGTTGAAATATACACAATTTCGCACAGTAATGTCGATTGTCTACCACGGTAATTTTAAGCTGACTAACATGTCTTTCTGTTTACACAATTCTGGCTTGCGTTGATAGATCATAATTGCTTCTGCAAATTTTAACAAGCGAGTATTTTGTGTTCTAAACAACACGCGAAATGCAGTGTCTCTGGACACAACATGACGACTGGCGACAATGTGCCTGCCGATTGAAGACGCCGGGAGCTTCCGGTGTGTCGGCTCCTCGTGGCTAGCATCTCCTGTGTGTTGTATCTTGTTGACCCATTGTGGTATGTGTTCTGACACCCGTTTGTTAAGCTGTCTCTCCGTTCGACCAATGTAAACGGCCTGGCATCTACATGTGAATTGGTAAATACAATTGTTTGTGGCGTACAGAGGAACAGGCTCTTTGACTGTTGGTGTAGGAATGGGTACGGTTGTACATCTAATGACTGGAGTTGCCGCACAGAATGTTCGACCTACTGCTGTAGTAAGCCGGTCTTGTAGACGTTGCATTACGTCATCCCCTCGAAAGGTTAGCTGGATGAATACCTTGAGTTTAGGGACTGTAGTTACGTCTGCTATGGGTTTGGGCTGTTGGCAATGGCGCTTTATAAATCCTGTGGAGTACCCATTCAGGTTTAAGACATTCTTCAGAGTTTCAAATTCCTCTGTCAGTGTGTCCTGGGTGCATATCTTTCTAGCACGGTCAAACAAGGTCCGTACTAAGCCCCGTTTGTACTGGACAGGTGTGAAGCTCTGAAAATTTAGGTATTGGCCAGTCCATGTTTCTTTGCGATACACCGATCTTTGAATTGTGCCGTCTGCTCTACGTCTCATTAGAATATCTAGGAAAGGTAACGCTTCGTTGTGTTCGTGTTCCATAGATAGAGAGATGTTTTTATGCGTCTTGTTCATTGTGGCATGGAACGATGTTGCTTGTAGCTCGTCTGTGGTGATAATTAGTATATCGTCCACATAACGCCGGTAAAAGGTCAAGTTGTTGATGTCTGAGGATCTCTTTTCTTCTAAGTGTGCCATGAAGATGTCCGCTAGAATAGGACCAAGAGGACTCCCCATGGCCACTCCGTCAATTTGGCGGTATGACTTAGTTAGAAAATTGAATTGGATGTTGGCGGTACATAGTAGTAGTAGCCTCTCCAGAATAGGTGTTGGTATGCCTAATATTAGTTGTTTGTTTTCAATGTGTTCCCTTATTATTTTCACTGTCTCCTCTAATGGAACGTTAGTGAATAGGGAGGCTATATCCATGGATGCCATGTGTTTGTTATTTATGTCCATAGTATCCAATAATTCCACCAGTTGGAATGTATCTCTGAGTATTTTTGGATCGAAGGACTGTCGTACTGGCTTTAACATTTCGGCTAACCATCTCGCCATTCGGTGTTGTGCAGAGTTAACCATGGACAGGATAGGTCTTAGCGGGATGCCGGGCTTGTGAAGTTTGGGTAGACCGTACATCTGAGGAGTGTGCGAGCCACGTGGTGTGAGCGTTTTTGCAGTGGCCTCACTGATGAGTCCCGCATTCACAAGTGACTGGATCTCTTTCCTCATTATAGCATCCAGGTCCTCCGACTTGTTTACTTTTTGATCTATCCTGAATTTTGATTCGTCTGACAATATTACATCCATTTTTCTCTGGTAATCTGACATGTCCATCAGTATTGTACCGCTCCCTATGTCAGGTTTCAGTATGACGAGGGTTTTGTTAGCCTTTAACGCTTTTAAGGCAGTAAGGACAGTAAGGTGTTCGTTGGTCAGCGGACACGTCTGTTTTGAGGGTGTTGTGCGATACTGGTGTTCTAAATCTACCAGTTTGGCCTTCAGCCACCCGACCGACTCAGCAGAGGTAGGTGATAACTTGGAGACTTGATCAAACAACATTTCAAACTGTGCTTGCGACTCAACACGATTGATGTGTTTAGGCTTTATGCATAATTTTAATCCGTATGCAAGGGCCTCTGTTTCAATGTTGTTGAGTACGTATGACGATAAGCTGGCCAACTTGAAGCGCACACACAGTTCTGCCTACTACGTCACCCAAGAACGGACTACCCAAACTTCACAAGCCCGGCATCCCGCTAAGACCTATCCTGTCCATGGTTAACTCTGCACAACACCGAATGGCGAGATGGTTAGCCGAAATGTTAAAGCCAGTACGACAGTCCTTCGATCCAAAAATACTCAGAGATACATTCCAACTGGTGGAATTATTGGATACTATGGACATAAATAACAAACACATGGCATCCATGGATATAGCCTCCCTATTCACTAACGTTCCATTAGAGGAGACAGTGAAAATAATAAGGGAACACATTGAAAACAAACAACTAAAATTAGGCATACCAACACCTATTCTGGAGAGGCTACTACTACTATGTACCGCCAACATCCAATTCAATTTTCTAACTAAGTCATACCGCCAAATTGACGGAGTGGCCATGGGGAGTCCTCTTGGTCCTATTCTAGCGGACATCTTCATGGCACACTTAGAAGAAAAGAGATCCTCAGACATCAACAACTTGGCCTTTTACCGGCGTTATGTGGACGATATACTAATTATCACCACAGACGAGCTACAAGCAACATCGTTTCAGGCCACAATGAACAAGACGCATAAAAACATCTCTCTATCTATGGAACACGAACACAACGAAGCGTTACCTTTCCTAGATATTCTAATGAGACGTAGAGCAGACGGCACAATTCAAAGATCGGTGTATCGCAAAGAAACATGGACTGGCCAATACCTAAATTTTCAGAGCTTCACACCTGTCCAGTACAAACGGGGTTTAGTACGGACCTTGTTTGACCGTGCTAGAAAGATATGCACCCAGGACACACTGACAGAGGAATTTGAAACTCTGAAGAATGTCTTAAACCTGAATGGGTACTCCACAGGATTTATAAAGCGCCATTGCCAACAGCCCAAACCCAAAGCAGACGTAACTACAGTCCCTAAACTCAAGGTATTCATCCAGCTAACCTTTCGATGGGATGACGTAATGCAACGTCTACAAGACCGGCTTACTACAGCAGTAGGTCGAACATTCTGTGCGGCAACTCCAGTCATTAGATGTAAAACCGTACCCATTCCTACACCAACAGTCAAAGAGCCTGTTCCTCTGTACGCCACAAACAATTGTATTTACCAATTCACATGTAGATGCCAGGCCGTTTACATTGGTCGAACGGAGAGACAGCTTAACAAACGGGTGTCAGAACACATACCTCAATGGGTCAACAAGATACAACACACAGGAGATGCTAGCCACGAGGAGCCGACACACCGGAAGCTCCCGGCGTCTTCAATCGGCAGGCACATTGTCGCCAGTCGTCATGTTGTGTCCAGAGACACTGCATTTCGCGTGTTGTTTAGAACACAAAATATTCGCTTGTTAAAATTTGCAGAAGCAATTATGATCTATCAACGCAAGCCAGAATTGTGTAAACAGAAAGACATATTAGTCAGCTTAAAATTACCGTGGTCGACAATCGACATTACTGTGCGAAATTGTGTATATTTCAACTTGAAGGATTTATCTAGTTAATTTCACGTAAGTTGTGTGATTTCTGCAGTATGTACCTGACGAGATGCAGCGAAATATGCCAGGCAATAAATCGTGCAATCTATTGTTTGTGTCTTCGTTATTAAAATAAAAAAAATCCATCGCTAAACAGAGGATTCGAACAGGGCTCCTGAATGGGAAACCGACGTTCTAGCCACTCGGTGAGACGCCCCCCACAGCTGTGAATAAAGTTAGTTGCGTATCCTTTACAGGACGTCACAGTCAACAACATTTTTTGGACGGTTTGTGTTTTCTTGGCAAGTTTACAATCAGTAGCTTGTCATTGCTTTCTAAACGACTAGCACTCACACCATTGTATGGAAAATAACAACGCAAGGCGACATGCTGCCAAATCGCCCGCAACTGTGTTTCGAGCGGGGTATGCGGGATTACGAATTACGTCCGTAACCCATTGTCCACAGAGCGGACCGAACTATGTATACGTCTGCAAATGTGTAAAGACCTCTTTTCCATCCACGAGGCTTGGTGGGTCTGTGATACAATTGTAACTGTACAGGAACCTATATTTGTATAGCCTACAGTATGGCACTCGAAGTGTAATGTGGTCACTATCAGGACGGCCCCCTTGGCCTCTCAGAAAATGTTCTGGTAAACGTGTTAGGCTGGGTCGAGCTCGTAGCCCAGGACATTATTTGTGTAATTTCCCTCATCGAAGGGAAGCCATGCCGGCCAGCTAGTGTGCTAGCTTCAGCGCTACCGTGATTATATCGGGTATATGGTAGTATATCCATATTTAAGAGATCGATCCTGACTGGTTTGGTGATTTAGTCAATATCACGCCAGCCACTTTTACTCTCCATAACATTGTCTGGTACTATTTTAGACTGGGTCAGCCTGGCACCCAAATAACCCCAAAAAATCACCCACCTGGAACACGATTGAAACACACGAAGAAAGGGCCGGCAGGTACATGTGAAAACAATATCCTTGAAAAAACGTTTATTTCAAAGACAGCGCAGTGGTGGAATTGGCTCCACCGATGAAACGGTTGGGCCGACAGCAGACCGGGCTTAATGATGTATAATGTCCTTATCGCATCTAAACAAAGTAAAAGGAAAAGGTTCCCCAGGATGCTCCGAAAAGGGGGAGGGGGGGAAGCACGAAGTATCTATTGGCGACCACACGGTGACGACCTTATCCGTCCAATCGACCATGATTTTAGCCGAGCGACCGGGCTGGCCATTCGTGTTTTAAAAGCTTCGTCACCTTCCGGGGAATGAGAATTCACGCTGGACGAAAGAAGTGCGAAAGTGCGTCACAGGAGGCACGCAAGTGCTCTTGGGAACAGAATAAGACACAAGAGGATCTCAGCCAGGGATAACCCCACAGTGCTGAGAAAACTCAAGTCGATGTCACCTGCGACGCATCCGAGCAACCTTCCGAGAGTCTCAGGGTGAAGATCAAGTTCCCCAATGCCAAAAAGACGGCAGCGTGGGTTCAGTTAGGCGAATCGTTGTCCCGTGTTTTAGAAGAAGAACTAAAACACATGTCCCTTGAAGAGCATGAGAAAGAGGGCTTGCGCATGTTGTAGCAACATCTGAAAACCGGGCACAAAACCCTATCCCGAGCAGAACGGTTCTGCAGAAACAGGCGAAAAACACGGAAGGAACGTGATAGATTCTTCCGGGAACCATACAAGTTTGCACGGGACGTGTTCGAACAGCCGCTATCCGGCATTCTCAGCGTCAGCAAAGAGGAGCTGGAGAACCACCTCGTGACGCCGTACTCCGATGCCCGACGGGATGTCCCTCTCGGAGAGATTGAAGGGTTCAAAAGGCCGGAAAAATCAACTGTGGATTTCAATGCCAATCCTTCGATGTGTGGCGAGGTGGTTGTGGTATTTAAGAAAGCAAGAGGAAAGTCGGCACCGGGGCCCAAAGGTGTGCCTTACACAGTCTATAAGAGGTGCCTGAATGTCCACAAGAAACTACACAGGATACTGAGATCCGCGTGGACACACAAGCGCATCAGCACGGAGTGGAAGAAAGCCAACGGAATCTACATTCCCAAAGAGCAAAACTCAGCCGGTATTGCCCAATTTAGGACAAACTCTCCCTTGAACGTCGAGGGGAAGATATTCTTCTCGGTCGTGTTAGCCGAATCACGAAGTACTTGATGAAGAACAAGTACGTAGAGACAGGGGTTGTAAAAGGGGGATAACCTGGTGTCCCCGGTTGTCTCGAACACGGCACCATGATCTGGGAAGCTATCCAGAGAGCGAAGACGAAGAAGGAGGAACTCCATGTGATATGGTTGGAACTGGCCACCGCGTCTGGGTCAATGCCACACCAGATGTTGTGACATGCACTCAAGGCGTATCACATGCCCAAGAACATTACGGAAATGCTTATGCGGTGCTTCACGGGCTTCTCTCTTCGTTTCTCGACCAAAACGTTCACAACCAGATGGATGGACCTGCAGGTGGGTATTGCCATGGGATGTACGATGTAATTGTCATGGCCATGCAGGTAATCCTGGATGCGGCATCCTGCTGCACACGCTCCGAAACTCGACGAGGGAAAGAATATTCCGCCGCTTAAGGGCTTCATGCACGATATGACAATCCTGACACCGAAAGAGAGTGATGCCCACAGCATCCTCCATAGACTGGACGATCTGATTCGCTGGTGCAGGATGACCTTTAAAACCTTACCTTCGATAAAACCAGGCTGATTGGCAAATTCAATATCTGGTGTCTCCAATTCATGCTTATTCCGAATCTCCTGTGGCCGCTGTTGATATATGATGTAGGCACGCCCACAGTGCAAGCAATGGAGGGGAAGATAAACAGCTACATACGGAGATGGCTTGGAGCACCAAGATGCCTCGAGACTGTCGCACTATATTGCAAGCAGAGCAAGTTTGTCCTCTCGTTCCGGTCCCTCATGGAGGAATTCAAAGTCGGAAAAGCCAGACTCGGGATGATGTTGCGCGAATCTCCTCATGAATCGGTCAGCACCTCAACTCTCGCCCTGAGAACGGGAAGAAAGTGAAATGTCGTCAGCGCTGTCGAGGATGCCCAGGCAGCACTCCAGCTGAAGGAAGTCATGGGACACACCAAGTGAGACAGAAGGGGGTTCGGCTACAATGGCAGAGACCCGATGTGGTCCAAGGCAACGACTAGAGAACGGAGAGACCTGGTGGTTAAGGAGATCCGAAATGGATAGGATGACGAAAGAGTCCGTGTGGCTTCCCAACATGCGCATCTTCCCAGTGGATGTCATGGGAAGAGGTACTGCAGAGATCTCTTACCTGGAATAATATTTGGCGGATGACATCACTGCGCTTACGTTTCGTCCTCCGATCTCTCTATGATGTCTTGCAGACTTGGTCTAGTGGGGGAAAACCACTGGCTCGTCCTGTCCCCTCTGTAAAAAGGTTCAGAGAACGGAACACGTATTGTCCGCATATAAGGTCACCCTGACCCAAGGCCGATTTACGTGGCGTCACAACAAGGCCCTTACTGAGTTGGCGGCCATAGTGGATGTAGCCAGAATGAAGGCGAACAAAGAGGGGACCAGACCGAGGCCGACGGAGATTTCCTTCGTCCGAGCCGGACAGCAACGCAGAGACAACGAAGACACATCAGACGACTTCCCGCTTCCGACCATTTTCGATAGTGCGAGGGACTGAGAACTGACCGTGGATCTAAAGGGCCATGGCAAATACCCAGAGGTGATCCGAAAGTTTGGCTTGCGACCTGACATCGTACTTAGCTCATTGTCAGCCAAGGAGCTAATGCTGATTGAGCTGACCGCCCTTATGACTCAAATATTGAGGAGCAGCATACGTACAAAATGAAGAAGTACGAAGACATGGTCGCGAGTCTTAAGCTGGAAGAGTACGCCATCAGGCTATTTGCCGTTGAGTTAGGCGCGAGAGGCCTAGTCTCCCTCTCCGTTTTTTTGACGTTCTACAGCAAATGGGAATTAACCCTACCAGACCTGAGGCCCTAACCCTAACACTCCCCTATTCCTGGGCTCCTGAGCATTAAAGAGAAAAAACCAACATGATGTAGAAAAATATTAGTTACATGCAAACAAGTGGTTAGAATAAGATGTAACTTGGAGACATTGTAGAAAATAGGTCTACCTTTCATCTAGCGCCGATATTCCACCTTTGTGTGCCAATCCATCTGAATAAACCAAAGTATCGATCACCTATTGGACTGTGAAAAGCCTAGACCTACTTCGATTTCTTGTTAAAGTGCTTAGTTCATCAATCGCTCTTTTCATTGTGAATTTTCATAAATTTTTCACGTTAATCCACACAAAGTCAATTCAAACCTATGGGGGAAGACATTTGCAATGGCTAAACATGAGTTTTGGCCACGATTGGTTGGTTATTTTTAGTTTGTGAAGCATATTTATCAGGAAATAGGCAAAATGCCGAAAATTAGGGACAGCGGTATAACGGCAGATTCGGAAATTTCCGAAAATCGGTACAGCGGTCTGGTAGGGTTAAGGAACAACCGAGAACTCGGGATCAAAAACAACTGTGTCAGGCAGCCGAGAAGGCCTCGTGCTGGCTGTGGAATTGTCGGAACCTGAAGTGGGACGAGACTCAAAACTAGTATGGTTGGAAGCGGTAACTGTAGAAAACCTAACAACTTAACCACGACTTCGAACTTGCGACGTCTCGTTTTAGATCTTTAGCCTTTCCTCCAAGTGAGTGTGGTGAATCTGAGTGCAGTAAAATCTTGCACATGTCGGCCAAAGTCCTACCTCTACAACAGAGCGGTAATCGTCCGTAAGTCGCACTCACCTGCAAATACCAAGAGATGGGCCAAGAAATCACATAAAGAACTGGCTTCCTAGTAGAGTGCGGCGCCATGAAAGAAGCACGGAGAAGGAACATGGCAACGGATACGTGTGGTGGCAATTGAGGCCGTGGCTGGGGAGGAAGCAGGCTCTCCACTACCAAAAGTGCTAAGGGGCAAGCACAGGTTGCACAAACTCTCCTCTCTGAGGGAGGGGAGGCTAGAGAGAGGACAGGGTAACAGAAAAGGGACAAGGACAACGAATTTAACCGGACGTCTCCAGGGCAGGGGAAAGACGCCCGGAATAATGACCCAGAAGGCCCGCCCTTAGAGAGTGTTAAAGGTATAATGGGCCGAAAAAACTTGGGTAAGGGGTTTGACTTCTGACGATCAGAAGCCCCCTGCCGTATTTGCTCCGCGGTGGAGTTTTTATGACTAAAGGTAAAAACATAGTTCCCATAGCAGATAACGCTGTTGGGATGTCAAGTGTAAGGTCTTCACACATCTGGGAGTCTCTGTCTCGAAGTTGTTACCCCGTCTGCCTTGTCCTGCGAAGGGTATGGGTTCAATTCCACGCTACGTCGTTCGGTTCACGAGTGTAAATTTTTGGAGACTCCTGTGGGTCGTCGCTTGAACAACGGTGTTCGTGCTTTGTGCAACGATTTCGTCAGGGCGCGCTGTGGAAAGAGACCCAGCCATGTGAGATAAAACCTGATTCAATAAAGTCAACCTCTTGCTGTTTGACTATATTTAATAGAGTATATTCAACAGTGTATAATCAACAAAGTACATTCAATAATGTATATTCAACAGCGTATATTCAACAATGTATAACCAGCAGTAAACAATATAACATGACACAAAGTAGTGCAGCTTTACATCACAGAATTACGACACATACAGGACGTTGCGGCGATGAGCCTTCATTAGCAAACAAACACATACAAAAAACACAACATACAGTTTCGGAGATCTACGTGACTACATTAAGCCGTGACGACAGAATGAGAAGTATACAAAGATGGAAAAAAAAACATGAAAGTAATGAAGAGAAAATAAACACCGGAAAAATAGGGAAAAAATATTCCTACTTATCTCAGAATTCCGAGCTGTGTATGATACAGCTCATACACAACTCGGAATTCTGAGGTAAGTAGCAACATTTTTTTTCCAATGCTTCCAATTATTATTTTCTCTTCATTGCTTTCTTTTTTTCATCTGTTTATACTTCTCATTCTTTCGTCACGTCTTAATGTAGTCACAATAGATCTCCGTAACTATATGTTTTGTTTTTTGTATGTGTTTGTTTGCTGATTAAGGCTAATCGCCGCAACGTATGTGTCGTAATTATGTTATGTAATGCTGCACTACTTTGTGTCATTTTATATTGTTTACATTTTCACAGCTTTATCACAGTTCCGCCAAATTTTATTTATAACCAACAGTTTATGTTAAACGTATATTCAACTGTATATATTAAACAGTGTACATTTAACACTAAATATGTAGCAGTGATTATGCAATAGTGTATATTCAGCAGTGTTTATTCAACAGTGTATATTAAACAGAGATTGCTCTCAATCGCAGAGAAGATACTCGCCAGAATTCTTCTCAATCGCATCACAGCCCATCTCGATCAAGGTCATCTTCCTGAGAGTCAATGTGGCTTCAGAAAAGAATGAGGAACTGTTGACATGATTTTCGCTGCAAGGCAGCTGCAAGAGAAATGTTATGAACATAACTCTGAAAAGTTCTCCACTTTCATTGACCTTACCAAAGCTTTTGATACAGTCAGCAGAAAAGGACTGTGGAAGATTATGGCGAAATATGGCTGTCTAGAAAAGTTATCCAAATAGTGCGGCTATTTCATGACGGTATGCAGGCAAGAGTACAGGAAAATGGTGAACTGTTGGAGCCCTTTCCTGTCACCAATGGAGTGAAACAAGGATGTGTCCTGGCACCGACACTGTTCAGCCTCATGTTTTCAGCTATGCTGACAAATGCCTTCTAGAACAATGACATTGGAATAAACATCAACTATCGCATGGATGGAAAGTTGTTCAATCTCAGAAAGCAGATAGCCAAAACCAAAACTAACAGCGGTACCGTCAGAGAACTTCTTTTTGCTGATGATTGTGCTCTATATACCAACTATGAGGCAGACATGCAACACGTTTCAGCTTTCTCATATGCCTGTGCCAACTTTGGGCTCAATATCAACTTGGAGAAGACTGCAGTTATGTATCAGCCAGCTCCAGAGAATAATCACACCGTGCCGAATATCAAGGTGAACGGCCATAGACTAAGTATTGTGGACAAATTCACCTATCTTGGCAGCACTGCGTCACAAACTGCCAAGATTGATGGCGAAGTGAATGCAAGAATCTCCATCCCCAGCGCGGCTTTTGGCAAACTGTACAAGAATGTATGGGACAGAACTGGTATAAGCCTCAAACAAAGCTGAAAGTCTATAAAGCAGTTGTATTATCCACATTGCTCTGTGCTTGTGAAACATGGACTGTTCATCAGCGACATGCTAGGAAATTAAACCACTTCCACACAGTCTGCCTTAGGAAGCTATTGGAAATTAAATGGCAAGACAAGATCCCAGACACTAAAGTGCTAGAAAGAGCGTCCATGCCCGGTATCCACACTCCACTAATGAAAAGTCAGATTCGGTGGGCTGGTCACTTAACTCGTATGCCAGATCTCACAGGCTCACTAAACACATTTTTTACGGCGAGCTGCGTTATTGTAAACGCTCCCAAGGCGGCCAGATGAAACGCTTTAAAGACACTCTAAACATCTCACTTAAAGCTTTTGGAATTCATCTTGACACCTGGTAGACTGCTGCTAAAGACCTAATTCGTGGCGTACATCATTACAAAGGGTGCAGTCACTTGTGAAGCAACCAGGACTGCAAGATCTGTGAAGTAAAGGCTGGACAGAAAAACCACAGCAGGAGATCCTCCTCCTGGAACGTCAAGCATCCTACGCTCACATTGTGAAAGCACATTTCGAGCCACAATAGGTCTTATCAGGCGTCTTAGAACTCACGGCTCCATACTCTCAACCCCACTGGATGAAATGAATGGTCATCATCATTCTTGATGGACAAACAACATAACATTAGATAGCGTATATTTAACAGTGCTTAACCAACGGTGTATATTCAACAATATATTACCAACTGTGTATATTCAACAGTGTATATTCAACTGTGTATATTTATCAGTGTATATAGCAGTCCTAAGTGGCATTTTGAGAGATTTCTTACAGAAACTCTACTTCCTCATCTTCTTCCTGGTCGTTCTCAGACAGTCAACAGTTAGTGCCAGATCAACATATAGACGTCCCGTGTTGTTATACAAGGAAGTGTATTACAAGGCAGTGTATTAATGGTGTGTATGTTTACGCTCATTACTGTTAGACAGAGCAGAAACATGAAAGGTTATGGCGGTCAGGGTGTATTTCTGCTGTCATAACCTACATAAACAGAGAACCGATTAACTAATTTTGGTACGATTTGGACTATGATGTCAGTGATTTACTCATCTCATATTAGATAGTGTGTCAGGTCTTAGTCAGATATGACTGAGCTACGTATGACAGTAGACGGTACTACCTGCTTTCTATTAGCGCCGGATGTAGGGCGGCGCTTACCAAACCCGACACCTTGCATTGTGCCAACGGCTTCCGGTTCTAAGAGCCCAACTGGGAGGCTACAAGCCTTATCCTGATGCGAGGAAATGCAACCTAAAGACAAAATTTCATAGCAGGGCAGACCAGGCCCTAAGCTTTGGTTTGCAGATGGTCTAGGGTCTAACCTTGGACAAGCGGACAGTTAGAGCATTGCTTTGCTGATCCGGCAGCTTCTGCAGCTTGTCTTGTTCCAGTTGTATTACATTATATACCATTCCTCTGGAGTGAACTAGGCAGGCCGAGAGAGGGATCATGCTGCATGATCAACACATGGTCTCTATATTTTAGCCCAGGCTTTGTGATATGAAGAGGTATAACTCCATCTCTGGTCTTAACGGTCTCGGAATCAAAACGAGAGATAGGAGTTACGGATTATGTCTTGTCAATTGGCGTAGACATGGGGCGCCACAAGTTGCCTCTGACGGTGGGAGACACCTACAGGTGTCACTGATCAGCTACCGCACGCCTCAAGCTGGCAGCCCCCGACCAACTGGGTGATGATCCGCCACAGCCTGCCTGCTCCAATGGGCGCTTGGGGCTAAGACAACATCTGACTCGCTGGCTGTAAAACCAATTCACCAGGTAATACTAAAAAGAAAAATAGAAACTTCAAGCTGTGGACGAACATTTATAGCGCGAATTGGCCTTACCAGTCACATTCTCTACCGCCATGGGTTGTAGTTATTATGCCTTTTTGAAGCACAATGTAACAAACTATCGCCTGTCAAGACAGCAAGATGCCAATGAATGATTAGATAGTACTTTAATTTGTTGTGGTTTGTTCATAATCTTCAAATGATGACCTGTTATTGTCTTGAAAGTTAATGACGGGCATCATTTTACGTGGAGTTAGAATGTGGCCATTGTGCATTTAGAGAAACGGGTACAGCTGATTTTATTGTTTCTTAATTGTTGCTTGTTGTTGCTATATTTTGTCGTAGACATCTTTGTAGTGGCTCCATAGAAAAATAATGAGAACACCTTGGAAGGATAGAGAGAGCAATGAAGTTATTTGGAAAGACGTTAACTAATGAAGAGAACAGGTTACTCGCATGAGAAGAAATCATTATTTGAGCATGTCACGAAAAAGTCCACATTTTTTGGACATGGCATGAGATAGTCCACATTCTTTGGGCACTTCATGAGTAGGGTAAAGCTGGAATATGTCGTTACAACCGGACAGCTGAGGGAATGAGAAGCAGGGGGAGACCATGAGAGAAGATGTTGAGCAGTTTGAAATCTTAGCATGGAGGACCTTCTGTATATGAAATGATTGGCAGCACACAAAAC
>OY992892.1:68705135-68727635 GCA_963921405.1 Cepaea hortensis | reverse complement strand
CAGGAACTATTAACTTTAACTCATTACTAGTTGTGGTGTAACAAGGAGAATGTAATTCCAATTTACTTGTTCATTTCATTGTACTTGGATTAAATTCAACCTTACAAGCAGGAACCAGAATCCTGTATTTTATCCTCATTCATAGAAACGTTTTGGGAGAGACAAGCTTCGTAGAATAATGCTGTATATTGGAGTTATCTTTCTACTGACTGGATGGTATGCAAACTATATTTATGGTATAACCCGAGTCGCCAGCTTCTCAGCCAGTCTACTCACCATTGAGACGCCATGATTATCTGTTCATAAACTGTTCACATGAAGGATTAGACTTATATGGGAACCGTCATGGGAAAGTTGCAACCTGGGACCTTCTCAAAACCTCTTCAGGTACAGGATGTCTACGGACAAGAATAGCAGTGTGTCCCTATGTCTGCCCCATTCTAGAAAGTCTACCAGCGCCTTACTCTCAGCGACAGTTGAAAGGATAATGCATGATGTACCTCTGTAGTTTGCAGGAGGAGTTAATAGATTAGATGTGTGAAGGAGGAGAATTAGTGGTTGCAGTTTGTGGCCTGTTGGTTGGTTTTTAAAGTGTTGGAACGTTGGGTTTTTCATCATTGTTTTACACTGCATGCAATTTTTTTGTTCGAAGTGCAAACTGTAAACACGATGGAGCCTGGGTCCTAACCTGACCCCTACAGTTCATTAATAAAAACCTGATTGTGTTTAGAACAGTTTTGAAGTACATGTCCATGTAATGTCTTGGTCTGCTGATGTGAAGTACATTATTGTGAAATGTCCTTTCCAGCTGTTGTCAAGAACTATTTCTGGTGCATGATTTGTTCAACTGTTGTTGATGTCAGTGATATGTGAATGTTCTGTAGAAATGTTGTCCAGAATATCTCATGATGTACGTCTTGTTCAATTGGTGGTGTAAGCATTTCCATATGAATGTATGTCTAACTTTTGTCAAGAACCTGTCATGTAGATGTCTTATTCAACAGGGGTTAAGTACAGTTATTGTTGATGTTTATTCTCACTATGGTTGACTCCTAATGTCCTAATGTCTAATGGTACAACTGACATATGTCACTTTGACACAATAAAATAAGGGGAGATCTAATGTGGCGGACTGAAATCACACTGACAACATTATGGTGGGAGAACTAATTCCTCGGTTGTACAGGGTGTCACGGGATACTGCGAGTTTAGCGATTCCCCTATAAACTAATATATCAAATTACTTGTATTGTATGAGAATGGGAAAATTATTGACAGTTAGTCAGAATAACAATCGAGTGCTTCAGTCTGAGGTGAGGAAAAATGGACGGTCATTGACCGAAGGGTAGAGAATTCAGGGACAGGCGTTCTCAGAGGTCATTGAAGGCCGATGTCAACAGACAAACAACACGTAGACGATCGGTGGGGAAAACACGAAGTCATTGATCACAGGATGGAAACTGTTTGATGTACGAGAGCGGAGATGACGCGACGGAGCGGCCACTAACGAATACGTGAGTTCAAGAAACCTTTGAAGTGGGAAACGGAGATTTACGATCACGGCATATCACAGCTTTTTGGGATAACGGAGAAGTATGTCTGTGGTCGGGGAAGACGAGTAAATAATCATTGATGTCCCGAAAAGACCGGGCATCAAAGGATACATTCGGTTGTTATTGAGAAACAGATTAAGAGGACAGGGGGAAACTGGTGGAATAAGCCTATATCGTCGTACAGAGCCAGAGTATTAATAGGCTGGATATTCTAGTGGAATTGAGTGTGCTTCTTGGCTTCCACGAGAAGTGATGGTTTATTCTTAAGGGATTATGAAAAGGGAGTTACAACGTTTCAAGTCGGATAATATTGATGAGCGTTTTGTATTTATTGTGCAATTAGTACTCCCGATTCAGCTGAGGATAATTATAAGGTAGGTGTGGTGTAGAGTATAAATCTAAAATAGAGTATTTGAGTGGGAAACCGTAATAATGGGCGTCGGCAGGATTTAGCTGAGAAGTAACATAGTGATTCTAGTATAGATGGTTACTGGGATTTCAGAGCTCTTTTATGACATTTCCTTCTTTACCTAGTCTTAAGTATGTGTATACTCCTATGTCTTATGTCAGAGGTCATTTCTCTGAATATATATAACTGATAACGGCCATAAGCCTACTCTCACTTCTAATGAGTTTGAGTTAGGTTGATAGCACCTGATATTGTCTTTTCGACAGGTTCCCATGCAAAAAGCAATAGCAACACTCCTGAAAAGAAGGAAGGGACTCTAATCTGGTAAAGTAATAAACATTGGCCAGATTGAAGTCGGATGTCAGACATACAGGTCAGCAAGTTCTAACATTAACGGATACCTATAAATCATTCTGGTTAAGAGACTTACAGCAGAATATTATTGGCTAAACAGAACAGTAACGAATTAGATGAACACCGTGAATCCGGGATATTCTATAGACAGTGTTTTTTGGAATTAAATTTCGATATAGAGACGATAAGTCATGCAATGATATCGGAGGTATAGACATTAATAGAAATATCATATCGTTCGTGTTATCAGATATTCCACAAGGAGAGACAATCTTAAATATAAATTAGGATGTGCGTATCTCTGTATGTATTTATGTATCTCTGTCTGTATGTATGGCCTTTATTTGTTCGCGAACGGCCCATCCGATTGAGATGAAATTTTCTACACGCCTTCCTTTCATTCCAGAGCTGTCAACTGTGATATTTTGTTAGTGTGAAATCGCCTGCTTACTCAGTATTATTTCATTTTTCATTTTTCATCATAATTTCATATATCTCAGGGGACCTAACTCTGTAAAAGTTATTTCAAGGGGCATAACTTTTCTTTATAACTTATAGTCATATTGTGGCATCGTTTTCAAATATTTATAAACTCTTTGTCCATAGTTATGTACCGGCATATGAGTTATAATAAATAATGATACAATCTGTAAGGCATTTTCAAAGTTTTCATAAAAATGATGCACAATGCATAACATTGTAACTCATCTTTTTTTGCTTAAGAAGTTACTGTAGTCATGCAGGTGATTAGAAAGAGTTTTCATTAAAAATAATGGATGGTGTGTGGTAGAACGTTCTTTTAAGTTACATTTTTTTTTTGTTGTATGAATTTAATGAAGCCGGACAGGGTCAGGCAGACAGATAGACAGACAGACAGACAGATAGACAGTCGGGAACAGGAACTTATATGACTACTTATATAAATTAAATGAGATGCTTCACACCAGGAGCTGGGCGATGTCGGGCCGGGTCAGACAGACAGACAGACAGACAGACAGACAGACAGATAGTCGGTAACGGGAACGGGAACTTATATGACTACTTATATGAATTAAATGAGATGCTTCCCACCAGGGACTGGGCGAAGCCGGGCAGGGTCAGCTAGTATATAATAAAAACGCTCTGTGGTGACAAACTGTGTAATTCTAACATTGTCAAGGATATTGTGAAGACATCATCAACATCATTCATCGAGAGACAGTATGCCGGGTGAGCGTACCCCAATTCTGTGCTGTGGTGACTATATGTGCCGTTGAGTGATGAAAAATATGATGTGGATCTGAGAGTGAAATTCTTATCTCACCTACAGGATAGAACACAACAACAACGTCTTTACTTACACTCTATACACACATGACACTTTTGGTTTATTCAATAAATAATGATAGTATTTAGTGGAGGATAATGTCGTGTGGGTATGTTCTGAAGGAAAGTGGAGAGGGATATGGCATTGTGAGAAGAGAGAGAGAGAGAGAGAGAGAGAGAGAGAGAGAGAGAGAGAGAGAGAGAGAGAGAGAGAGAGAGAGAGAGAGAGAATAGAAAATTGGAATGGGGGTATGTAGACAAAATACTGACGATAGACCCAACAGTGGAAAAAGGGAAATTGAAGTGTGCTTGTTGATTCTACTGTCCCCCCCCCCCAGAGACGACAAGTGACATTTAATGGGGGCACGTCTGCGGGATATATGGTGACTGTAAAGGAGAACACGTCCAAGATATATATATATATATATATATATATATATATATATATATATATATATATATACATACATAGGGTGACTTTATAGTATAGCACATCGATGGGATATATATAGTGACTAAATGTGAGCAGGTCCAGGGGATATATAGTGATAGTGCATTATATATTTGGGCTACATTACATTGCTGTTGGGGACATTATTGTCGGGAAAATAAAGATCCAGACAGGGTGAATGTTGATAGGTGTTCAGACACGGTACATACCTGTTCACACTTTACACGTCTACATAATTCTTTATCCTAAATCTCCTCTTTTGGTTGAGAGATTGTTTGTGGTGTACTGTGTGGTGTCATAGTTATATATAGACTTAGATATATATAAAAGAATAAAAATATAGACAGATATTTATTTTAGTTATTGAGTAATTAAGTAATGCCTTAGGGTCTCTTTACTCAACCTGCTGACTCACCTTCTTTAACTATGGCCACTCCTAAACTAACTACGGCAGAACTAAGGGCAAAAGGAGAAGAAATTGGTTTGTCAGGTTCGGCACTAACCGATTACGTACAGGAGATGGAGAGGGAACTTAGCCAAGCAGAAAGGGAAGATCGAAAGGCCGAGTTGGAATTGAGAAGAATGGAGGTGGAGACCAAACGAATGGAAGCTCAACAGACCGCCAAGAGACTGGAAATGGAACAGGAGGCCAAGAGACTGGAAATGGAACAGACCGCCAAGAGACTGGAAATGGAACATGAATACCGCATGCGAGAACTGGAGCTCAGAACACAAACTAAGGGAGAAAATGACGGGGCAGAAGGAGGATCCTTTTCCCATGGTTCACCCAACATGAGTGGACATGGTTACCATGCCATGAAGTTTCCCTTGGCTGTCTTTGATGAAAGTAAAGAGAAGATATACCAGTTTTTGGATCGGTTTGAGACCATGTCAGTCGCTATGGGGCTGGATAGAAGCAAATGGAATCTTAAAGTATCCCAGGGATTACGAGGTTCCGGTTACGAGGTTTACTCACGCCTACCGCCAGGACACGAAAACAACTATGAAGAATTAAAAGCCGCTTTGATGAAACACTATGAGGTCACGTCACAAACGTATCGGAAGAAGTTTCGATCAGCAAAAAGAGAGCCGGGAGAGCTATTCGCCGTCTACAGTTTAAGGCTGAAATCATATCTCCAAAAATGGATGGATTTGGCAGAGTTCAAGAGGGACTATGAGAGTCTAGAAGAGATGATGGTAGTCGACCAGATGCGAAAGCAAATGTCGAAACCTCTCAGAACCTTCTTGGGAGAACAAGGGCGGAATGGCTGGAGGTCGTGAATAAGCTGGCGGAGAGATTCGTGGAGGTGCATGAAGAGGCTGCGGAACCAAGTACACAAGCTACCAAAGGCCAGGAGAAACACGACCGAAAAAAATCTAAGAACGCGGAATACAAGAAAGGGGAACCTTATGTGAAGACTTCAACGGAGAGTTCGGAGAAGATGAAGGAAGGAAACAAGAGCACCTCGAATTCTCCACCCAAACGACCGTGGTCTGAGAAGTGGTGTTCGTTTTGCAAATCACCATCTAACTACACAAAAGACTGCAGATCGAAACCAAAAAGCTCTCACTTCGAGGCATGCCAAGTGACTCCCTAAGGAGGTTGTCACCGACAAGGCTAAGTTCGGCGAAGAAAATCGGAACCCAGAGAGCGCAAACAAGTCAGGAAGGGAAAAGCCTTGGACAGGAAAATGGTGCAAACACTGCCGTTCGAAAACTCATAATACAAAAGACTGCAGATTCAAGTCACATGACTCACACTTCACAACATGCCTCGGGGAACCTAAAGAGGACTCCAAGGAAAGGGTCGAGGAGGTGGAAGATACTCCGGACCAAGGGAGACCACCGGTGGTGGAGTTGATTGAGGTGAATGGACAACGATACTGGACTGGACGGGGAAGCTGTGATTTCTGCTAATCTGGTATACCCAGAACAACTCACAGGGGAGACCATGGAGATACAGCCTGCGACAAAGAGTGCTTTGGCCATGAAGTTACAAATTGCTAAGGTGGAGATTCAGTCAAGATATGTCACGGGCACAATCAGAGCCGCAGTATTGACTGATCCAATATTTCCGTCATCCTCGGTTGTCGATATGTCTTTTTGGGAAATTCCCAAGGAACCAATCTACATGGTAGCTATGCAGACCCGCTCTCAGAAGGAAAAGGATCAGGCAGAGACAATAGTCTCAAACCCAATGCCAGGGGAGTTACGAACTGCCCAGAGTGAGGATGATACTTTACGTCCTTGCTATAGGAAGCTGCAGAAAAGTGCTGTTCCACCCAAACGAGGACACTACTACATGAAGAATCGGCTGCTCTATCGGAGAGCCGGAAGGGGAGACAACTTACATGGTCAATTGGTAGTCCCGAAGGCCTACCGTTCCCAAATTCTTCAGATGGGGCATACCATTTCGTTCAGCGGACACATGGGTATGGCCGCAACCATGCAGCGGATTTCCTGCCATTATTATTGGCCAGGATTGACTGGAGATGTGCGTCGGTATGTAAAATCATGCCCTGAGTGCCAGAGGGTGGCACAGAAACACTGGACAGCGCCGGTGGTCTTGGGTGAGATGCCCATCATGAATTCTCCTTTCGAGAGGGTCGCCATTGACATAGTGGGTCCTCTTCCAAGGACTAAGAAGAGGAATACGTACATCCTTACAATGGTGGATTGCTGTTCAATGTGGGGTGAAGTCATACCATTGCCAACCATTGACTCGAAATGAGTGGCTGATGCATTGATGGAGGCTTTTACAAGATTAGGCTTCCCTAATCAGATTCTGACGGATAATGGGTCCCAGTTTTGTGGGAAACTCATGGAGGAGGTTTTTGGGGTGTTCCACTCCCACCATATACATACCAGTCCTTACCACCCTCAAGATAATGGACAAGTGGAGCGTTTCAACGGCACGTTGATGACAATGCTCAGGAAACTAGCCCAGGAAAAAACCTGATAGGTGGGATGAATACATCCCGGCAGCCCTTTTTGCCTATAGGGAAGTGCCACATGGCTCAACAGGAGTACCGCCAGCTACTCTACGGTTTGGTCGACCAATCAAGGGACCATTGGAAGCTTTGCTGAGGAGTTGGACGGAGGAAGGGACATCAGAAGAAGTGATCTCCTCGTACAAATACGTGGAGGAACTGAAGGAAAAACTTCACACGGGATGGGCTCTGGCGACTCGATTCTTGAGAAAAGCCAGAAAGAGATATGCCGAGTACTACAACCGTAGGTCTAGAGACAGAGCTCTTGAGGTGGGGGACAAAGTCTTGCTGCTACTCCCAACGGGAACCAACAAACTGGAGATAGGATGGCAGGGACCATTTCCCGTGGAAAGGATGGTATCCAGAACCAGCTATCAAATCCGGATCCGGGGAAAGTCGAAGATTTTCCATATTAACCTCTTGAGGAAATATGAAGAGAGAACCGGTGAAGGAGCAGCCCATCTCATGGCAATGGCGGTAGCAGTGGAGACTGAAACCGGACCAGACGACGGCAGGGAGTATCCTTTAGTGCACCAGGAAACTTATCGGGAAGTCCAGGTGAACCCTGATCTGACTCTCCAGGAGAGGGAAAAGATTGCCCAGGTTCTCAAATCCCATAAGCAGATCCTGACGGATAAACCAGGACGGACGGAACTGGTCGAGTTCGAGATGACCTTAACCACGCAAGAGCCGGTCCGCCAAAAAGTCTACCCAGTGTCATTTTCTAAAGAGAAGGTTTTGGAGGAGGAGATACAGAAACTGTTGGAGGATGATGTGATTGCGCCATCCTCATCCCCATATAATGCCGGAGTGGTGTTGTTACGCAAACCGAGTGGAGAACACAGGTTGTGTATTGACTGTAGACTCTTGAATAGTCATACCCAGTTTCAGGTGGAACCTTTGCCGAATCCAACCCAGTTATTTGCCAGGCTCCATAAGGCTAAGTACTTCTCTAAAGTGGATCTGAGTAGGGGTTATTATCAGATCCCGGTCAAACCGGAAGTTCGACCTCTGCTGGCTTTCAGTACACACAGTGGACACTATGAGTTCAATGTCATGCCTTTTGGACTCAGCAATGCGCCCAGTGTGTTTACTCGTATGATGAGAGCTCTGTTAGATCCTCTACGTGATCCGCCCATTATCTCATTCATGGATGATATACTGATTGCCAGTGACAGCTTATATGACCATTAGGGGTCCTTGGAGAGAGTGTTCAATAGGCTCCGGGAAGCAGGGTTTACCGCGCGCCCAACCAAGTGCATGATTGGTTACCAAACTCTTGAATTTCTAGGTCATACCATCACTCCAGGAAAAATTGTCCCGGAGGAGAAGCATCTGGAAAAAGTCCGACGAGCTCCGAGGCCAAAAACGAAGAAAGATGTGAGATCCTTTCTATCGTTGTGCGGGTTTTATCAGAAGTTCATCCCGCATTTTACCGACCTGGGAAATCCATTAACAGAAACCTTAAAAAGGGACTTCCAGATACAATTGTATGGACGCCAGAATGCGAGGGTGCCTACAGTCAATTAAAGGAAGCATAGGTGAACAAGCCAGTTCTACAACTCCCAGACCTTTCAAAGCCCTTTGTGCTAAGAACAGATGCGAGTGGGATTGGAATTGGAGCAGCCTTGTTACAAGAAGGGATAGAAGACGCTTCGGTTTTGAAAACTGTAGCCTATGCCAGTAAGAAACTTCTACCGGCTGAAAAAAATTATTCTACAGTTGAAAGAGAATGCTTGTCACTCGTATGGGCCGTACAAAACTTTCAACCATATTTATATGGAGTACAGTTTATGGTCCAGTCAGATCATCAACCCTTGATGTTCCTAGCTTCTTCGCAGAAGCTCAACGCACGGTTGATGCGTTTGTCGTTGTTGTTGCAGCCGTACAAGTTCACAGTGGAGTACATCCCTGGTAAGGAGAATGTAGGAGCGGATTTCCTATCTAGACATCCAGCTCCAGAGGAAGAGGAATAGGTTGGTGGATCAGAGGAATCAAAACTACAGCGAGGAAGAGTCGACGCGGTCAACTCTCTATGTCACGGGATACTGCGAGTTTAGTGATTCCCCGATAAACTAATATATCAAATTACTTGCATTGTATGAGAATGGGGAAATTATTGACAGTTAGTCAGAATAACAATCGAGTGCTTCAATCTGAGGTGAGGACAAATGGACGGTCATTTACCGAAGGGTAGAGAATTCAGGGACAGGCGTTCTCAGAGGTCATTGACGGCCGATGTTAACAGATAAACAACACGTAGACGATCGGTGGGGAAAACACGAAGTCATTGATCACAGGATGGAAACTGTTTGATGTACGAGAGCGGAGATGACGAGACGGAGAGGCCACTAACAAATACGTGAGTTCAAGAAACATTTGAGGTGGGAAACGGAGATTTACGATCACTGCATATCACAGCTTTTTGGGATAACGGAGAAGTATGTCTGTGGTCGGGGAAGACGAGTAAATAATCATTGATATCCCGAAATGACCGGGCATCAAATGATACATTCGGTTGTTATTGAGAAACAGATGAAGAAGACAGGGAGAAACTGGTGGAATAAGCCCATATCGTCGTACAGAGCCAGAGTATTAATAGGCTGGATATTCTAGTGGAATTGAGTGTGCTTCTTGGCTTCCACGAGAAGTGATGGTTTATTCTTAAGGGATTATGAAAAGTGAGTTACAACGTTTCAAGTCGGATAATACTGATGAGCGTTTTGTATTTATTGTGCAATTAGTACAACCGATTCAGCTGAGGATAATTATAAGGTAGTTGTGGTGTAGAGTATAAATCTAAAATAGTGTATTTGAGTGGGAAACCTTAATAATGGGCGTCGGCCGAATTTAGCTGAGAAGTAACATAGTGATTCTAGTATAGATGGTTACTGGGATTTCTGAGCTCTTTTATGACATTTCCTTCTTTACCTAGTCTTAAGTATGTGTATACTCGTATGTCTTATGTCAGAGGTCATTTCTCTGAATATTTAAAACTGATAACGGCCATAAGCCTACTCTCACTTCTAATGAGTTTGAGTTAGGTTGATAGCACCTGATTTTGTCTTTTCGACAGGTTCCCATGCAAAAAGCAATAGCAACACTCCTGAAAAAAAAGAAAGGGACTCTAATCTGGTAAATTAATAAAAATTGGCCAGATTGAAGTCGGATGTCAGACATACAAGTTCTAACATTAACGGATACCTGTAAAGCATTCTGGTTAAGAGAATTACAGCAGAATAAAGTGCAGCTAAACATAGATCGGAAGATCAATATTGTGCACTTGAACTGTCTTTAAATGAAGAGGCTATAAGGCCAGAATTTATTATTGGCTAAACAGAACAGTAACGAATTAGATGAACACAGTGAATCCGGGATATTCTATAGACAGTATTTGTTGGAATTAAATTTCCATATAGAGACGATAAGTCATGCAATGATATCGGAGGTGTAAACATTAATAGAAATATCATATCGTTCGTGTTATCAGATATTCCACAAGGAGAGACAATATATAATAAAAACGCTCTGTGGTGACAAACTGTGTAATTCTAACATTGTCAAGGATATTGTGAAGACATCATCAACATCATTCATCGAGAGACAGTATACCGGGTGAGCGTACCCCAATTATGTGCTGTGGTGACTATATGTGCCGTTGAGTGATGAAAAATATGATGTGGATCTGAGAGTGAAATTCTTATCTCACCTACAGGATAGAACATAACAACAACGTCTTTACTTACACTCTATACACACATGACACTTTTGGTTTATTCAATAAATAATGATAGTATTTAGTGGAGGACAATGTCGTGTGGGTATGTTCTGAAGGAAAGTGGAGAGGGATATGGCATTGTGAGAAAAGAGAGAGAGGGAGAGAGAGAGAGAGAGAGAGAGAGAGAGAGAGAGAGAGAGAGAGAGAGAGAGAGAGAGAGAGAGAGTGAATAGAAGATTGGAATGGGGGTATGTAGACAAAAGTCTGACAATAGACCCAACAGTGGAAAAAGGGAAATTGAAGTGTGCCTGTTGATTCTACTGTCCCCCCAGAGACGACAAGTGACACAGGGGCGAATAGTCCAGATCTCCTTATAGCCTTGATGGGACCTTTTCCTTCTTTTATAAAATTTATGTGTAGGTACTTGGGTTATATCTAGGAATCTCACAGTGGGGGTTCTGAGCCAGGAAAACTGGTTCCTCTAAATGGCTAAGCGGGAGTGATTTATCTATCTTATTTGAGATGCCTCTAGAAAAATACTTGCCAAATCATACCCTTTATCTTGTCTATCTATTATACAAGATATATTTACAGAGACCACTTCTAATTTGGTCCTCTTTCTTCTCCTAACAAGCCACACTGATCTAATGTATGCTGTTGTAACGTATGCTGAAATAATGTATGGAGGAATAATGTTTACTAGTTTAGTTTAGTTTAGTTTAGTTTAGTTTAGTCGATGGATCAACATCACGGCACATGGGTGCAATCCATATGTGCTCCGTTTTCCTCCTAACTCAAATCTGAGTCTGGAGAAACACAGCTTAGTGCACGAACTCCGTAGCACCGGCGAGGATCCAGAAAATACTTTAGGTAGATTTTTAACTCGAAATGTTGCCCGGGCAGCGCCGTTAAGCTACTCTTTTTCGATTTCCAACTGCCAAGGGATTTTTTACATGCGCATCAATACACACGGGCGCCCGATCTCACTACACAGAGACCAGGGGAAATGTATTACTAGAAGTCCACGTGAAAAGATCCCGGCATCACCGGGGCTTGAACCCGGGACCTCCAGCGGACACCATACCTCGAGACCACGCAGCACCCCCTATTTACTACTCTACCGTATACTGATCTAACGTATACAGGTCTAACGTAGACTGACATAACGTATGCTGGTCTAACATAAGCCGCCCTAATGTATGCTGGAATAATGTATGCTGGTCTAACGCAAGCTGATATAACGTATGCTGGTCTAACATAAGCTGGTATAATGTATGCTGGCCTAAAGTAAGCTGGTCTAATGTGTGCTGATCTAACGTACGCTGGTCTAATGTATACAGGTCTAACCTAAGCTTGTCTAACGTAAGCTTGTCAAACGTATCTTGGTTTAACGAATCTTGGTCTAACGTAATCTGTAACGTGAAGTAACAGCTCTGTGTTAACACTCCATACAACTCTCCAAAGGTGTGATCTTCTTCTTATATTTGATGTCGCATGACATTTGTGATCATGTTTGTCCACAGCCTTATGTCTTGTGCTTTGTTCAAATTCAAAATGCTACACTATATAGTATCTTCCTTCCTGGTCTCCCTATACCTGTACTGCTATATCATTTTCCAGCTGTGACGACATACGCCATCTTTCCAGTTTTTATGGCATACCCAAAGATTATGGACTGTCTTCTTCTGATGCATATAAACTGCTCTCTTTTTTGAGTTTACTTCTTTCGATAAATCATCATTACTCGTTCTATCCGTCGACAGTGTTCTCATTATTCTTCTATAAAACCACATCATACTTTACTTTGACCATATTTTTGTAGTTGTATCTATCATTTCTTGTAATTGCGTTTCATTTCAGCGACCAGACCTACATCATCAACATAACCAAGATTCAAGGTTCGATAACAAGAAGCAAGCATTACCTGCTGAAACCACCGTTGCTGTGGTAGCGGGTGCACTTACAGTACTCCACCCGGACTCCGTTGATGAAAGAGTTGCTGATGCTGTTCATGCAGTAGCCATTCTTACAACATTTGATCGCGATGCCATCTAATATATAGGTAGTAGACGCATCTTTGCATTCCTCTTGTCCTTCTAGGCAATCAATGTCTGGAGGAATACAAATCTTAAAATAATGAAAAGTTGGGTCTTTTCTTACAAGACATATGAGACATTTGGAGAACGAAACAACGGATAAACTTTACTTTAAAGTGTAATGAATTGAGCACGCAGGCCCGTCTGACATTCTGCCCTTCTTATATTACTGCTTTCATACATTATTTAATCTTAGACAACAACAACAACAACTGCAACAACAACAACTGAAAGGCCAAACCTTAGACACATTACGACAATATTAAACGCAGTACAAGGACGAGAAGTATTACATTAGTAACGGAATGAAAGCAAAACACTACACATTTGTTTAGGTTAGTTTAGTCGGCGGATCAACATCACGGCACACGGGCGTGACTCATGTGTGCTCCGTTCTACTCCTAACTCAAGGCTGAGTCTGGCGATAGTTAATTAGTTAGTTAGTCGATATATCATTCTCATTGCACATCGAACCATTCAGTCCATAATTGCTCTCAACTCCTCCTCAGCAAATCCCGCAGCTTGTAGCGGCTAACGGCATCAGTCCTGTGTTGGTTTATCAATCTTCTTTGGCTTCCTGCGTAGTATTCTTGTTTGGCCACACCTCTTTTAACTTGCTGTTCTCGCAGTCTGGCGATGTTTGTAGATTCACAGTCATCTCTTGGTTCTCTTATCGTTTCTTTACTTATTCAGTCTCTCGGTAGAGATTTGTTCGCAGCAGACGAGCACAATCTCCTGCGGGCCTATTCTCGCTGGTCGCGAGAGCCGCACAATGGAAGGATGGGAGACATTGCTCGCAATAGACAAGCAATGTCTCCTGAGGTAGCTCTGGCGGGCCTATTCCCGCGGGTCGCAGGAGCCGCTAAAAGTAAGGTGGAGAGTCTAACGATAGTGCACGCTTTACACAGGTCCGGACACTTGTGATTGACAGTAGTGCGCGCCGTTAAGGTCCGGTCTCGTACGGGACCTTCACCTATAGGACTTGGCTGAACGCCTCTAAGCCGGGTCCCGTGGGTGTCAGGGTCTGGCCATCACTCGCCATCTGCTCGTGGTGGCGAGGTCTCGGAGGATTCGACGCTGTGCCGCCAGCGTCTGCAGCCTACCTTGTGCCAGACGTATTGGTTACTCATTCCTCTGGAATACACAAGACTAGGCCGAGGGAGAGATCATGTCGTTTGGGCATCACATGGTTCTCTGAAGCTCTGCCCAGGCATTGTGATGGAATATTGGCCACATTCCAACTTACACGTCAAGACTGCAAGGTGCCACTCACTCTTGATTCTCGCACAAGCCTTACTTCTTGTAGAACATTCAGAATGTCAGCCTGGTCCGTGGCGAGTCCGCCTCCACAGTAGCCTTACCTGTGAGCTTGTCAGTCCGCTTATTTCCTCGTACTCCCGCATGACCTGGCACGAAGATGAAACTAATCTTTGCCAGCCGAGACCGCCCCAGAGACATCAACCATTCTCTTCGGATCCACCCCATCTCTATCTCCTTGAGCATTCTCTTTGAGTCACCAAGGAAACATGCCCTAGTGAATGTCTGTGTCTCGAGAAATGTTATTGCTTTACTTACTGCCACGACTTCCATAGTCAGGCTATTTGTGGTCTCAACAAAATCACCAGAGTCCTCCTTCACAACTCTCCCTCCGGTCTGAGCCGTAAATGCCCATGAGCTTCTCACATGTCGGACGACCGACCCATGTGTGTAGCTGACAGCATCATAGTCTCACGAATTCTCGAAAATCAAGGCTTGTACTTCCGCCTCCACAGCAGCCTTCTTGTCTGCATGCATTTTTTGTCTAGTTGGATGCAAACTGAAAAGGACGTACACATATGTTGGCACTTGTACCCACTACTCGCCAGATACTGAGTCATCAGGTCCACATACCTGTTGAAGAATGTCTTCGGCTTGACTCATCCCCGAACTTCCTCTTTTTAACCTTCTGTCCTTCACCTTCCTAATTTCACTATGCAGTGGATGTTGTGTGTTTGAGTTAACTGTAAGGTAAGCACGTGATCTGCAAATTTGTATTCTGTCTGCAATGGTTAGATAATCAAGAAGGTAGTGCATCGCTCTGCATGCTGTATCTCTTATACATCCAAGAATAATGCGCATAGCTTCGTTCTGTATCCTTTTCATCCCTTCTATCTGCTTACGGCTGAGAGTCAGGATCGCCATCTCATACTCAGAAACAGACATGACCAGCCCCTCGTATAGAAGACATAGGTCGCGCTGCTCGCAGTTTGCTGCCGCCATCATCCTCATCGCACCGAAACCCCACTTTGCCTTTGTTATCACCTGGTCTATGTGCTCATTATAAGCAAGTCTTCGATCAAACCGTATCCCCAGGTAATTCATTGCCTGCGCTCTTTCCACCGCCTTTGAACACAGATTTACCGTTGGTGTTGGATTGTTGACAATATGGTTATTCAAAGAGAACCATGTCACAGTTGCTTTTATTGGATTAACCATTGCCTCAATTTCAACACACCAAGTATTTATGCGATTGAGTTCGGTTCAGCAACCTGCTCTCTATCCTTACCCTGTCGATACACTAAAACATCGTCAGCATATGACAGTGTCCTCCCCGGTACAGTTGAGTCCGGAGAATCTCAGCTCAGCGTATGAACTCCGCAGCACCGGCGAGGATCCTGAAATACTTTGGGTAGATTTTTAACTCGAAATTGTGTCCGGGCAGCGCCGTTAGGCTACTCTTTTTCGATTTCTAACTGCCAAGGGATTTTTTACGTGCGCAACAATACACACGGGCCAGGGGAAATTTTGTTACTAGAAGTCCACGTGAAAAAGAAATTCCTGCCCACACCGGGACCTCCATCACCCGAGGCGGATATTATATTAATCATTTGATTCACCCCGTGAGTTCACGGCTATCCTATCATGCATGCTTTTTCGTTGAGAACGACGAGATTAAATCAAATGGAGATCTGTCACATCTTTCGTATAGTCTTAGAAGCAGCCATGAGAAGACCGTGGCGATTCCCTAAGGGAGCCCAGAACCAGAGCGCTAAGTGTCGGCTCTGCAACTACGGAAACCTCCCTGGATGGTGGATAATGCCCATGGACTGTCCCTGCCTTCCCATGAGGGCTGATCGTGAAGTATTAGACCGTTCTAACTTGACCAGCTTGGATGTGGACGGCACCACAGAAGTGAGAGTCCCCCAGGAATCCTAACCTGGGCAAAAAAGAAATGCAAAAGTCGGATGTGTTGGCCTAAGGGTCTAGGCCGAAGGGTGCATAACAATACACCGCAATAACATCTGGGAAAAACACTCCGGATGAACGCAGAATAATAATAATATTAATAATAATAATAATAATAATAATAATAATAATAAGAAGAAGAATAGTCTTAGAATGACGAAGTCAGTTTTGGTAGGTTATCTGAGACTATTGTAACAGATACGAGACATAATGACTGCAGCAGGATAATTGAAAACAGTGGGCACATGTGATGCTTGCAAAAAAAAAGAGAGAGATAATAAACACAGCCACAGTGTCCAGTTACTCAATTAAATTACTCAAGTATTTACTTCCTGAAAAGCAAGAATTATACTGAAAGTAGCAATATATAATCTACGCATCAGTAAACAGCACAGAAGATTCGACATATTGAGGCACAACTACAGGTCTAGGGTAACAACAGTGGAAGATAAACTATAGACCACTGAATGAACTAAAAATGACGTTGAAGTTTATACATTGCAGACACACAAGTTTCAAAAGAACGAAAGAAGAAAAAGTAAAACAGCAGACACGTATTCGCTTAAGTCAATATGTTGAAGTTAGAGGTGCAATTTTAATGTCACAACCAACGTAACCTATCCCTCATCTGCAGACGTCTGTGGGTAAGGAATGATGAACACTTTTCACATCCCGGCTGTTTGCTTGCGGATCTTCTTGCCTTCGGCCTACACTCACATATAGTAGGTTTGAATCGGGTTTCTCTCACCGGGTGTTCTCTTTTCGACAGGTTCTACTATACCCGAGAAATAAATGACAGCTCGGAGAGGAGGTCAATGGCAACAACACCAAGAGCAGTTTGCTAAATAGTGTCGGCAATGGGACACCGTTCCACAAACCATGGCCTCATCAAAGCCTTGAGAGTTTAACATAAAAAAGACTGGTTGTCAGTGGCTGAGGTTCCGAAAAGGCTGATTCATATTAACAGTAATGACTTCACAGAACTATGACGTTATAATGTAGAGAAGGTATAATGGTGATTACTTCTCAGAACTATAACATTATTATTTAGAGAAGGTATAATAGTGAGGAAACATATTCAGTAAACTTGTCCAAACAGACAGGAGGAACTTACTCGAACAGACATCATCAGTTTGTTTCTTAGGGGGTCGTGTGAAGGAAGTGCCGGTATTCCTAGGTTCCAGGATTGTTATAGACGCATTAGGTACATTGAGCGTTCCGAATTCATGGACAGTATTCTACCATATCTAACAGCGGTAACCAGGCATCCAGACTATCCACGATAAAATGGAAGTTGTTGACCCTTGGAAGGAGAGACGCTTCATTTGGTGAGGTCCCTATGACTTACTGTGGTGTGTTGTCCTATGGCCGGACACTATGATGAGAGATCCTGAACGTACTGGTCTCTTCTAACATACACCATAGACTATACTACAGAAGTTCTATATACATACATTATACACACCTGACACTTTTCTTCATTAAATTATTTGTATAATTTGTTATAAGCCAGAGTTGTGTGGGTACATTCTGGAGGAATATGAGGAGGGGTAATGTCCCGTGGTAAGAAGAGAGAGAGAGAGAGAGAGAGAGATAGTGATCCAGAGACCGAAAGGGGGTGTGTGGACAAAGGTCCGGTAGATTACCCAGCTGATGATAAGGAATTAAAAAAGTGTGTGTGTTGATTCCTCTTCCCCCCCCCCCCCCCTGGGACGACAGGCGACAGCCACAGCCTTAACCATTCTACGGAATACTCGAAGAGGCAAGCGATAGTGAAAACTGAATCCTCCCCAAATGTGAATACTGCCATTTCCGAATCGGCTGTGCTAACGCACACAAAAAAAATCTACAACGAGCTCTCCACACCGTCGCCAAATCCGCATGCGTCCATCAGCAAAGGATCGGTTGAATCTGGTCTCGTCTGTGAATAGGACTGCATTCCGCTGCAGCATAATCCATGTGACATGTTGCTGTGCCAATTGCAGGTGCTGTTGACGATGTGTGTGAGTCAAGTTTGCCCAACATAAGGTCATCTTGAGTAAGACCTGTATCTCTGAGTCGTCGTATGACTGTTATTCGAGGTACTTGCAATTGTCTACCTTCTGTTGCTGCTTCTCTTTGACTTGCCGGGGGAAAACGATTCCTTAGGTGACTCGGCACAATATGACGAACTTGTGCAGGGGTAGTAACTCATGGTTGGCCACTCCGAAGTGTATCGCGAGCACTGCCAGTGGTTCCGTAACGTTCATTGAGTCTTACAATAGTGCTGCGGTGGCAATTCATCCTTCTGGCAATGGCCCGCGAGGTAATTCCAATCTACAACATACCAATGACTCGTTGGCGGTCGTTTTCAGATAGTCGTGGCATTTCAAGCACATGTAATGGGTGTTTTGTCTCAACGGCATTTAATACCGTGTATACTGCAAAAATGCGTACACATTTTGAGGATCATAGCTGTTGGCAATCGTATTGATAACTAACTAACTAATTAAATATTAACTAACTAACTAACTAACTAACTAACTAACTCACTCACTCACTCACTCACTCACTCACTCACTCACCCACTCACTCGCTCACTCACTCCCTTACTCATTCACACACACACACACACTTACTCACTAATCAACTAACCAACCAACCAACTAAATAATTAAATATATGTGGTTTAATGTGCTTGGCCAGTAACACTACCCATGAAGTATATCCCAGTTCTTAAGATCTAACCCACTGAGCCTAATGAGGCACCGACATTCTCCCTACATCGAACTACAAATAGACACTTACTCTGTTTTGATGTAACTAGAACAGCGATGCTGCCCAGTAGTAGCGCTGCAGACATCATGTACAACAAAGTTCGTATGCGGTCTGTAATAAACAACAAACAAGCATCCGTTAACAATCAACACATTTTAGCATTTGAATATCGTCCAATTAGCATTTGAGTACAGCTTCTTCCATTGGTATCACCCAGTCAAAAGTACTGCTGCCAGCTTCTGGACGTCTGACTGACCAAGTGGACAGAGCAATGACCTTTACACGCCAAAAGACACTGTACTCAAAGAAACGAAGATTCTTCCGCACTTCCGAGATCGAAACGTAAAACACTAAAAAAAAAAAAAAAAAACGTGAAGGGCCCCTTTACATGCATTGCAGCTCTTTTGGGTACATGGTGAAAATCCCATATTTTTATAAACCAATCGGCAGTCGACTGTCGATGTGGCCAATATCAAAGCGACCGCCTTTTTTCCCCAATATATTTTCCTATTTACATTTTAGGGTGAAGCGATTTATTAGCCCTGTTCACTTGTAAAAATTCCTTCTCCGTGAAGATTTGATGACATGGTCACCGGGTCGAGGGGCAAGCGTGCTGGCCACTGAGCCATTGCGGCTCACGAAACTTGGACGATAATTATATTCATAGATAGTTATTATCACTCATGATTCATCATCATCATTACCATTATCAAATGGCATCTGCACATGAAAAGCAGACTATAGTGAGTAACCATCTTCCTCTTTTCTGTGTTTTCAGGTTAGGTAAAAATATCATACATTTAGAGTACAGAGGATGCAACAGAACATGTTCTTTTACAATAGTCATCATCAACTTTTGCCGTCAAGCGTCGTGGGATGGAATAGTTGATGTTCCAGCGAACGATGAGTGACACTGGATATTATCGCTCTACGTGATTGTACAATGTTGTTAATCCATTTTCTTCTCGGGCGTCCTCTTGTACACATATCAGGTATTCCTCGGTGTAGTGCAAGTACCTGTAGTTGACGGTGTTGCATTCTACTGGGATGGTCGAACCATTTGATCGTCTGTCTTTCAATAAATGTTGTATAAGGTGTTGATAATACTATCCACCTAATATTATAATTACTTACTCGGTCTTGAATAGTTCAACTGGAATATCATCTCTTGCATCTTATCTCACCGGTGTTGATGTTGCATAAGTGTGATTTGGATAATATACAAGTATGTCATTGATAGCATAATGTGGGTGTGACTATGCTATTTATTATTGTCATGTTGCAAACATAGGTCTGTTTGGATGTTTCAGTATTGGCGATAGTTATATAAGCTCATTTGGTTTTTGGCATCAGATTTAGATGTCTATGTCTATTCTGCCATCTTCTGTGATCATACTTCCTAGATATTTAAATTCTTTAAACTTGTTTCAAAGGTGTGCTATTTAGTAGTATAGTTAGTGGACTTTAACAATACTCGTCAAAATACAACCTGTGTAGCACCACTTACAGTGATTCATCATCACCTCAAATTAAGGGATATAATGTACTATCGCTTGTCTCTATGGCCGAGGAGTTACAACACTTTCTCGGTAATCCCGTTTATCACGCAGTCTCGTAGAGGGAGAGAGCTGAGGGGAAGCGGATCTACCCCCACTGTTGACTTGCGGGATAACTGAGCCGTCCGCTGAGAAAGCAATGGCAAACTACTGAGCGTAGTCTTGCTAAGAAATAATCAGACAGCTGTAATACGCTGCTGTTGACAGCGATGTTCTGTAAAAGTGTGACGAAACGACGCTTCATCTGTGCTTCGTCGGGCTAGGCTCCACTTTATTCGGAGCGTCATCAGGGACTTTCCCTGTTATAAATAGACTGGGAGAGGCGAGGAAGATTTTCCAGCTGGAAGGTTCGAGAAGCACCTGGACTTGGATGACCAGGGTTGCTTAGCACAGCACCAATTTCTCGTGCAGCTAGAACCTAGAATTTCCTGTGTGAAAAATAGAGGTTTCTCGAGGAGTTGAGATACATCATGAAGCACTCATTTCTCGTGCGCTTTGGGACGCACGCAGGAGAAATGCGGCAGTCACAGCTCATTCACTTTCTTCATCTCGATGTGTGAGGACGCACTGCTTTGTTTGGCAAATTGTCCATTCCCTCACACACAGCCAAGATGCAGCTGACTGTCATTGCTTACGGCTTGCTGGCCCAAAGACAGTACTTGTAGCTGACTGGGACAAGGTTCATTAATTAAGGTACTTACTTTGTTAATTAATTTAACGCTGTAATTGAACATAAAACGCGATAGTTCAGAACTCATTAAATATGCGGCCGAGTTTGCATCGCTAATGAGGGATCGATCGATAAGCCGGTTGAAAACTAGGGTGGTACACAGCTGTGTTGCATTGTTTACAAGCCTTAGTGAAACTGAAGTTTCGTCAACTGCTTAGAAATGAAAGTCCGATATACCGGAGAAGTGTGTTCAAATGTTATTAATTGTACATAGTGAGTAGTTGCATATACTATGTTTGCTGTACTATAATAGGGAACAGTAAACTGTTGTGTATAATGAACCTAATTTATGTCAGTCAGTAGCTAAGGTTAGCAGAGCGTTGGAATTAGACAGGTAAGTTGATAGGTGGAGATTTCAGACAGAGAATTGCTGAAGTGCTAGTGAAATAGAGCACTTACTGCTTAGCCATAGGAAGTGATATAGCTATTTTGTGTTGACTAAATAGTGAATTCATGTCGTGGAACTGTGGAATTCTCAGAAGGTTAGTTCTTCAGTTTTGCTATATATATATATATATATATATATTATATATATATATATATATATATATATATATATATATATATATATATATATATCTTATATATAAAAAAGGATCCTGTCCAAATGTCTGTCTGTCTGTCTGTCTGTCTGTCTGTCCGTATGTCCGTATGTCCGTCTGTCCTTTATGCGCTCGCGAACGGCCCATCCGATTGAGATGCAATTTTCTACACGCCTTCCTTTCATTCCAGTGCAGCCCACTGTCATAGTTTTTTTTTCTTCTTCCTCCTCCTCCCTCCTCCCTCCTCCCCTCCCAAAATACGTACGTCCAGGAAATGGTCTTCTACATAGACACTTCTCTCTGAGGTCCGAGATAACATATTAACCTGGTGGGATGGCAATCAATCATCCTACTACCTCCTCCCTCCTCATCATTCCTCCTCCTCCTCCTCTCCCCTCCTCCTCCTACCCTCTTCCTCTTCCTCTCCTCCCTCTCCCTCCTCTTCCTCCTCCATCCTCCTCCTCCCTCTTCCTCCTCCTCCTCCCTCTTCCTCCTCACTCCTCCTCCTCACTCTTCTTCCTCCTCCCTCTACCTCCTCCCTCCTCCTCCTTCTTCCTTCTCCTCCCTCCTCCTCCCTTTTCCTCCCTCCTCATCCTCCCTCTACCTCCTCCCTCTTCCTCCTCACTCCTCCTCCTCACCCTTCTTCCTCCTCCCTCTACCTCCTCCCTCCTCCTCCTTCTTCCTTCTCCTCCTCCTCCTCCTTTTCCTCCCTCCCCATCCTCTCCCTCTACCTCCTCCCTCCTCCTCCTTCCTCTTCCTCTTCCTCCCTCATCCTCCTCCTCCTACCTCCTCACTTCTCCTCCTCTCTCCTCCT
>OY992892.1:68584111-68704935 GCA_963921405.1 Cepaea hortensis | reverse complement strand
CAGCAACAACAACACCAACCAACAACCAACAACAAACAACAACAACAACAACAACAACAACAAGTCCCGAAGCTGGAACTTGCTATGGGACTTTGACATGTTAGGGCCGTCACATTTTCTAGGCCTGAGTGCAGGCATCAGTGTCCAGTCTGTTCCTCTCGTATCGAACGGCAAGCCCAGGAATCGAACCCCTGTAGGCAAACTCATACCATTCTCAGCGAAACGTCCTAACCGTTCTGTCAACTTGGCCGCTAGTCTCTAGTCTCTTTTATAGTCAAGTCTTCATTTATTCTTCTTCTTCTTCTTCTTCTTCTTCTTCTTCTTCTTCTTCTTCTTCTTCTTCTTCTTCTTCTTCTTCTTCTTCTTTCTTCTTCTTTCTTCTTCTTCCTTCTTCTTCTTCCTTCTTCTTCTTCCTTCTTCTTTTTCTTACTTCTTCTTCTTCCTTCTTCTTCTTCATTCTTCTTCTTCTTCCTTCTTCTTCTTCCTTCTTCTTCTTCCTTCTTCTTCTTTCTTATTCTTCTTCCTTCTTCTTCTTCCTTCTTCTTCTTCCTTCTTCTTCTTCCTTCTTCTTCTTCCGTCCTCTTCTTCCTTCTTCTTCATCCTTCTTCTTCTTCCTTCTTCTTCTTCCTTCTTCTTCTTCCTTCTTCTTCTTCCTTCTTCTTCTTCCTTCTTCTTCTTCCTTCTTCTTCTTCTTTCTTCTTCTTCCTTCTTCTTCCTTCTTCTTCCTTCTTCTTCTTCCTTCTTCTTCCTTCTTCTTCCTTCTTCTTCCTTCTTCTTCCTTCTTCTTCCTTCCTTCCTCTTCCTTCTTCTTCCTTCTTCTTCCTTCTTCTTCCTTCCTCTTCCTTCCTCTCCCTTCCCCTTCCTTCCCCTTCCTTCCTCTTCCTTCCTCTTCCTTCCTCTTCCTTCCTCTTCCTTCCTCTTCCTTCCTATTCCTTCCTCTTAATTCCTCTTCCTTCCTCTTCCTCTTCCTCTTCCTCTTCTTCTTCTTCTTCTTCTTCTTCTTCTTCTTCTTCTTCTTCTTCTTCTTCTTCTTCCTCTTCTTCTTCTTCTTCTTCTACTTCTTCTTCTTCTTCGCCATATACCTGTAAAAATTTTGTGTGTGATCTGCAGGCTTGTCCATTGGTCAAATTTTTCAGTCCCATTCCCATTCCATCCCACTGTAATTTTGCCTGTCCCATGATAATATTAATATGGAATACAGTTCAAATAAAATTATGAAATGTATGAAAGTTTAGGGTTATTGTCTACTAAATAGGACTATATGTACAAAGAGATATGTAAAACAACAGAATTTATTAATTTTAATATTCAAGAGTATTTTATTAAAACAAAGTGTAATCTAAATATGACAATTCAATGTCATTCTGACACTCTCGTTCTGTTTCTGAGCCACTCTGCTCATTCAGCACATTATCATTTTCTGCTGATCGACTGTTTCTAAATATTCAGTTAATCCAGGTAATCCCTGAAACATTTCCACAATTTTCATCTCACATACAAATTTGATATACACAGAGTTTATAACGAGAGCTGGTAACATCCGTTTTCGTAGCATACTCAACAATCCAGCTGCACTAAATAAGCGCTCTGCTGCCACTGAGGACACTGGTATGGCCAAAACAATTATCGTACTTGCTGTTAGCAGTGGAAACCTATGTTCAATTTTCAAATAATTTAATGGTTGTGAAGGTAGTTGCCGTAATTTTTTAAACGTGGTGACTTCATCCTCAAGGCATTTCTTTCTGGGGTCATCAAACTTAAGTGTTTTGTTTTGTGGAGGATCAAAAAATAAGTCAAAATCACTTTTCAGCTTTTGTTCTACAATTCCTGCTACTTCACATACAGAAAATGATCCAGAAGAAAGATTTAAATCATTGATGAATGACATAACAGTTGGAACAACAGTCTTAGAAAGAGCGATCCAATCATTTGCCCATTTATTGGTGTCCACATTCCCTTTTTTCTTAGTTATAATTGACTTGACCATGTCTTCTATTTTGGATTTCATGTCAACTCCAGTAAGGAATGCTGCAGTAACTGCCAAAGAACTGCCGCAATATGGCCAAAGTTTTTCTCCAATAATTTTCTGAAAGTTCTGACAATATTTCTTTACCATGCTGCTGGAATTTTCTTCGTCAATATCAACAATAACTTTGTACAACTGATAGTCTAGGAGGAAGTATAACAGTAACATTAAATGAGATGTAGCACCATCAATTTCTAGTTTGTTAAGAAAAGTTTTGAATTTCTCATGTATGTACAGCATTCCTTTTTTTCTGAACAATATTCGGAATGTGGTTTAAGAATACTTCATCATCTTCATTAAAGTAATGCGAGTGATTTTTTTTTAAAATGGGTATTGAAACGTTGGTAATATGATCGCATGCGCGCATTTATTAATTTATCCGGTGTCCCACCACGAGATAAAGAATTGATACAAGTATATAAAGAAAAAGGAAGGTTTTAAACAAAAGTTGCTATGACATGGCTACTGACCCATGTGTCCCATGGGAAATAAAAATGTTTGCAGTCCCGTTCCATCACATCCCATGGGACGTTTCTCATAGGATTCCCATAGGAATCCCATTCCCATGGACAAGCCTGTTAACTGGTGAGTGCATAGAAAGGAAGTGCTAAAATGGTTTTATAGAATCACTAATGCGGAGCATAGGGCGGCAACTACGCAGATTTCAACAGGTCAAGAGTCAGGGAATGACGTAGGCGTTGGATTGGAGACACATTGAGTAAACTTAATAATAATATAATTAGAAAGTTATTGCACTGGAGCCCACATGGCAAAGGAAACAGAAGGAGTATAAAACACCAGGAGAATACAATTAGAGGCAGAGATGTAAAATATGAAGACGGCATGGGGTGATGGTTGTGAGTTGATTGTGGTTCTACGCTCTAAATATGGATACACCGAAAAAAATGTGTGACATCAATCTATATCTTCTTGTTGCTATATACTATTGTCTATCGTCTAGGAAAGCAGTGGAAGCACAGCAGCTAGCATGTTTGACTACTGGCCAAATGGTCAGTTTTCCGAATCCCCTATTAGTAAAGGATTTTCATTTCCCATTTTCCTGAGCTTTTCGGTCGACCAAGCTTACAATGAGTCCTAGGAAATGCTCTATGTGTGATAATTACTACACACACACATATTGTTTCTATTGGTCTAAAAACTATGAAGCATGCATTATGCACCAAAGATGATCCATGCCGTAAAATTTGATATTTTGCTTCTTTTTACTTACGATTGTTTAGAACTTGGTGGATGGTGGCTCTTTTCCTCGTTGTCTTGGTTGCACCGTATCCATGTTTGTTTAGAAAAGCCTCGATCTTGTCTGTACATCGTTTTCTTAATCTAATACTGGCTTTGTACGCATATCTGTATTGTTTATGAAGTATTATCCATTAATGTAGACGGTACTATCTGCTTAGCTTTAGCGCCGATGTTGGGCGGTGCTCACCTAACCCGGCACCCCACATTGTGCCAACGGCTTCGGGCAGAGGAGCGCATTATGGAGGGCACAAGCCTTACCCTAGTACGAGGAAATGCAACCTAAAGACTAAATGTCATGACTGGGCAGACCCGGCCCTAAGCCTTGGTCTGCAACTGATCCGACAAGCGGACAGTCAGAGCATGGCTTTGCTGATCCGGTAGCTTCTACAGCTTGTCCTGTTCCAGGCGTATTTGTGTTACCGTTCCTCTCGAGACAACAAGGCAGGACGGAGAGGCATCATTCTGCATGGGCAACACATAGTCTCTAAATTCAGCCCAGGCCTTGTCCTATGGAGAGATAACTCCATTTTACAAACTATCGCCTGTCAAGATTGTAAGGTGCCAGTCATTTCCAAGCTTTGCTAAACCTCTTTATTCCAGATCTCGAATTCTAAACTCGGCTTTTGATTCTCGCCCACTAAATTTCTCGGATCTGGCACCTTGTCACACTTTAATGCTAATAATATAGCATATGACGATAGTCTACAGTTTGAATTCCTTCTAATTTATATATAGCGTACCAATTATAATTGTATATATTGTTACCCGGCCGGACAACAGGAGAATCTGGCCAACACTCAGGGTTCAAACGGACACATAATCATACGGCTACTGGTACAATTAGTATTCGGACTCTTCATTGACTGTTGAAGATCAGGACGGAGCACGCATGGAAATGCCCCGAGTGCTGTGATGTTGGTTCTTGACTTAATTTATCTCATCTCAATCCGCCCAGGCATTTGGCTGGAGCTTGTTGATAATGAAACGCCCAGGCCTAGCCTCCGACCCTCCATATGTGCTGTGCTGAACCATTACCTGGTTATATCCTAACAGACCTGTTCGCAGGTATGAAATTCCAGTACCGATACCCACAACTCGTTTTCTGAGCTTGGAGAGGGGAAGAGCTTCCTGCAACACAATCCCCTCGGAGATGATACTTTGAGTCTGGGTCTTTTTCAACAACCCTCACTGGGATACATGAAAGATCTTTTCAGATCTTTCCTTCGCTCAGACGACTTGAATGCCTATACGTCGGACTAAAGAGTTGACACTCAATCTTCCAGACGGTTCCAACCAACCATCCAACCAACCATATTTAGTTAGCACTTTAATGAAAGAAGCACACTATTTTGTGGCAAATGCAACACTTTGTACAATGTATCCGCCCTAAAATGTGGACAAGTGTGCATTAGCAGAAAAGGAAACCCCATTTGTGCTAACAGCCGAAAATTACTGTCCAAGACGGAGGCGCAAAGCATCATGGTTTATATGTAATGCAAGGAGAACCCGTTACAGTACTATTTCGTCAAGACATGTACTGGAAATATGTGTATGAATGCACAATGTTAACGCAGGACACTGACTGTTGGAAAGTGTCCTTCTTTGCTGAGATGACACTTTATGCTGTCTTACTTTGCAATGTGTTTATTTATGAACTGTCTTAGTGGCCTCAAACGTTTCCCCAAATTATATTTCTGTGTAAACAATGATAATAGCAAAGCTATAACTATAAATAGAACAAAGAGTATTACTATCAATAACGACAGTATAAAGTCAGTTCTACAATTACAGTAAATGGAAAGCAGCTTGCATAAGTAATGAATTTTCTTACCTAGGAAAATGCTATCAGATTATTTGTCTGTTTGTTGCGTTCTCTCGCATTGAACTGGAGCGTATTCCACACAAATGCTACTACGTTTACTGCACTAGGCTGTTATCAGCGTGTGGGTTAGCTTTCCCTGTCTTACTCCAAGAGACTGGTGTAGTGATTGTACCCGCTACCTAGGCTTCGTTGCACAGAGAGTTTAAGAGCGAGCGTTCTTATCCATTCGGCCATGCTGACACTATCAGATAAGGCCAGGTTAAGTAGACAATGCCAATATATGAAGAGAGGTGTGCGAAAGAGATGTATGTTGTCTCCAGAATATGTTATCATAAATAGTGAAAATAAGAGGCATGTAGATGACACCAGAGGATATTACACCACCGATATAAGATGCAGATGATATAGAGTTGATTGCAGATAATGAACAGCATCTGCAACATGTCTCATTTGTTATTACTGTGCACAGTGATCGGAGGCAGGTGTGGCAGAGAGGTTTAATACGTTTAAACATTCTCTTTTGACCGCGGCGTAGCTGGTTCATTTCACACGTCCGACAGTAGGCTCACCATAGGGGATGGCTGCCTATGGTCAGATTTTTGTCCTACACTAGCAATCCGGCAGGGGATTTTCAGGGGGGGGGGGGAGTTGCAGGGGATTTTCAGGGGGGGGGGGAGTTGTTATAGATGCGCTAGATTTTATTAGAAGGCAGCAAGTAAAATGGTTTGGCCATGCAAGTAGTTTACCAACTACAGTACAACAAGCAATGATGTACGGACCAGAGGGCAGCAGAGGAAGAGGATGACCACGTAAATCATGGGCGCAGGCAATAACAGAGTCCATGGTAATATCGATACATTAAGCTCATAAGCGGGCTATCTCCCGCTGGTTATACTTCACCTCGACACCGCAAGGTACGAGAGGAACATGATGAGATGAGATGAGTCAGTAGGACTTCCATGTTGACTTCTCGTTCTTGGCATGGAGACGTAAATTACAAGTACCCCAAAAGTCGGCGAAGGAACGCCTGTTGGTGAGGGACACTACTAACAGGGAAAACTGACACACACACTCAGAATCAGTTTAGTGTACTCACTATCTGCATCACTTTTGTGAATATGCGAGCACACGAAAACAAAAGTACAGAGTAAGCTACTATGGTTGGAATTAAATTATGAGAAAACAGACAGTATTTACTTTCCAAGCAGAAAGAAACACCACCATGTACGCCCCATGTAAATAGGACAATTCTTAAACAGGTGAATCGGTGCAACAATCTCCGGAAAGGCAATGCATCAAATGGAAGAGACCTAGTTGAGATTAGAACCAGAATAGAAATAGCTAAGGTAGCCTTTCGCAAGATGTGAAGCTTGGTCACTAATAAATGGCTTTCGACTGCGGTGAGAAAACGAGAATTGAAGTGGAATATAGAATCTGTGTTGTTATATGACAGTGAAACATTGACAGAAAGAGACAATTTTAGCAACAATTAATGGCAATAGAATCGATTGCACTAACAACGAGTGCCTGAAAGATGATAATGAAAACTAGAACATTATATACAACAATATGAAAGAGACAAACAGCTGTCTTTAGTCATGTGATGAGAAAAGAGGCATTGGAGAACATCATGACAACTGGAAACATCAAGGGTAAGAGAGGCGAGGCAGACCAGGAGAAATGATGCTGGATGGACTGAGACGGTGATGTGGAAGAATATCATCAGAAGAGTTTATCCAGAACACCAAAGACCGAGATCTGTGGAGAGATGTGAACGCCTGTGTTAGCTGGCAGGGCTCTTGATGATGATGAATTATGTTATAAATCTTGTTGTCATCTAGTCTTGACCTACGACATCCCCATAATAAATACAAGTCGATCCAGTTCAAGGAATATCCTTTTAGTTTGCTTTTATTTTATATTGAAAGCATAGATACATATAATATATCAGGTGGATTTAAAATCTTGAACAATAATGGATTTGTGCAAGACGTTAAAAAAACAATGTAATAGTTGATTTAAACAATGTTCATTGATTTCTAGATACAACTGCCTGCGGTCTTTACTTGACTCTTGTTATTGATGTTACTGTTCAGGCGGTAGATCTGAATATAAGAAATTTAGAATAGCATAGTATTACTAAAAATAGAAATGTTTATATATATATATATATATATATATATATATATATATATATATATATATATATATATATATATATATATATAAAAGGCGATGTAAGTATGTATGTATGGATGTATGTGGGTCCGTTCTTTATGCGTTCGCGAACGGTCCATCTTATTGAGATGACATTTTCTACACCTCTTCTTCTCATTCCAGTGCAACCAACTGTCATAGTTTTTTTTTTTTAGTGTACTTCAGCTATTACCTTACTAAAATTTAATTTTGTAATTACATGACTGAACATAAGAAAATATAAAACAAGGGACATAACTTTTAGTAGCATTGTTATATCTTAAGTTAAGTCCCCTGGCTATAGATAGATAAATAGATAGATAGATAGATAGATAGATAGATAGATAGATAGATAGATAGATAGATAGATAGATAGATAGATAGATAGATAGATAGATAGATAGATAGATAGATAGATCCCCGCCAGGGCCTGGGCAAAACCGGGCCGGGCAGCTAATATATATATATATATATATATATATATATATATATATATATATATATATATATATATATATATATATATATATATATATATAAAATGTTTTGCGTATCCTTTTACAGGACTTAGCTGTCAACAGCAGCATCTTTCAGCTGTCTGTTGATCTCTTGGCAAGATTACGCTCAGTAGTTTGCCATTGCTTTCTGAGCGGCCGGCTCAGTATCCGCAAGTCACGAGCGGGGGTCGAACCACCTCAGTTCTCGCTCCGCTGCGAGACTCTGCGTGATAAACGGGATTACAGAGAGAAAGTGTTGTAACCCCACAGCCAGAGAGACCGGCATATATATATATATATATATATATATATATATATATATATATATATATATATATATATATATATATATTACTGCCTGTAGTACCTACGGTGTATGAAAGAGTGGTCTTAAGCTTAAGGAATTAAAGCCGCCTGGTTTAGGCAGTGTAACAGTGAGGGAATTAGGTTAGGAGTAAAGAGTTAAGGAATGCTGCGCATTCCTTGACTAGGGGGAAAACCATAGTGAACGTGTGTGCACGAATGAAGAAGGGTATCTAGGAACACACACACGTCACTTGGGGCCAGCGAGAAGACATGTCAACACCGGGTAGGGAGTCTACCATCATGTATGCTGTAGTATTACGATTCGGCCAATAAAGTATGTTTATAACAACGCGGAGACTTGGGTCCTATACGATCACGTGCTTAACCTGTCTTGACCACACTATGACAGCAGGTTGATTTGGTGCCGTGAAAGTCTGAAACATGGGAGGTCGCTATGGAAAATTGTTGTGTCTGGGCGTCTGGAGAAGGAAGTTTGTAAATATTGAGAAACGCAACAGATGAAAGCCGCCTGTTGATAGTTGTTGTATACCTGTTTAACAAGGAGATCCATTTTCAAGGACAGCGCTCAAAAAGGTTTGATTGATAAACTTATTTTTTTTGAAAGACTGATGTTACTACATATTTAATCCTATAAATTAACTGGAGAATTGACCAACGCTAATTGTATAATTGATCAAGTAATGCCGTTCTGCATCAAAAATCAGTACAAATTATGAATTTTAACCCGTGGGACTGTTGAAGGTGAAGTCAAGGTTATGGTGCAAATGTCATAATTATGAAATCAAGATCTGCAATACTTTCTACAGTCACTTCACATTTAGAAGGCATTGATAAAATTTGTCTCAACTTATAAGATAAAGCACTTTAAACTGACCATGGCGAGAGTCCCACATGAAAATAAGAGATTGGATAGCGTCAGCTTTAAATCAAATTATTGTTGACTGGATTACGTTTGCGCTGAAATATATATATGAAAAACCCAGATGGCTGTTGGAAACTGAGTTTTTTTTGCTGAAGTCGTGAGCAGTTGTCGTTTGCGTGAAGGTGACCTTACTTGAAGGGAATCTACAGTTAATCGAGCAAGTAAACAAGCAGTCTTGTTGCGAGCCTGGTATCGAGCATAATTTTCGTCAGGAATTAATTGGAAAGAACTGACTTCGACTTCGATTAAATTATTATGGAAAGAAATCCAGAGGCTCTTCTTTGTTCTGCTCATTTCAACGAGGTTGATTAGAGTCCTTTGTTAATGTGGTGTAGGTAATTCTGAATCAGTAGCTCATTTAAATTCTTTTATCAAAATTCAGGATTGAAACAGGAATATTCTTCGTCAGGATCTTCGATTGGAGGCTTTGGTTAAGTTAATTAGATAATATTAGAGTAATTAACAGATTATGTATTGTTGCTGAATTTGAAATTAACATTGTTTGAAATATTTGTATATTGCTTGATAATTATAGATTTTAGGATGGAATCCCAAGATTTTTCACAGGTATTGACTGGAGTTGGCGGGGCAATATCAAGGTTGGATGCAGTGTTAAGACAACAAAATGTAAACAGTGATGTTGAAAGATTTAGTGGTCAAGCAAATCAGTTTAAGAAATGGATCATTTCTATTGAGAAACATGCATATTTAATAAACGCTACAGATGGGGAGAAAAAGAATTTGGCATACAGAACAAGTACAAGTCCAGTTTCTGACCATATAAGAAGAAAATTAGAAGCAGCAGGAGGTGAAACCTGGGAAGAATTTAAAGATGATCTCGCAAGAAAATATGCTGAAATTACTGATCCACAACACGCATTCTCAGTATTGCGACAGACTAGACAAAGCAGCACAGAAAGTGTCCAGTTATATAGTGACAGGTTAATCAATTTAGCTGAAGACTCATTTTTAGGACAGAATGTACGAGCTGAAGAAGTGGAACGGATGTTAGTAGGGATTTTTGTTGATGGGATTAGGTCAGATGGATTGAAATTTAAATTATTAAGAGAGAATCCTGCAAGATTGTCACAAGCGGTAGATATCGCTATACAAGAGGAAAGCTTGAGGAGGAGGTTTAGGTTAAGAGTAGGACGAGAGTTAGGTAGTAGTTCAGAAGATAGAATTGAAGAACCTATGGAAATAGGACAGTATAGACATGGATGGAGAGGAAGACGAGGAGAAATACAGATGGTACAAAGAAACGAGAACGCATATAATCAAGATAGAAGAGGACAAGTGAGAAATACTGTAAGAAACATGGAAGGAAACACAAATAACTCGAATGTGGTTTGTTGGGGGTGTCATAAACGGGGGCACATTTTTCGCTTTTGTGGTAACAGAAGTGGCCCATCGAATACGCAAAATAGTAGAGGTGTTCAGTCGAGTATACAGAATAGAATTGCAAATGGCAGACCAGCAAATTGGAATTCTGGAGAAATACAGAGAAATTTTAGAAGGTCAGGAAATCAGGAAAATTGGCATCCCGCTTACTGAATAGGGTCGGCAGTAGGAGGGAAGATAGTAAGATCCAAAAAGGGCATCAATATATTAAAAACCCAAAGGATGAGTATAATAGAACATTTAGAAATAAAAAACAAGACGAGGTAAAACAATTGTCATTAAATATGGTAGATCCTAGCTCATGTATAGTACAGATAGGAAAATATAAAGTTAGAACATTAGTGGATTCGGGAGCACAAGTTAGCGTGATTAAAGAAGCATTTTTATATCGAATGTTAAAAAATTGTAAAATATTTAGAATTCAGGAGAATCTTCATTCGGTAACGGGACAAAAGTTAGAAGTGCTAGGACAAACGATGATAAATTTGAAATTAGGAGGGATAAATGTCAGGCATATGTTTCATGTGGTTAAAGATTTAAACAGAAATATGATATTGGGACGAGATTTTTTATTGAAAAATGGGGTGAGACTTTTATTTGATTTGCATAAATTAAAATTCCAAGACGTTTACGTAGATCTAGAAGAAGATATGCATGTGTCGACACTAGTTAGAGTTAAAACGACCATGAATTTAAAACCACAGTCAGTTAATTTAATACAAGCAAGACTGAAGAGAAACCCGTATTATGTAGCAGGAAACATAGTCAGAATCACGGAATTGCAAAATGAAATAATTGATGAGCCAGGTTTAGAAGTTCCGGATGGAATAATAGAATTAGATAAAAGTTTAACATTTCCAGTAATGGTGATTAATAACACAGGTAGAGAAATTAAATTATACAGAGGATGTGTAATAGCCAAGCTAGAACATAACGTTAGTGACATATTGGCAACAGATAGAGTAAATATGGCAGGTATAAGTTATTCAGAAACCTCTAGTGAAAGAATTAATAATAGACGCGGATGTAGAAGAAAAGGGAACGTAAGAATGGATGAATTGATCCATCCATATAGAAGAAATACAGCACAAATACATTCACTAGACAAAGTAACAAGAGAAAAAGAATTGTTAGCACAATTAAAAACTTCGCCAGAAAATAAGGAAGTGTTAGAAAAACTTATAAAGCAAAATCAAGATGTGTTTGCGATAAATGATTTAGAATTGGGTAAGACACAAACAGTTACGATGGAAATAGACACGGGAGATCATCCACCAATTAGTTTAAAACCATACAGAACTCCATTAAGAAATAGAGAAGTCGTAGAAAAGGCAATAGAAGATATGTTGAAAGCAGGCATAATAACAAGGTCAAAATCAGAATGGTCATCTCCGGTCGTCATAGTAGCCAAATCTGATGGTTCGAACAGGTTCTGCTGCGACTATAGGGCGTTAAATAAAATTACTAAGAATGGGGTTACTTAATGGCTCTACATATTTCACAACGCTGGATGCAAGGGCAGGATTTTGGTGTATTCCGATGTCGAAGGACGCGCAAAAGAAAAGTTCCTTTTGTACTCATATGGGTTCTTACGAATTCTTACGTATGCCATTCGGTCTCAAAAATGCACCATCTCACTATATGTTCTTAATAAATGAAGTACTAGACGGTATGCAAAGTTTTGCCCTGGCATATATTGATGACGTATTGATTTTTACGAAAGGAGATGTAGAGAATCATTTGAAACATGTTAGACTAGTATTTGACAGATTAAGAAAGCATGACGTTAAATTAAAGCTTAGTAAGTGCCAGTTTTTAAAGACAGAAACAAAATATTTAGGTTATATAATAAATAGGGAAGGTATTAAACCAGACCAGGAAAAGATAAAGGTTATTAAAGAGTTACCTCCTCCCACTAACGTTAAGGAAGTGCGTGCTTTTATAGGAACGTGTGCGTATTATAGAAGGTTTGTACCAGCCTTTTCAAGGATAGCAATACCTATTACGAATTTAACGGGAAAATACGCTAGGTTTAAGTGGGATGATGAGTGTCAAAAAGCGTTTGAACTTTTAAAAGATAGCTTAACAGTGGTACCATTATTGACACATCCAGACTTGAATAAACAGCTAATATTATACACAGATGCTTCAGACAACGCAATAGGAGCATGTTTGGTTCAACCATATGAAGGAGAAGAATCTGGAATACCAGGGGTTAAAAATGAAAGACCAATCTATTTCTTGTCTCATAAACTCAGCAAGACTCAAAAGAAATGGCCAATTATTGAGAAAGAAGCATATGCTATACACTACGCTCTTCAAAAATTAAATTACTATTTACATAACGCCAATTTCATTATTAGAACTGACCACATGCCATTAAAGTCGATATTAGAAGCACCAATACAAAATAGGAAAATACAAACCTGGGCATTGAATTTACAAGGGTACAATGCTAGGGTTGAATATGTGTCAGGGAAACATAATACGTGCGCCGATCTTTTGTCTAGAATCCCGTACCCACAGTCATCAGGAAACACGGAAGATGAAATTGAACCAGACATAGACGATCGAAACTGGCAAGTAAATATATTAGATTCTGCCATAATAAATAGGGAAGAATTTGAGAGTTTACCATCGGATCAAGAGTCTGAACCTAGAACAGAAGACCCACATTTAGAACAGTTTGATATGAAAACAGAACAAGAATTAGATCCAAAAATAGTACAGATAAAAAGAAAACTGAAAGAAACAGGGGAAAATAGTTTTAAAAGAAAGTTTGTAGAGTTACAAGAAGACAATCAATTATATTATATCAGTGAAAAAGGTGAAGGAGTAAGAAAATATATTCCGAAACATTTAGAACAAGAAGTCTTAAAGGCATATCACGATAATAATGGTCATTTTGGACGAGATAAGTTAGTGAAGGCTATTAGCAGTAAATATTACTGGCCGAATTTATTCAAAAGCGTATATGAATATGTTGAAGCATGTGAAAAGTGTAGGTTAAGAAACATGAAGATAATTAAATGTCCTTTACAAGATACCGATATTCCTCAATTTCCAATGCAGAAAGTAAGTTTGGATATTTCAGGTCCTCATCCAAAAACATTATCGGGAAATGTATACCTACTACATATAGTTGATTCATATAGTCTCTGGCCAGAAGTTTATCCAATTCCAGACAAGAGTGCTGATTCAGTTATAAATATGCTTTTACAAGAATTTATACCAAGGTTTGGGTGTCCACAAATAATACTTACAGATAATGGGAAAGAATCTGTAAATAAAAAGTTTGAGAAATTGGTAAAAGATTGGAATATAAAACACATTAGGACTTCATATTACAGACCAACTTCTAATGCTAAAAATGAGAGACAACACAGAACACTATACAATATTCTAGCGAAAAATGTAGAAGAACACGATATGGATTGGGATCTTTATTTGGGGATAGCATTAGCGGCGATACGTACACACGAAAATGAAGGAACAGGTTTCTCACCATTTTACTTAGTACATGGAAGAGAACCAATATTGCCAATTGATAATTTATTAAAGCCTAGGAGAAAATATCTGGGGGAAGATTTTCAAGAAACAAGGTTGCAAGAGATGCATAAAGCACATGTACGTTTAAGAAATAATATAATTAAGGCTAGAGAAAGACAGAAGAAATACGCAAATAAAAATGCACACTTACAAGAGTTTAACGTAGGTGATAGAGTATATTATAAAAAACATAGAAAAAACTCTAAGTTTGATGCTCATTGGGTCACGGGATACTATATTCTAGAAAAAAAAGGTCCAGTGTCATATACTATTAAGAATCAAATTTCAGGGCATGTTGCACGTTCACATGTAGAGCACTTAAAGCGGGATAATGAAGAAAGGAATGCAGAGAATAATAATAATAATTATTGTTCCGAAGAAATATTGTCAGGTGGACAGTTTGTCAGACAAACGGTATATCCAATACCTATAGAGAATTGAAAACAAGTAACAACAGCTGAACAAGAAGAAACGGTACCAAAAACAGTCATGACAGAGGAAAATAACATGTATGACGATTATATTAGTGAAAAGTCAGTCAGGGAAAATATCGAACCTCCATTTATGAATACAAGACAGGCAGTAAAAAGAAAGTTGGATAGACAGAAAGAAAAAGAAATTAAGAGGCAAAGGAATCTTAGAGTGAGTTCTTCAAGTGGTGAAGATATGCCAGTATTTGAAAATTTGTTGAGACGGCAAGACAGGAAAATTAGATTGGATTTAGAAAGGAAGAAATTAGCGGTTGCTAGTAATGGATATACAGACGGGGAAGAAGAAATGGATGAAAAGTCAGAAACTGATGAAGAAGCTGATATGAAAGAAGATAGCTCTCCTCGGGAGGATAGCGACATTGATGTAGATATTGCAATTATAGAAAAAAATTTGAGGTTATTAAGAAAATGGAGAAGAGATAGATAAATAGCTTGGTAGAATATTCTGCAGATGGCAGATAGAAGAAGAAGTTAGACACGATATTTTTGTGTTTACAAAGAAGGTACTTGGTGGAGTTTTTTCTAAAACGGAAAATTATTATTGGGTACTCATAATATGGTCTTGAAATTCATAATGTATGTGTAAATTGATTAATGTGTGGGGATAAATATGATGAGGGGATTGATATGGTTTGCTCAATTGTTGGGACTACAATTGTGTTTTATGAAATGTGAAAAATAAGTTAACTTAGATGGTTATTTTTACAATGTTTTGGTTTTATTGAGTGTGTTTAAAATGATTATTACTTTGAAGTTCAGTTAGAAGATGAATTAAAGTGGTGGTTAGTGAAGTGACTCAATATGTAGTAATGGAGGGGTATGTTGTTATTACATGTGGGGTATGCAATGTATATACAAGGTTTATAATAGGAGCTGGGTTGAACAGCGTTTAATGGGAGAATATGGGGGGAATGCCAGGTTGAGTTTTGGCATTTAAATAACTGGATATTGGAAGAAGAAGACTGTACTTAACAGTATAATAATAGTTAGGAGGTTTTTTTTGTTGAAGGAATGGTAAACGGGAAATTGATGACCTGAATAATACAAAGGCTGGCAGTTTTGGATTAACATATTTTTTTTTGATAATAACAATTATTATTGACGGAAACTGAAGATAAATTTGGAAACTTTATTTTTTGATAAAGTTTTGAGAATGTATGGGAAGAGAAAGGTGATTACTTCTTACTTTTTCCTTACTTTTTCTTTCTTATTTTTTTTTGGTGCGCACCAACCCAAATCTAATCTAACTATGTTTTTTCTGTCTATCCTAGAATACTGAGAGTGTGAGAATGTGAATACGGGGGAAATAAAGGATAAGGGAATATCTTCAGTTTTGTCAATCATAATTTGGATGGACATTTTAAAGTAAAAGCGGTTCGCTTATGGAGACTTTTGTATTGTGGGGAATTTTATGGAGCGTTTTGTAGAAAGTTTTCTAGAGAACTTTATAACGAGTTTTGTAGAGAGTTTCGATATTGTGGTCTCTAGTTAGCAATTGGCTATGAGGAGATAGGAGAATTGAGTTAGGAAATATATGGAATTGTTGTTATTGTAGAATAGAGATGTAAAGTTAACTAATTAAAAGTTGGGGTTGAGATTTTTTCAAGGAAAAATTCTCTTTGAAGAAGGGGAGGCATTGTAACAGTGAGGGAATTAGGTTAGGAGTAAAGAGTTAAGGAATGCTGCGCATTCCTTGACTAGGGGGAAAACCATAGTGAACGTGTGTGCACGAATGAAGAAGGGTATCTAGGAACACACACACGTCACTTGGGGCCAGCGAGAAGACATGTCAACACCGGGTAGGGAGTCTACCATCATGTATGCTGTAGTATTACGATTCGGCCAATAAAGTATGTTTATAACAACGCGGAGACTTGGGTCCTATACGATCACGTGCTTAACCTGTCTTGACCACACTATGACAGCAGTCGCCTCGAACTGTGCAGGTTAGGGCTTTCTTTTTCCCCCCAGACATAAAAAAAATCCATCAATTTACCGAGGATTCGAACAGGGCTCCTGAATGGGAAACCGACGTTCTAGCCACTCGATGAGACGTTCCCCACAACTGTGAATAAAGTTAGTTACGTATCCTATGCAGGACGTAGCGACATTTTTTGGGCTGTTTGTGTTTTCTTGGCAAGTTTACGATCGGTAGCTTGTCATTGCTTTCTAAACGACCAGCACTCACACCATTGTATGGAAAATAACAACGCAAAGCGATCTGCTGCCAAATCGCGAGCAACTGTGTTTCGAGCGCGGTATGCGGGATTACGAATTACGTCCGTAACCCATTGGCCACAGAGCCGGCCTGACGATGTATACGTCTGCAAATATGTAAAGACCACTTTTCCATCCACGAGGCTTGGTGGGTCTGTGATAGAATTGTAACTGTACAGGACCCTATTTTTGTATAGACCACCGTATGACACCCGAAGTGTAATGTGGTCAATATCAGGTGGGCCCCCTTGGCCTCTCAGGAAATGTTCTGGTAAACGTGTTAGGCTGGGTCGAGCTCGGAGCCCAGGAAATTATTTGTGTAATTTCCCTCATCGTAGGGGAGCGCTATTGTTGAGGAGCATCGTTGAGGAGCAGCTGGCCGAGTGGCTAGAACGCCGGACTCTCATTCGGGAGATCCGGGTTCGATCCCTCGGTAAGGTGTGGGAATTTTTTCTGTCGGGGGCAAAAAGAAAATCCTAACCTGCACAGTTCGTGGCGACTGCACTAGCCAGGCGGCCTTAATTCCTCAGGCTCAAAGACCCCTCTGCCATACACGGCAAGGTACTATATTGGCAGTAAATGACAGTTTTTGACAGTAGGGGAGCCATGCCGGCTAGCTAGTGTGCTAGCTTCAGCGCTACCGTGATTATATCGGGTATATGATAGTGTATCCATATTTAAGAGATCGATCCTGACTGGATTGGTGATTTAGTCAATATCACGCCAGTCACATTTACTCTCCATAACACTGTCTGGTACTATTTTAGATTGGGTCAGCCTGGCACCCAGATAACCCCAAAGAATCACCCACTTGGAACACGATTCAAACACATGAATAAAGGGCCGGCAGGTACATGTGAAAACAATATCTTTGAAATAACTATGTTTCAAAGACAGCGCAGTGTTGGAATTGGCTTCACCGATGAAACGGTTGGGCCGACAGCAGACAGGGCTGACAACCCCTAATGCTGTACAATGTCCTTGTCGCATCTAACCAAAGTAAAAGGAAAAGATTCCTCCTGGATGCTCCGAAAAGGGGGGGGGGAGGGGGAGCATAAAGTATCTATTGGCGACCACACGGTGACGACCTAATCCGTCCAATCGACCATGATTTTAGCCGAGCGACCGAGCTGGCCATTCGTCTGTTTTAAAAGCTTCGTCACCTTTCGTAGAATGAGAATTCACGCTGTACGAAAGAAGTGCGAAAGTGCGTCACAGGAGGTATGCAAGTGCTCCTGGGAACAGAATAAGACAAGAGGATCTCAGCCAGGGAGAACCCCACTGTGCTGAGAAGACTCAAGTCGATGTCACCTGTGACGCATCCGAGCAATCTTCTGAGAGTCTCAGGATGAAGATCAAGTTCCCCTATGCCAAAAAGACGGCAGAGTGGGTTCAGGTAGGCGAATCGTTGTCCCGTGTTTTAAAAGAAGAACTACAACACATGCCCCTTGAAGAGCATGAGAAAGAGGGCTTGCGCCAGGTGTAACAACATCTGAAAACCAGGAACAAAACCCTATCCCGAACAGATCGGTTCTGCAGAAACAAGCGAAAAACACGGAAGGAACATGAGAGATTCTTCCGGGAACTATACAAGTTTGCACGGGACCTGTTCGAACAGCCGCTATCCGGCATCCTCAACGTCAGCAAAGAGGAGCTGGAGAACCACCTTATTACGACGTACTCCGATGTCCAACGGGATGTCCCTCTCGGAGAGATTGAAGGGTTCAAATGGCCGGAAAAATCAACTGTGGATTTCAATGCCAATCCTTCGATGTGGAGCGATGTGGTTGCGGTACTTAAGAAAGCAAGAGGAAAGTCTGCACCGAGGCCCAAAGGTGTGCCTTACACAGTCTATAAGAGGTGCTTGAATGTCCACAAGAAACTACACAGGATACTGAGATCCGCGTGGACACACAAGCGCATCAGCACGGACTGGAAGAAAGCCAACGGAATCTACATTCCCAAAGAGCAAAACTCAACCAGTATAGCCCAATTCCCTTGAACGTCGAGGGGAAGATATTTTTCTCGGTCGTGTCCAGCCGAATCACGAAGTACTTGATGAAGAACAAGTACGTAGAGACAGGGGTTGTAAAATGGGGATAACCTGGTGTCCCCGGCTGTCTCAAACACGGCACCATGATCTGGGAAGCTATCCAGAGAGCGAAGACGAAGAAGGAGGAACTCCATGTGATATGGTTGAATCTGGCCAACGCGTCTGGGTCAATGCCACACCAGATGTTGTGGTATGCACTCAAGGAGTATCACATGCCCGAGATCATTACGGAAATGCTTATGCGGTACTTCGCGGGCTTCTCTCTCCGTTTCTCGACCAAAACGTTCACAACCAGATGGATCGACCTTCAGATGGGTATTGCAATGGGATGTACAATGTTGCCGATATTATTTGTCATGGCCATGCAGGTCATCCTGGATGCGGCATCTTGCTGCGCACACGGTCCGAAACTCGGTGAGGGAAAGAATATTCCACCGCTTAAGGGCTTCATGCACGATACGACAATCCTGACACCGAAGGAGAGTGATGCCCACAGCATCCTCCATAGACTGGACGATCAGATTCGCTGGTGCAGGATGATCTTTAAACCCAAGAACTCTAGAAGCCTGTCGATCTTGAAGGGTAAAGCGGTGGTAAGGTTGTTTATGGTGGCTGGACAAGCGATTCCCACGGTGCTAGAGGAACCGGTAAAGAGTCTCGGTCGTGAATACGATTCATCCCTGATGGACAGGAACACGGTGGTACAGATGCAAGAATTGTTGGCGAACAGCCTGCTTACCTTCGAAAAAACCAGGCTGATAGGCAAATTCAATATCTCGTGTCTCCCAATTCATACTTATTCCGAATCTCCTGTGGCCGCTGTTGATATATGATGTAGGCACGACCACAGTGCAAGCAATGAAGGGGAAGATAACAGCTACATACGGAGATGGCTTGGAACACCAACATGCCTCGAGACTGTCGCACTATATTGCATACAGAGCAAGATCTCCTCCCGTTCCGGTCCCTCATAGAGGAATTCAAAGTCGGAAAAGCCAGACTCGGGATGATGTTGCGCGAGTCTCCTGATGAATCGGTCAGCACCTCAGCTCCCGCCCTGAGAACGGGAAGAAAGTGAAAGGTCGTCAGCGCAGTCGAGGATGCCCAGGCAGCACTCCAGCTGAAGGAGGTCATGGGACACACCAAGTGAGACAGAAGGGGGTTCGGCTACAATGGCAGAGACCCGATGTGGTCCAAGGCGACGACTAAAGAACGCAGAGACCTGGTGGTTAAGGAGATCCGAAATGGATAGGATGACGAAAAAGTCCGTGTGGCTTCCCAACAGGCGCAGCAGGGCCAGTGGATGTTATGGGACGAGGTACTGCAGAGATCTCTTACCTGGAATAATATTTGGCGGATGACATCACTGCGCTTACGTTTCGTCCTCCGATCTCTCTATGATGTCTTCCCAACTTGGTCAAGTGGAGGAAAACCACTGACTCGTCCTGTCCCCTCTGTAAAAAGGTTCGGAGAGCGGAACACGTATTGTCCGCATATAAGGTCACCCTGACCCAAGGCCGATTTACGTAGCGTAACAGCAAAGTCCTTACTGAGTTGGCGGCCATAGTGGATGCAGCCAGAATGAAGGCGAACAAAGAGGGGACCAGACCGAGGCCGACGGAGATTTCCTTCGTCCGAGTCGGACAGCAACGTAGAGACAACGAAGACACAGCGGACGACTTCCCGCTTCCGACCATTTTCGATAGTGCCAGGGACTGGGAACTGACCGTGAATCTAAAGGGCCATGGCAAATACCCAGAGGTGATCCGAAAGTTTGGCTTGCGACCTGACATCGTACTTAGCTCCTCGTCAGCCAAGGAGCTAATGCTGATTGAGCTGACCGCCCTTATGACTCAAATATTGAGAAGCAGCATACGTTCAAAATGAACAAGTACGAAGACATGGTCGCGAGTCTTAAGCTGAAATTGTACGCGGTCAGGCTATTTGCCGTTGAGTTAGGCGCGAGAGGCCTAGTCTCCCTCTCCGTTTTTTTGACGTTCTACAGCAAATGGGAATTAACCCTACCAGACCTGAGGTCCTAACCCTAACAGTCCCCTATTTCTGGGCTCCTGAGCATTAAAGAGAAACAACCAACATGATGTAGAAAAATGTTAGTTACATGCAAACAAGTGGTTAGAATAAGATGTAACTTGGATACATTGTAGAAAATAGGTCTACCTTCCATCTAGCGCCGATATTCCACCTTTGTTTGCCAATCCATCTGAATAAACCAAAGTATCGATCACCTATTGGACCGTGAAAAGCCTAGACCTACTTCGATTTCTTGTTAAAGTGCTTAGTTCATCAACCGCTCGTTTCATTGTGAATTTTCATAAATATTTCACGTTAATCCACACAAAGTCAATTCAAACCTTTGGGGGAAGACATTTGCAATGGCTAAACATGAGTTTTGGCCACGATTCGTTGGTTATTTTTAGTTTGTGAAGCATATTTATCAGGAAATAGGAAAACTTCCGAAAATTAGGAACAGCGGTATAACGGCGCCGGTCTCTCTGGCCGAGGGGTTACAAAACTGTCTCCGTAATCCCGTTTATCACGCAGAGTCTCGTAGCAGGGGGAGAGCTGGGAGCGGTTCGACCCCCGCTAGTGTCTTGCGGGATAACTGAGCCGGCCGTTCAGAAAGCAATGGCAAACTACTGAGCGTAATCTTGCCAAGAAATCAACATGCAGCTGAAAGATGCTGATGTTGACAGCGATGTCCTGTAAAAGTATAGCGGCAGATTCGGAAATTTCCGAAAATCGGTACTGCGGTCTGGTAGGGTTAAGGAACAACCGAGAACTTGGGATCAAAAACAACTGTGTGAGGCAGCCGAAAAGGCCTCGTGCTGGCTGTGGAATTGTAGGAACTTGAAGTGGGACGAGACTCAAAACTAGTATGGTTGGAAGCGGTAACTGTAGAAAACCTAACAACTTAACCACGACTTCGAACTTGCGACGTCTCGTTTTAGATCTTTAGCCTTTCCTCCAAGTGAGTGTGGTGAATCTGAGTGCAGTCAAATCATGTACATGTCGGCCGAATTCCTACCTCCACAACAGAGAGGTAATCGTCGGTAAGTCGCACTCACCTGCGAATACCAAGAGATGGGCCAAGAAATCACATAAAGAACTGGCTTCCTAGTAGAGTGCGGCGCCATGAAAGGAGCACGAAGAAGGAACATGGCAACGGATACGTGTGGTCGCAATTGAGGCCGTGGCTGGGGAGGAATCAGGCTCCCCACGACCAAAAGTGCTAAGGGGCAAGCACAGGCTGCACAGACTCTCCTCTCTGAGGGAGGGGAGGCTTGAGAGAGGACAGGGTAACAGAATAGGGACACGGACAACGAATTTAACCGAACGTCTCCAGGGCAGGGGAAAGACGCCCGGAGTCATGACCCAGAAGGCTCGCCCTTAGAGAGGGTTAAGGGTATAATGGGACGAAAAAACTTGGGTAAGGGGTTTCACTTCTGTCGATCAGAAGCCCCATGCCGTAATTGCTTCGCGGTGGAGTTTTTATGACTAAAGGTAAAAACACAGTTCCCATAGCAGATAACGCTGTTGGGATGTCAAGTGTAAGGTCTTCACACATCTGGGAGTCTCTGTCTCGAAGTTGTTACCCCGTCTGCCTTGTCCTGCGAAGGGTATGGGTTCAATTCCACGCTATGTCGTTCGGTTCACGAGTGTAAATTTTTGGAGACTCCTGTGGGTCGTCGCTTGAACAACGGTGTTCGTGCTTTGTGCGACGATTTCGTCAGGACGCGCTGTGGAAAGAGACCCAGCCATGTGAGATAAAACCTGGTTCAATAAAGTCAACCTCTTGCTGTTTGACTATATTTAATAGAGTATATTCAACAGTGTATAATCAACAAAGTACATTCAATAATGTATATTCAACAGCGTATATTCAACAATGTATAACCAGCAGTAAACAATATAGCATGACACAAAGTAGTGCAGCTTTACATCACAGAATTACGACACATACAGGACGTTGCGGCGATGAGTCTTCATTAGCAAACAAACACATACACAAAACACAACATATAGTTACGGAGATCTACGTGACTACATTAAGACGTGACGACAGAATGAGAAGTATAAAAAGATGGAAATAAAAATGAAAGTAATGAAGAGAAAATAAACACTGGAAAAATTGGGAAAAAATATTCCTACTTACCTCAGAATTCTGAGCTGTGTATGATACAGCTCATACACAACTCGGAATTCTGAGGTAAGTAGCAACATTTTTTTCCAATGCTTCCAATTATTATTTTCTTATCATTGCTTTCCTTTTTTCATCTGTTTATACTTCTCATTCTTTCGTCACGTCTTAATGTAGTCACAATAGATCTCCGTAACTATATGTTGTGTTTTTTTGTATGTGTTTGTTTGCTGATGATGGCTAATCGCCGCAACGGCCTGTATGTGTCGTAATTATGTTATGTAAAGCTGCACTACTTTGTGTCATTTTACATTATTTACATTTTCACAGCTTTATCACAGTTCCACCAAATTTTATTTATAACCAACAGTGTATATTAAACGTATATTCAACTGTACACATTAAACAGTGTACATTTAACACTATATATTTATTAGTGATTTTGCAATAGTGATTATTCAGCAGTGTTTATTCAACAGTGTATATTAAACAGAGTTTGCTCTCAATCGCAGAGAAGATACTCGCCAGAATTCTTCTCAATCGCATCACGGCCCATCTCGATCAAAGTCTTCTTCCTAAGAGTCAATGTGGCTTCAGAAAAGAACGGTCAACTGTTGACTTAATTTTCGCTGCAAGGCAGGTGCAAGAGAAATGTTAGGAACAGAACTCTGAAAAGTTCTCCACTTTCAATGACCTTACCAAAGCTTTTGATACAGTCAGCAGAGAAGGACTGTGGAAGATTATGTCGAAATATGGCTGTCTAGAAAAGTTAACCAAATAGTGCGGCTATTTCATGACGGTATGCAGGCAAACGTACAGGGAAATGGTGAACTGACTGAGCCCTTTCCTGTCACCAATGGAGTGAAGCAAGGATGTGTCCTGACACCGAAACTGTTCAGCCTCATGTTTTCAGCTATGCTGACAAATGCCTTCTAGAACAATGACATTGGAATAAACATCAACTATCGCATGGATGGAAAATTGTTCAATCTCAGAAGGCTGATAGCCAAAATCAAAACTAACAGCGGCACCGTCAGAGAACTGCTTTTTGCTGATGATTGTGCTCTATATACCAACTATGAGGCGGACATGCAAAACAACGTTTCAGCTTTCTCATATGCCTGTGCCAACTTTGGGCTCAATATCAACTTGGAGAAGACTGTAGTTATGTACCAGCCAGCTCCAGGGAATAATCACACCGTGCCGAATATCAAGGTGAACGGTCATAGTCTAAGTATTGTGGACAAATTCACCTATCTTGGCAGTACTGTGTCCCAAACTGCCAAAATTGATGGCGAAGTGAATGCAAGAATCTCCATCCCCAGCGCGGCTTTTGGAAAACTGTACAAGAATGTATGGGACAGAAATGGAATAAGCCTGCAAACAAAGCTAACAGTCTATAAAGCAGTTGTATTATCCACACTGCTCTGTGCTTGTGAAACATGGACTGTTTATCAGCGACACGCTAGGAAATTAAACCTCTTCCACACAGTCTGCCTTAGGAAGCTATTGGAGATTAAATGGCAAGACAAGATCCCAGACACTGAAGTGCTAGAAAGAGCGTCCATGCCAGTATCCAGACTCCACTAATGAAAAGTCAGATTCGCTGGGCTGGGTATGCCAGATCTCACAGGCTCACTAAACACATTTTTTACGGCGAGCTGAGTTGTTGTAAACGCTCCCAAGGCGGGCAGAGGAAACGCTTTAAAGACACTCTAAAATTCTCACTTTAAGCTTTTGGAATTCATCTTGACACCTGGTAGACTGCTGCTAAAGACCTAATTCGTGGCGTACATCATTACAAAGGGTGCAGTGACTTGTGAAGCAACCAGGATAGCAAGATCTGTGAAGTAAAGGCTGGACAGAAAAACCACAGCACTAGATCCTCCTCCTGGAACGTCAAGCATCCTACGCTCACATTGTGAAAGCACATTTCGAGCCAAAATAGGTCTTATCAGGCGTCTTAGAACTCACGGCTCCATACTGTCAACCCCACTGGATTAAATGAATGGTCATCATCATTCTTGATGGCAAACAACATAACATTAGACATAGTATATTCAACAGTGCTTAACCAACAGTGTATATTCAACAATATATTACCAACTGTGTATATTCAACAGTGTATATTCAACTGTGTATATTTATCAGTGTATATAGCAGTCCTAAGTGGCATTTTGAGAGATTGTTTACAGAAACTCTGCTTCCTCATCTTCTTCCTGGTAGTTCTCAGACAGTCAACAGTTAGTGCCAGATCCACATATAGACGTCCCGTGTTGTTATACAAGGAAGTGTATTACAAGACAGTGTATTAATGGTGTGTATGTTTACGCTCATTACTGTTAGACAGAGCAGAAACATGAAAGGTGATGGCGGTCAGAGGGTATTTCTGCTGTCATAACCTACATAAACAGAGAACCGATTAACTAATTTTGGTACGATTTGTACTGGGACTTTTCGTTGGCTGTTGAAAAAGATAACGGAGCCCACATGATAATACTCCAGTGTAATGATGTCAGTGATTTAATCATCTCATATTAGATAGTGTGTCAGGTCTTACTCAGATATGACTGAGCTACGTATGACAGTAGACGGTACTACCTGCTTTCTTTTAGCGCCGGATGTAGGGCGGCGCTTACCAAACCTGACACCTTGCATTGTGCCAACGGCTTCCGGTTCTAAGAGCGCAATTGGGAGGGTACAAGCCTTATCCTGATCCGAGGAAATGCAACCTAAAGACAAAATTTCATGGCAGGGCAGACCAGGCCCTAAGCTTTGGTTGGCAGATGGTCTAGGGTCGAAGCTTGGACAAGCGGACAGTTAGAGCATTGCTTTGCTGATCCGGCAGCTTCTGCAGCTTGTCTTGTTCCAGTTGTATTAAATTATATACCATTCCTCTGGAGTGAACTAGGCAGGCCGAGAGAGGGATCATGCTTCATGGGCAACACATGATCTCTATATTTTAGCCCAGGCTTTGTGCTATGGATAGGTATAGCTCCATCTCTGGTCTTAACAGTCTCGGAATGAAAACGAGCGATAGGAGTTACGGGTTATAAGTCCTTGTCAATTGGCGTAGACATGGGGCGCCACAAGTTGCCTCTGACGGTGGGAGACAACCTACAGGTGTCACTGATCAGCTACCGCACGCCTCAAGCTGGTAGCCCCCGGCCAACTGGGTGCTGATCCGCCACAGCCTGCCTGCTCCAATAGGTGCTTGGGGCTAAGACAAAATCTGACTCGCAGGCTGTAAAACCAATTCACCAGGTAATACTAAAAAGAAAAATAGAAACTTCAAGCTGTGAACGAACATTTATAGCGCGAACTGGCCTTACCAGTCAGATTCGCTACCGCCATGTGTTGTAGTTATTATGCCTTTTTGAAGCACAATGTAACAAACTATCGCCTGTCAAGACAGCAAGACGCCAATGAATGATTAGATAGTACTTTAAATTGTTGTGGTTTGTTCATAATCTTCAAATGATGACATGTTATGGTCTTGAAAATTAATGACGGACTTCATTTTACGTGGAATTAGAATGTGGCAATTGTGCCTTTATAGAGAAACGGGTACAACTTGTGTTGTTTTTTTCTAAATTTGTGCTTGTTGTTGCTTTATTTTGTTATAGACATCTTTGTAGTGGCTCCACAGAAGTATAATGAGAACATCTTGGAAGGATAGAGAGAGCAATGAAGTTATTTTGAAAGACGTCAACTAACGAAGAGAACTGGTTACTCGCAAAAGAAGAAATCATTATTTTAGCATGTCACGAAACAGTTCACATTTTTTGGACACGCCCATGAGATAGTCCACATTGTTTGGGCACGTCATGAGTAGGGAAAAGCTGGAATATGTGGCTACAACCTGGACAGCTGAGGGAATGAGAAGCAGGGGGAGACCATGAGAGAAGATGCTGGGCAGTTTGAAATCTTGGCATGGAGAACCTTCTCTATATGAAATGATTGGCAGCGCACGAAACATAGGGGTGTGGACAGACAATATCACCAATATTAACGGCATGGACTGTAAGAAGTGGAACCTTGTAATTTAAATATGTAAGATTCACAAGGACAGTAAACTCGCTGGAGGGAACAATCTGGTTACCTGTGTTGTTGAGATCTGCAGTCTGTCCTTGCAGGAAACCATTAGCAAGATTCTGCTTAAGTGAGCCCAGCGCCTGGCGCAAATTGTGCATGCTTGACTGCAACTGCTGATTAAACTGCTTCATGGATTTTTCAAACTGTTCTCTTTCCGCTTCCGTCATGGGGCTGTAAAATAACTTACAGCGTGAATGAAACTTAGAAAACTTCGGATACAAGCAGTGCATCAGAATTTATATGTATTTACTCACATTCGTAGAGACAAAGACTTGACTGAAGATATTGCCCGTATGTCTCACACAGGAAGACAGATGCGGGAAAAACTTAACACGTTAGATGGGAGGTCACAACAATTAGGTTTAAAAATAAATAGGGGAAAGACAAAAATAAGGAGGAAAAAAATAAAAGTTAGTTGCATATCCTTTACAGGACGAAGCAGTCAATTCCAGCATTATTGGTTGTTTGTGATTCCTGGGAAAGTTTAAATTCAGTACTTTGCCATTGAATTCTGAACGACTAGCACTCATACCATTCTATGGAAATACCAAAGCAAGGCGGTCTTATGCCAAATCGCCCGCAGCTGTGTTTCGGTATGAGGGATTACGAATTGCATTTGTAACCCCTTCGACACAGAGAATAAAAAAGACAACGTAAAGCCGCACTTCGAGAGATTAATTCATATGCCTTTTTAGGTAGCAATATAGACAAAGATAGGGAATTGATAACGATATTTTAAAAAAATACAAAAGGCAAGAGAAGCTGTTTTAGCACTAAAAAATGTGTGTACTTCAAAATGAATTAATCTTCGCACCAAATCCGAATATTCAATGCTAAGTTTAAAACATACTTCTCAGAAACATTTGGCGAAGGTCTAAACCAATTACAAACTACAAACATTCATTAACTGGTGCCTTACAGAATTACGAATGTGGACATTATGGAGAAATATATGCAAATACCAATGAATCAAGAGGTGAGGAAAAGACCACAGCGCTGTATAGGCCATACATTGAGAAATCCTGATAACAGTATAACTAGGAAAGCCTTTGTCTGGAATACACACGGGACAAAATATAGAGGTACACACGGAGATAGGCCATACGTTGAGAAATTCTGATAACTGTATAACTAGGAAAGCCTTTGTCTGGAATACACACGGGACAAAATATAGAGGTACACTCGGAGAAGAAAAGCGGAGACACACATGAATAATGTCTGGGAAACATGGACGGATCTGTATGTGATAGCAAATGATAGGAAGACTTGGAGTGAGTTGGCTGATGACCTATGCGCCAATGAGAGATAACGGCGAAATAAGAACAATTTAAGCAGAAGATCTAGTAGATAACAGTGACGTTTGAAGAAATGTATAGTTGTACGTATTCTTTCGATGCCTTCTCTTGGTCTTTACATTATAGTCGATCATTGCAATAGTTAAAGATGGCCTCCTATTCCACTTCATCCTGGCATGCTGAATAAATGGAAGTAGACACAAATGTTCCGCAACAAACCGGGGTCCTTGGATTATGTGATCACTATCATTTCGGTCGCCTTAATTCCCACAATATTTCCATTTACCCATTTTATTAGGCTCAATCGATCCGAGGAGACACATTATCACCAATACCACACCCAAGATGTATGTAGATAGCTACTAGGCCACGACGCTTCCTGAGTTTGACTGATGATGTCAACCATCCGGTCACTTGCATTGTGTCAGATAATCCACTGCTTTCAATGTAAACTTACATTTATAAAGCGCGGTGCTCTGCTCCTCCCCCGACTCCTCCCCCAGCTCCTCCCCCTGCCCCTGTTCCTGTTCCTGCTGCTGCTTCTGATGCTGCTTCTCCTTTTTCTCCTTCTTCTCCTGCTTCTCCTGCTTCTCCTCCTCCTCCTCCTCCTTCTTCTTCTCCCCCGTCTCCCCCTTCTTCCCCTTCTTCCCCTCCTTCTCCTCCTTCTCCTCCTGCTTCCGCTTCCGCTTCCGCTTCTTCTTCTTCTTTTTCTTCTTCTTCTTCTTCTTCTTCTTCTTCTTCTTCTTCTTCTTCTTCTTCTTCTTCTTTGTCTTCGTTTTCTTTTTTTTTTAATTGACTTGAGATCATAATGCGACCAAACTCAAAATTTATACACAGAAATATCTTGATAATTAAAGCTGCCGGCGTGATACCAACCACATCACCAACCAAGTGCCCATGGGTCTATTAACATATGTGCCTAGCACCATATGTCCAATACGGCTTAAGGCATGCAAATGAGTCCTTCACTTACTTGTACTTTTACGTTTAATTCTCATCTCATCTCATCTCATCATGTTCCTCTTGTACCTTGCGGTGTCGAGGTGAAGTATAAACTTCGTAAGAGTGCCCGGTTATGGGCTTCGTATATCGACATTCCCATGGATTCTGTTATTTCCTCCGTCCAACGTTTACGTGGTCGGCCTCTTCCTCTGTTTCCATCTGGTCTGTACATCATTGCTTGTTGTGGCATGCTTTTGACTGGTAGCCTACTTGCATGGCCAAACCATTTGACTTGCTGCTTTCTAATAAAATATAGGGCAGCTTTAACCCCCACTTTAGTCCTGATTTCTTCATTTCTGATCTTATCTCTTCTTGAAACGTTGAGTATTCTTCTCAGGAACCTCATTTCTGTTGTTGTGATTTTTCTTTTATCTTTTTCTGTCATTGTCCAGGTTTGGCATTGGTAGCACAGAGTTGGTAGGAAGATTGTGTTGTAAAGTGCTTTCTTAGTAGTTATTGATACATGTTTGTTCTTTAGAATTGGTGCCATTTGTCCAATGAGTTGATTTGCCTTATTGCACCTATTTTCGATCTCGTCTTCTGATCTGCCATTTGATGATATTATACTTCCTAGGTACTTGAAGCTCTTTACTTGTTTCAAGGGATGTTCGTTTAGGTGAATTGTTGCTGTTTGTTCTTCTTTAGTTATAGTCATTACCTCTGTTTTGCTTGTGCTAATTTTCATGTTATGTTCCCTACACATTTCGTTTAGACTATTCATGTGGTCTTGTAATTCAGCTTCTGATTTTGCTATTAGTGCTTGGTCGTCCGCAAACAGGAGTTCTCTAATGGTTAGATTTGCAGATGGTTCTTCTTCTGTGTTCTCGTCATGCGGTATTCTTGCTGTCTCTGCTTGGCTGGTTTCTTTACATATGTTGTCTATATATGTTATGAACAAGAGAGGGGACAGGACACAACCTTGTCGTACTCCAGATCTTATGGTGAAGGGTTCTGAGTGTCCTCCAGTTGCTCTCACTATGCATTCACTGTTGTTGTATAAACTTCTACATAGGTTTGTTAGATGTGTACTCACTCCATATTGTTTAAGGATTTCCCACAGCTTGTTTCTATCTACCCTATCAAATGCCTTTTCTTGGTCGATGTGAGGTTTTGTATTTGGGTTTTAGATAATTACAGAAGCACCAACAAGTGACTTTCCATAAAGTATAGATCTTTATAAAAGATACAGGTTTGTAACAGCAAGTCTTGTCTAGAGGTATTGATATGTAGTCTCGCAGAACCTTTGTAGAGAAACCATACAGAATTTGGCTCATCGAATACCCCCACTGTGAGAAATTAGACCTAAGTTTAAGATCAACACAGAATTATTATTAGATGATTCCTCCTACAGGTTATATAGAGATCTTGGCAGTTAGCCACAGCAACAAATGAAAGCAGTTCTTTCACTTATCCTGTTTACTGTGTTCTGGTCGCCCACCTCATGATTGATCTCTTTAATTAATTCAAGTGACACAAGACACTTGGACAAATGAACACATTGACAAATTGGACCACTGTAATGAACATAAATAACACCAACTGCACTTTACACCAGTTGAACAAGTCAACCTGAGAAGATCTTGACAACAGTTGGACACACATTCACAAAGGAATGATCACACCAACAGATTAGACAAGTCATACATCATGGAAGATACTTGACAACATATACACAGGACTTCCACAATCTCTGAACTAACAACCACAGTAGAGGTAACAGTTACCATGAAGATGCTTGACAACAGTTGGACAATTCATCACAAAGTAATATATTTCACAACAGTGCACAAGACAATCACAGAAACATGTTATCTCAAAACTGAGTTCTTCCTACTATCTTTATTGATGTTTTATGAGGTCAAGTGAAGACCCAGGCTTCATTCACAATCGGCCAAAAATCACATTTCAAACATTTTAGTAATATGCAATAAAATTGACATTGATTATGAAAAAACCCAAATACCTCACCCAATTCCCCAAAGAAAAACATCAATTTAAAACAAACCCTCCTCCTTTATCTCACTACTTCAGAAAATCATCCTACACCACAGAACATTTTATGCTTAAGTCCTTCCCTAAACTGTCACTGAGGAAAACATGATAACTTATAGTCATAGTCATGGGGCAAGTATAAGGAGACACTGCCATACTGATCCTTGAACCTCTTTTAGCACCTATGAAGGTGTTGGGAATGTTTCAGGTGGCCATTCTCCCTACAATGTTTTTCCAGTTCATGCTAATTCCTGCTGTAACAAGTCTATGAAAATGGACAGCATTTACTTCCTAAGGGCGAGTAGACTGTTCATGAAGTTGACACCTAGGACTTTGTTCTACTCCTCCTGTAGAGGAAGATCTAAGAAACAAATATGCCCCAGCCTTCTTCCTTCTGCCAGTCTCTCCCGCAGGTTTCTGATGGTACTGATCTACACTACAGTTAATGCACAATCCAGATTGTGAATTTGCTCTAATTTTTATTCTTCTGTTAAGCTTTCCAGCCAGTATTAAGTTGGAATACTCCCCAAGATATGGTTTTGAGAAGAATGATGGTAAACTCCAAGTTCACAATTGATGTTCACCCTTGGCCAATAGATGCATGCTGAAATTCAGGTGATCTCTCACTCCTAAGATTTCTTCCAGAATGTTTCTTGAAGATAGAGCTTGGAACATTGATAAATGGAGAGTATCCCTGTTATAGTTTTTTTTTTTTTTTATAAAACTTTTCTTCCAGGCCATCTGTATCTGCCAGGTTATGTGAATGCAGGCTGAGTGTGTGCAACCTGGGTTTATGTGTTATTTTTTCTTGGAGAGTCCATCTTATAAGTATAATCTATATTGAAGGTTAGAGCTCAGGACTTCCCTGTTAATTGAAAGGGCCTCCTCCATCTTCCTCATTCTCTGTTAATAAACAAAGGTACAACATGTGTTTTACATCTGTTTAAACATGATCATGGTGATGTAATACCATTTCAAATTCAGAGAGGAATGGGAAGGGGGGAGAGAAGTGATATTCGAACACCCGCCTTTCACTGGTGATGATGTGCAATTTATTTGGTGGTCCGGGGTGATATCTCCCTCACAAGGGCCATCCCCAAAACTGTGAGATCATAGGCACACATGCTAAATCCGGGGCAGCTTCACACCATTATAAATCACCTTGTAATTATTTGTCTAACTAGGTTCTCACCATAAGTAGATCACAGTGGACCTGTGTACCATGAAGAACAGACAGTGTTTAGCATTCAGAAGTAGGCAATGTAAGGCAGCATCATGCACTAGCGTTGCAAAGCAAGACATGAAGCAAACAGCAGAAAATGAACACCATCATGAGGTACATCTGCTGAACCATTCACCATAAGGCAGATATGAGATAGATAGAAGACAGGCATCTTTCATGACTGCACTTGGCAATATCATTAAACTAATGGCAATGGACCAATTAGCATTCATAAAGGTGATACTTTTGTACAAGAATGTCCCACCTCCTTCACACTCACACCGCAATGCCAAACTTCCTCCCCTCAAGCCAGACCAGATCCACAAGCACCATCAATTATCATCATCATGTGCTCTTGTCCCACTGAGTAATGGTAATATTTACTACAATGAGTACCAAGCAGTATTGCATAAGCAATGCTTTCAAATGTGGAATACACATATGAAAGAAGACATGAATTTTCCTTGACAATTATCCTGAGCCGTCATTTATATTCAGCAGACCAGACACTCTTGCTCCTTGTCGGAATGTAATTCATATGAACCCAAATCATTTTGTTGCAAAGGACCCAGTACATAACGTTGAAGAGAAATTGCATCCTAGGCAAATCTATATGAATGCTTTGGCAATTTTCTTGAGCGTAACATAGCCCTCAGATATTACATGAACTTTGTAATTTCTAAAGCGCAATGCAGTCCCGCAAACATGGATATAATAAGCATCGTTACTTTTACAAATATGAGAGGTTAATTATATAATTACCGTCTCATTCACTCAAACATTCTCAGCCATTATAAAGGAAATATTACATGCAGCATCACACATTCCAATCCAGACTGCCAAATGTAACTAGCAAGAGCAGTGTACAGTTTGGTTAGAATGAGTCATGATAGGCACTCACAAATATTCAGAGCGCGCAGAGGTTTTGCCATATGCATTGAGCGTAGTTTACAGACACAAGCACATGCAAATCATCATTCAGATAGCTAATAGACATGGTAAGAATATTTCACTGTGGCAGACATGACATGTTAGAGCGGCAGCTTTAGTTTCACTGTAGAACGAATGTCGGTCTTCATTCTCACATTTTCTCAAGAAAAATACCATGCCATTCGTTTCACTCTCTTATCATCAGGCTTACACATAACATATAAATGATTTGTGGTACCTGAGATGCAGACACTACATCTTAAAGATGGATTTTGGGCACGTTATGATCACTGCATCGTTGACACATCCTATCGAGATGGAATCAAAGCTTCGACTGGCGGGCTAATTAATTATGCCTAGATAATAGCGTTACTCGCCCAAGGATCAACCAATCACTATGGGTCACCACCGTTCATCCCCTTTCTCCCGATCTCGAAGTTTCTAAGTTATTCTTAGACCAAGTTATCAAGACGGCTTACGTTATTTAATTGTTTTAATATTGAGAAATGTAAATGGACTGGGGATGCGAACGTCTGGAGCCATTATGTTACATAGCCTCCCCATAAGTCTGTCATTGATAAGTGACTGATAGGTCAGGCGTTCACAGTTCCCAGATCCTTTAAGTGATGTCATCATTTACTCCTTATCTCCATTCACTCCCACAAGAGCTGTGCATATGGAATCAAATAATTTTTTCCTTGAAAAATCTGCCACACTATTCATCCATCAGTCATGAATTTGGTGACATTTGCAAAGACCATGAAGTTAGTCTTGCATGAAGTTCCATTTAGTCACTGGAAGTATGAAGAGTTATGACTACACTTATCAGTGAACTGCTCTCCAATTTATCTCTGACAATGCTTCACAGTTAATCTCCATGCTATTTTTCCTATCCATGATGAATGATCTCTCAGAGTCACACACTTCCAAAGTATGAGTCGACCATTGAGATTCATTTTGAGAAGTAATGGCTTTGCAATTAACCAACTTCTATCAGAACTTCATTCTTCCCTTCGCCTCTGGAAAATGATAATCCTGTGAGAGTGTATTTAACTGAACACTTTCTCCAACAGCAATCTTGGCATTTGGAACTGGGTTAAAATTTTTGATCATCACCGGAGCAAAAACAATCACTTCCGGGTGAACTGTATAGCAGCCGCTGCAGAACTTAAGACTAAAATCCACTAAGCGCAGATTTGGTTAGCGTTGGACACAGGGTCTACCTTTCCAATAAGCCTCTTGTGTTTGCAGATGGTAGCAATTTCCCATTATATTTCCTTGACTTATTTCTGTAGTCTTACCATAGATTTAGAGGTGCACTTATTGGTTGAGATTTCCTCATTCCGTTAGGCCTCTATTTTGTTGTGTTGTGAGAAGTGACAGCATTTTCTCTCCTTAGTTGCTCTATTTTCTAACGTAGCAACCGAATTTTGTAGAAGCTGTTATACTAACATCCACTAAGCTAGAATCCCAGGTGGAATTTCCAACTTGTTTTCAGCAACTCTCTAGCTAAGTGCTTTTGAGTGGCTGTAGTATCCTTTCTTTCTCTCCCACATGAGCAAAACGTTTACTTTTTGGCGAATAAGGCGTTTCTTCTCAGCCATAGAGAAGTCCGTCATTATCACAGCCACCTTTGAAGGGATGTGATTATGTGGGTATAGCTTCATAGATCCCAATATTGACTGGAATTATTTTTGAAGCAATTTTACTGACTTTGAGGATAGGACTGGCCAGGTCTTTTGAATATACCTCGCATCTCAGTAATAATATAAGATTCCACTGCGGAATGCATGGTTCTTACTTTGTATAAAGAGTCGACTGCAGGAGTTGCAGGGATCTTTACCTTCGAAAGAGTCGACTGCTGGATAACAGTGATCTTTCGTTAGTCCACTGAATCGCAGACATTGTGTATAGAGTGTCAACTGTTGGAGTTGCAGTGATCTCTACCATATAAGTTAACTGTTTAAGAACAGCAATCCTTATTTACATTCCCACCTTCTTCCGGCAGAAAAGTCTTCCCATTGAGAATGAAAAAGGGGAATGACATCAGTTGTACTCAACTTTGTCCGTCCTTTAATCTCCACCATTTTAAAGGCAGAAACGCTTTCTCAACTGAGGATGAATTGACGGCCGACATCGGAGACGGATCCTGTTTTATCTCTTCATGAAATTTTTCAGGTTGTCCACGTTATGCTCCTAGTCATATGATACGCCAATGACATCAGGTTGGTTATCCATCGTTTCCTGGACACATAACTTTGCGTACGCTTTCCACTTCCATATGAATGGCTAGGGGTCCAGTTATTTTGATGGCCTTCCTGGAGATTCAATGAGTTCACTCCTAGTGACGTGGATCCTAGTACACCAGAGATCACACCATTGAACAATAGACTAATGTCTTATAGACACCAGACTGTGGTCGGGTCATGAGTGACTGACCATGACATCAGGTAGAATCTTCCCTTCATCTCGTCCATTACGTATCAAGTACGCTTAAGAATACCACTAAATCAGGAATGGCAAGAGACTGAGTTGATAAGGATGTTTCTCCTGGAGATTCAATCGTGCTTACTTTCTCAGCAGCTTGATCAGGGCTACCGACAAGATTACACAACTGAAGAATAAACCCAACGTCGAATCGACACTGGACATTAGCCGGTACGAATACTGACTATTACTGAGAGAGATGGTTAGTGAGGTGTCCTAATGGTTGCCCAAAGTTTCCATCAGGGTTCACACTCTCTGCTCTCAGTGTTGCTAACATGTTATGGGGACTGAGGAATTAAGTACCCACTATATGATGTTGTGATGCAGTGATACTGAAATGTTTTAATTACATTATTTCCCTCTTCTCCCATGCCAGCCAATAAGATTTGGAGGTGGAGTAGGCCCTCTATTATTCACTGGATCAGGTGTTTTAATTTATCTCAAGAAAAATCAAGTTTATCCTGAAATTAGCTGTCTAAGTTATTTAAAAATAATTTGTGTCTTCTGGGTTCTCAGGTACCTTTATCTGATACTCATAGTGAACAACAGCATGCACAAAGTTACATAACAATATTGACAGTCCATTACATCAGCCCATTTTGAAAAACAACATTATCATGGGTATATCAATCATGTTGACCCATAAGATAATTAACATCTTCGTTCATTACATTGTACAATGTGACATTTATGAACAGTGATACATGCAATATTACCACCATTGATGAAACAACCTATACCAGAGATTTACTTGTGGGCCAAACATCTGGACCTTATGTCTACATTTATGTGACGGGATCCGTTAACCACACTATAAAACTCTAAGCAATAGGCTTAATTTTGCGAGAGGTTACTCCCTGATTCTAATACCAGCCTAGATTTCCCCCACCGGAGTTCCAGACAAGGTATGCCCACAGTTTATATCCTGAGTTGTCAGATCCCACTATGTGAATCCCATGAAAGGTATTCCCAGGGTTCATTTCCCATACTCGAGGTCCCAATAGGTGAGTACCCCAAGGGGTTTTCCCAGAGTTCAAACAGTGGCATCAAGCACTCATTATGTGATTACCTTGAGGGGTTTTTCCCAGGGTTCAATTGCAGACAGGAGCCCACAATATGTGAATACCCTGAGGGGTTTTTCCCGGGGTTCAATCGCGGACAGGCACCCACATGTGAGGTTTTGTATTTGGGTTTTAGATAATTACAGAAGCACCAACAAGTGACTTTCCATAAAGTATAGATCTTTATAAAAGATACAGGTTTGTAACAGCAAGTCTTGTCTAGAGGTATTGATATGTAGTCTCGCAGAACCTTTGTAGAGAAACCATACAGAATTTGGCTCATCGAATACCCCCACTGTGAGAAATTAGACCTAAGTTTAAGATCAACACAGAATTATTATTAGATGATTCCTCCTACAGGTTATATAGAGATCTTGGCAGTTAGCCACAGCAACAAATGAAAGCAGTTCTTTCACTTATCCTGTTTACTGTGTTCTGGTCGCCCACCTCATGATTGATCTCTTTAATTAATTCAAGTGACACAAGACACTTGGACAAATGACCACATTGACAAATTGGACCACTGTAATGAACATAAATAACACCAACTGCACTTTACACCAGTTGAACAAGTCAACCTGAGAAGATCTTGACAACAGTTGGACACACATTCACAAAGGAATGATCACACCAACAGATTAGACAAGTCATACATCATGGAAGATACTTGACAACATATACACAGGACTTCCACAATCTCTGAACTAACAACCACAGTAGAGGTAACAGTTACCATGAAGATGCTTGACAACAGTTGGACAATTCATCACAAAGTAATATATTTCACAACAGTGCACAAGACAATCACAGAAACATGTTATCTCAAAACTGTGTTCTTCCTACTATCTTTATTGATGTTTTATGAGGTCAAGTGAAGACCCAGGCTTCATTCACAATCGGCCAAAAATCACATTTCAAACATTTTAGTAATATGCAATAAAATTGACATTGATTATGAAAAAACCCAAATACCTCACCCAATTCCCCAAAGAAAAACATCAACTTAAAACAAACCCTCCTCCTTTATCTCACTACTTCAGAAAATCATCCTACACCACAGAACATTTTATGCTTAAGTCCTTCCCTAAACTGTCACTGAGGAAAACATGATAACTTATAGCCATAGTCATGGGGCAAGTATAAGGAGACACTGCCATACTGATCCTTGAACCTCTTTTAGCACCTATGAAGGTGTTGGGAATGTTTCAGGTGGCCATTCTCCCTACAATGTTTTTCCAGTTCATGCTAATTCCTGCTGTAACAAGTCTATGAAAATGGACAGCATTTACTTCCTAAGGGCGAGTAGACTGTTCATGAAGTTGACACCTAGGACTTTGTTCTACTCCTCCTGTAGAGGAAGATCTAAGAAACAAATATGTCCCAGCCTTCTTCCTTCTGCCAGTCTCTCCCGCAGGTTTCTGATGGTACTGATCTACACTACAGTTAATGCACAATCCAGATTGTGAATTTGCTCCAATTTTTATTCTTCTGTTAAGCTTTCCAGCCAGTATTAAGTTGGAATACTCCTCAAGATATGGTTTTGAGAAGAATGATGGTAAACTCCAAGTTCACAATTGATGTTCACCCTTGGCCAATAGATGCATGCTGAAATTCAGGTGATCTCTCACTCCTAAGATTTCTTCCAGAATGTTTCTTGAAGATAGAGCTTGGAACATTGATAAATGGAGAGTATCCCTGTTATAGTTTTTTTTTTTTTTATAAAACTTTTCTTCCAGGCCATCTGTATCTGCCAGGTTATGTGAATGCAGGCTGAGTGTGTGCAACCTGGGTTTATGTGTTATTTTTTCTTGGAGAGTCCATCTTATAAGTATAAGCTATATTGAAGGTTAGAGCTCAGGACTTCCCTGTTAATTGAAAGGGCCTCCTCCATCTTCCTCATTCTCTGTTAATAAACAAAGGTACAACATGTGTTTTACATCTGTTTAAACATGATCATGGTGATGTAATACCATTTCAAATTCAGAGAGGAATGGGAAGGGGGGAGAGAAGTGATATTCGAACACCCGCCTTTCACTGGTGATGATGTGCAATTTATTTGGTGGTCCGGGGTGATATCTCCCTCACAAGGGCCATCCCCAAAATGTGAGATCATAGGCACACATGCTAAATCCGGGGCAGCTTCACACCATTATAAATCACCTTGTAATTATTTGTCTAACTAGGTTCTCACCATAAGTAGATCACAGTGGACCTGTGTACCATGAAGAACAGACAGTGTTTAGCATTCAGAAGTAGGCAATGTAAGGCAGCATCATGCACTAGCGTTGCAAAGCAAGACATGAAGCAAACAGCAGAAAATGAACACCATCATGAGGTACATCTGCTGAACCATTCACCATAAGGCAGATATGAGATAGATAGAAGACAGGCATCTTTCATGACTGCACTTGGCAATATCATTAAACTAATGGCAATGGACCAATTAGCATTCATAAAGGTGATACTTTTGTACAAGAATGTCCCACCTCCTTCACACTCACACCGCAATGCCAAACTTCCTCCCCTCAAGCCAGACCAGATCCACAAGCACCATCAATTATCATCATCATGTGCTCTTGTCCCACTGAGTAATGGTAATATTTACTACAATGAGTACCAAGCAGTATTGCATAAGCAATGCTTTCAAATGTGGAATACACATATGAAAGAAGACATGAATTTTCCTTGACAATTATCCTGAGCCGTCATTTATATTCAGCAGACCAGACACTCTTGCTCCTTGTCGGAATGTAATTCATATGAACCCAAATCATTTTGTTGCAAAGGACCCAGTACATAACGTTGAAGAGAAATTGCATCCTAGGCAAATCTATATGAATGCTTTGGCAATTTTCTTGAGCGTAACATAGCCCTCAGATATTACATGAACTTTGTAATTTCTAAAGCGCAATGCAGTCCCGCAAACATGGATATAATAAGCATCGTTACTTTTACAAATATGAGAGGTTAATTATATAATTACCGTCTCATTCACTCAAACATTCTCAGCCATTATAAAGGAAATATTACATGCAGCATCACACATTCCAATCCAGACTGCCAAATGTAACTAGCAAGAGCAGTGTACAGTTTGGTTAGAATGAGTCATGATAGGCACTCACGAATATTCAGAGCGCGCAGAGGTTTTGCCATATGCATTGAGCGTAGTTTACAGACACAAGCACATGCAAATCATCATTCAGATAGCTAATAGACATGGTAAGAATATTTCACTGTGGCAGACATGACATGTTAGAGCGGCAGCTTTAGTTTCACTGTAGAACGAATGTCGGTCTTCATTCTCACATTTTCTCAAGAAAAATACCATGCCATTCGTTTCACTCTCTTATCATCAGGCTTACACATAACATATAAATGATTTGTGGTACCTGAGATGCAGACACTACATCTTAAAGATGGATTTTGGGCACGTTATGATCACTGCATCGTTGACACATCCTATCGAGATGGAATCAAAGCTTCGACTGGCGGGCTAATTAATTATGCCTAGATAATAGCGTTACTCGCCCAAGGATCAACCAATCACTATGGGTCACCACCGTTCATCCCCTTTCTCCCGATCTCGAAGTTTCTAAGTTATTCTTAGACCAAGTTATCAAGACGGCTTACGTTATTTAATTGTTTTAATATTGAGAAATGTAAATGGACTGGGGATGCGAACGTCTGGAGCCATTATGTTACAGTCGACAAAGGCTAAGTAGAGTGTTTCATTGAATTTAATTTATGTACTGAAATCCTAATTATACTTACACCACCCTAATTGTTCCCTTGCACTGCAATCACACAATATTACTTAAGGGAAAAATACATTAAGTGATGTTCGTATAATATATGCTGGTCTGACAATGCCGGTCTCACTTACGCTGGTCTAACGTAAGCTGGTCTAATGTAAGCTGGTAGAATTATGCTGTACTAACGTATGCTGGAATAATGTATGCTGTTTTAAAGTATACTGGTCTAATGTATGCTGTTCTAACGTATGCTGGTCTAATGTATGCTGTTCTAACGTATACTGGTGTAATGTATGCTGTTCTAACGTATACTGGAGTAATGTTTGCTGGTCTAAGGTATGCTGGTCTAAGGTATGATGGTCTAAGGTATACTTGACAAACGTATACTTGTCTTGTGTACGTTGGTTTAACGTGTGGTGGTTGTGACATGGTGAATCAGTCATCCACATTCCCAGTCCACCAAATCTTTAATAATGCTTTTAATGGAGACCATCCTGATAGCGGAGATATTAATAGAATTGAACTTTCTAGAACCTGGAAGGGAAGGGAAAAAGCGCATGCCCGTGTTTTGATTGGCTACTACCGCTTTGAGTAACGCTTTCTTTTGGGCCAAATTCATAGTCTGGGAGTTTGAGATAGGAGTCCATCAAGATAAGATGCACTCCGATGTGGTGATCATAACGCCCTAAAAATTCAATATAATATTGTTCTCTGAACAACAGGTACTACTTTAAACCATATTTAAATGTTTTGGTTATGCCTAGTGAGCGAAAGAGAAGAATATAAGAGTATTTTTATGAGAAAATGTGAAAGTGAAATCAGAACTTCATTGTGAAGGTATTCTGAATATTGCTCTTCAGTCTGTTAGGTCTCCCAAGCTGTATATTCCTATTGTCTACCATTTGCCTGCTGTGACTGTTTGTGTGTGCTTGATGACTGTAAATTACGCTCAATGCATATTCGCAAACCTTTGTGCATTCTGGATTCTCATATGAAAGCCTATCATCGCCCACTCTTGATCAAACGGTAGTAATGCTCTTGTGAATCTACGTCTGTTATTAGAATGTGTGGTATAACATGTAACATTTCCCTTGTAAGTGCTGATAATGTTTGAGTGAGTGTGTTAGTGTTTTATAAGTAACCTCTCACATTAGTAGAAGGAAAGACGTATGGTGTGTTCGAACCGTGTCTTAGTTGGCGGAATATATTGTATGGCTCATGTAAATTTACAGGGAAAAACATGTTTTTCCATATGTGCTTTGTTACATATGTAAACAATTGTTTATGCAATTTTGCTTCTTTTACCAACTATGGTGGATATGGCCATTACTCAGTGGAGGAAAGAGCACATGATGATGGTGATAATATGATGTACTTGTGAGCCGAGTTTAGTCTGAAAGGGGTGAGGTCTATCATTGCTGTGTAAGTGTGTATGAAATAGGCCATCCATGTAACAGAGAACCACACATTGGTCTGGTCACTGTGTATTTGCATTAGTCATCTTATATAGCATATTGCAGTTGTAAATGATGCCTATCTTCCATTTGCCTCACAATGCCTGCTAATGTTGCTATTTCACAAAGCTTGCTCATGCTGCTTGCTTTACAATGCCTGCTTCATAATGCCTGCTTTACTGTGTCTGTTTCTCATTGTGCCCAGGTCTACTGTGGTTTACATATTGTGAGAACCTAGACATATAAAATGCTTGTAATTGTGTAAGGCTACCCCTGTCTCAGCATATGGGCTTGTGACTATCACAAATAAAGGTGAATAATGAAAAGGTATCACCCACAGTCCATCTGAGTGGAATCCACTCCATCACCAATATGGGGTTTTGGTAACACCCTCCCCCCTACTCCCCATTTCCATCTGTGTATGTTGATGTTTGATATAACATTGTCTTTGAACAAATGTAAAGCGAATATTGTACCTTTTATATATCAACAGAGAAAATGGATGGTGGAGAGGCCCTCTTCTTCATGGGGACATACAAATAAAAGTCCCTACTTCAGGATTACAACTCCTTTGAAAATGTGGAAACTATAATTTAACAATAACCACAATGTCTTCAGGAAAATACCAGCATAAATCTGCATCAATATTTGTCAAAGCTGAAGGCACTGAAAGGGTCTCGATTTAAACCCAAACACAGGAGGGACTCTATTACAAATGTTGTAGGAATTACCTTCAAGATTAGAAGTGGATATCCTCATCACCACGGATTAACCTCCTGGACTCAGTTGTCTCAGACAGGCATGATCAAGATGACAGCTGTGAACTTGAGACTTACCATTATTTTTCCTGGGACTGTAGCAGCAGTACTATCCAGGAACTATTAACTTTAACTCATTACTAGTTGTGGTGTAACAACGAGAATGTAATTCCAATTTACTTGTTCATTTCATTGTACTTGGATTAAATTCAAACTTACAAGCAGGAACCAGAATCCTGTATTTTATCCTCATTCATAGAAACGTTTTGGGAGAGAGAAGCTTCGTAGAATAATGCTGTATATTGGAGTTATCTTTCTACTGACTGGATGGTATGCAAACTATATTTATGGTATAACCCGAGTCGCCAGCTTCTCAGCCAGTCTACTCACCATTGAGAGGCCATGATTATCTGTTCATAAACTGTTCACAGGAAGGATTAGACTTATATGGGAACCGTCATGGGAAAGTTGCAACCTGGGACCTTCTCAAAACCTCTTCAGGTGATAACAGGATGTCTACGGACAAGAATAGCAGTGTGTCCTTATGTCTGCCCCATTCTAGAAAGTCTACCAGCGCCTTACTCTCAGCGACAGTTGAAAGGATAATGCATGATGTACTTCTGTAGTTTGCAGGATGAGTTGATAGATTAGATGTGTGATGGAGGAGAATTAGTGGTTGCAGTTTGTGGCCTGTTGGTTGGTTTTTAAAGTGTTGGAACGTGGGGTTTTTCATCATTGTTTTACACTGCATACATTTTATTGTTCGAAGTGCAAACTGTAAACACGATGGAGCCAGGGTCCTCACTTGACCCCTACAGTTCATTAATAAAAACCTGATTGTGTTTAGAACAGTTTTGAAGCACATGTCCATGTAATGTCTTGGTCTGCTGATGTGAAGTACATTATTGTGAAATGTCCTTTCCAGCTGTTGTCAAGTACAATTTCTGGTGCATGTCTTGTTCAACTGTTGTTGATGTCAGTGATATGTGAATGTTCTGTAGAAATGTTGTCCAGAATATCTCATGATGTATGTCTTGTTCAATTGTTGGTGTAAGCATTTCCATGTGAATGTATGTCTAACTTTTGTCAAGAACCTGTCATGTAGATGTCTTGTTCAACAGGGGTTAAGTACAGTTATTGTTGATGTTTATTTTCACTATGGTTGACTCCTAATGTCCTAATGTCTAATGGTACAACTGACATATGTCACTTTGACACAATAAAATAAGGGGAGATCTAATGTGGCGGACTGAAATCACACTGACAACATTATGGTGGGAGAACTAATTCCTCGGTTGTACAGGGGCGAATAGTCCAGATCTCCTTATGGCCTTGAGGGGACCTTTTCCTTCTTTTATAAAATTTCTGTGTAGATACTTGGGTTAGATCTAGGAATCTCATAGTGGGGATTCTGAGCCAGGAAAACTGGTTCCTCTAAATGGCTAAGCGGGAATGATTTATCTATCTTATTTGAGATGCCTCTAGACAAATACTTGCCAAATCATACCCTTTATCTTGTCTATCTATTATACAAGATATATTTACAGAGACCACTTCTAATTGGGTCCCCTGTCTTCTCCTAATATGCCACACTAATCTATTGTATGCTGTTGTAACGTATGCTGAAATAATGTATGGAGGAATAATGTTTACTAGCTTAGATTAGATTAGTTTAGTTTAGTTTAGCTTAGTTTAGTTTAGTTTAGTTTAGTTTAGTCGATGGATCAACATCACGGCACATGGGTGCAATCCATAAGTGCTCCGTTTTCCTCCTAACTCAAATCTGAGTCTGGAGAAACACAGCTTAGTGCACGAACTCCGTAGCACCGGCGAGGATCCAGGAAATACTTTGGGTAGATTTTTAACTCGAAATGTTGCCCGGGCAGCGCCGTTAAGCTACTCTTTTTCGATTTCCAACTGCCAAGGGATTTTTTACTTGCGCATCAATACACACGGGCGCCCGATCTCACTACACAGAGAACAGGGGAAATGTACTACTAGAAGTCCACGTGAAAAGATCCCGGCATCACAGGGGCTTGAACCCGGGACCTCCAGCGGACACCATACCTCGAGACCACGCAGCTCCCCCTATTTACTAGTCTACCGTATACTGATCTAACGTATACTGGTCTAACGTAGACTGACATAACGTATCCTAGTCTAACATAAGCCGGCCTAATGTATGCTGGAATAATGTATGCTGGTCTAACGTAAGCTGATATAACGTATGCTGGTCTAACATAAGCTGGTATAATGTATGCTGGCCTAAAGTAAGCTGGTCTAATGTGTGCTGATCTAACGTACGCTGGTCTAATGTATACAGGTCTAACCTAAGATTGTCTAACGTAAGCTTGTCAAACGTATCTTGGTTTAACGAATCTTAGTCTAACGTAATCTGTAACGTGAAGTAACAGCTCTGTGTTAACACTCCATACAACTCTCCAAAGGTTTGATCTCCTTCTTATATTTGATGTCGCATGACATTTGTGATCATGTTTGTCCACAGCCTTATTTCTCGTGCTTTGTTCAAATTCATAATGCTACACTATCTAGTATCTTCCTTCTTGGTCTCCCTATACCTGTACTGCTATATCGTTTTCCAGCTGTGACGACATACGCCATCTTTCCAGTTTTTATGGCATACCCAAAGATTATGGACTGTCTTCTTCTGATGCATGTAAACTGCTCTCTTTTTTGAGTTTACTTCTTTCGATAAATCTTCATTACTCGTTCTATCCGTCGACAGTGTTCTCTTTATTCTTCTATAAAACCACATCATATATATATATATATATATATATATATATATATATATATATATATATGTATGTATGTATATATATATATATATATATATATATATATATCAATCATGTGCCATGCCGGAAAGCGTGGGCGGTCATGATTCGCCATTTCACTCGATCACCAGAGTCGTGGATCAGCTCAGTGTTCCTGTCTCGTCCATGCCATGTGGCCAAGCCATCCAGGTATTTTCCTCTCGGTCTTCCTCTTGGTCTGTTCCCCTCGATCTTGCCAGCTGTCACCAAGTTCTCCAGTCCATTTCTTCTCATAACATGTCCAAAAAATTTTGACTGTCTACGTCTAATTTCTCTAATCAATCTACGATTTTCATTTGTCTCTTGTAGTACTTGGTCATTGGTTTTTCTATCTGTCCATGGTATTCTTTGCATTTTCCTCAGAAACCACATTTCTGCAGCCATCAGATGTTTTTCAGCTTGACTGCACATTGTCCAAGTTTCACATCCATACAAAAGAACAGGCTCTATGTATCCCCTCAACACTCTTTTTCTCGTTTCAATTGACATCATTTTATTGGTCAGAATGTTTTTCATCTTGCTAAAGGCTACTTTCGCAATGGCGATTCTTGTTCTAATCTCTTCAAGGCATCTGCCATCAGATGTTATGACTGTTCCGAGATAATTGAACCGATTCACTTGTTGAAGAATATTCCCATTTACTTGTATATTACATTGTGGTACTTCGTTCTTCCTAGTGACGACCATAACCTGTGTCTTCCTACAATTTAATTCCAACCCCAGCTGCTCACTGTGTACAACCACAGCGTCTACTAATTGTTGCAGATCCTGTGCATTGTCTGCAATCAATACATTATCATCTGCATATCTAATGTTATTTATGTTTCGTCCTCCAATGCTGATTCCATTTAGGTCTTCTATAAAATTAATCATCAAATTCTGTCAAAGGATATCATGCTGTGTCAGACAGAGTCCTATTAGTAAAATTAAACGGAAGACCTTTTAAAATAAATGTCATTCAAATATATGCCCCAACAAGTGAAAGCAGTGAAGAAAGCATAGAGGAATTTTATAATGACGTGGAGTCTGCTTTGAAGAACTGCAAAAAAATCAGAAATAAATATCATAATGGGTTATTTCAACGAAAAGATAGGACAGCAAGGCGATGGATGCAGTGTAGGCAACCATGGTTTGGGAGAGAGAAATGAAAGAGGATACAGTCTTGTAGAATGGGCAAAAGAACAAAAAATGGTTGTAGGAAACACCTGGTTTAAACAGCATCCTAGAGGATTATGGACATGGAGGAGTCCAGACAGCAGGATTAAAAACCAGATAGATTACATCCTTATTAGCAAAAGGTTTCGAAATGCGTTAACAGTCGTAAAAACAGTTCCAAATGCAGACTGTTACAGTGATCACAGATTAATTACAGGCACATTGAGGGTAAAGTTAAAGAAAGTCAAGTATACAGCAGGAAACCCTAAATATGACTTGTGCAAATTGAAAACTGACAAAGAAATACAAGATAATTTTAACATAGAAGTAAAGAACAAATTTGATATATTGTCTGATCTAGAGATCCTGTTTCAAGATGTAGATGATTAATGGGAAACGATGAAGAATTCAATCAGTTGCGCAGCAGAAAAAACTATTCCAAAAGTAAAGAAAGTGGGCCGTAAGACATGGATGACTGAAGAAATTTTACAACTAATGGAAACAAGAAGACAGAACAAAAATAATCCTGCCAAATATGAAGAAATTCACAGAAAAGTGAGAACCTTATGTAAGGAGGCAAAAGAAACATGGATTGAGAACAATTGCAGAGAAATTGAAAAACAACACAACAGTAACAATGCGAAACTAATGCACAAAAGAATTCAGGAGCTTACTAATCAAAGAACACGTACATCAGCAGGCTGCCTAAAGACAAAAGAAGGAAGAGTCATAACAGAAAAAGACCAGATCTTACATGAATGGTCAGATTACGTGAAAAACCTTTATGACGATAATAGAGACGAACAGTATGATGTTCAAAATAATAATGAAGGACCAGCAATTTTGAAGATGGAGGTTCAGAATGCTCTTAACCATATGAAATCTGGCAAGACCCCCGGTTCAGACAGCGTCACAACAGAAATGATTAATGCTTTAGAAGAATATGGAATAGATAAAGTTACCAGTCTGCTTAATACAATATATGATACTGGAAATATACCTCAGGAGTTATGTAATTCTGTATTTATTGCAATCCCAAAGAAATCAGGAGCCTTGGAATGTGATCAACATCGAACAATTAGTATAATGAGTCACATCACGAAGATTTTGCTAAGAATTATCATGCAAAGAGTTAGGATGAAAATACAACCTGAAATAGGAGAAGAACAATGTGGGTTTGTGGAAGGCAAGGGTACAGTAAATGCTGTGTATATACTGAGAAACATAATCGAACGTTCTATAGAAGTAAACAAAGATCTACACCTTTGCTTTATTGACTACACAAAGGCTTTTGATAAAGTGAGACATGTCAACATGATAAGGATGCTTGAAGATCTACAAATTGATGGAAAAGATCTTAGACTTGTAAAAAACATATATTGGAAACAACAAGCTGCCATAAGAGTTGATAATGAAGTAAGCCAATATCAGCCTATTAAAAGGGGTGGGAGACAGGGATGTGTAATGTCTCCAGATCTGTTTTCCCTGTACAGTGAAAGTATTTTCAGAAATATTGAAGATATGGAAGGAATCAACATTGGGGGACGATGCATCAATAACATTAGATATGCAGATGATAAAGTCTTGATTGCAGACAATGAACAGGACCTGCAAGATTTAGTAGATGCGATTGTTACACACAGTGAACAACTAGGGTTAGAATTAAATTGTAAAAAGACACAGATTATGGTCGTCACTAGGAAGGACGAAATACCACAATGTAATATACAAGTAAATGGGAATATTCTTCAACAAGTGAGCAGATACAATTATCTCGGAACAGTAATAACATCTGAGGGGAGATGCCTTGAAGAGATTAGAACAAGAATCGCCATGGCAAAAGTAGCCTTTAGCAAGATGAAAAACATATTGACCAATAAAAAGGTGTCAATTGAAACGAGAAAAAGAGTGTTGAGATGCTACATTGAACCTGTACTTTAATATGGATGTGAAGCGTGGACAATGAGCAGTCAGGCTGAAAAACGTCTGATGGCTGTAGAGATGTGGTTTCTGAGGAAAATGCAAAGAATACCATGGACAGCCAGAAAGACCAATGAACAAGTCCTTCAAGAAACAAATGAAGATCGTAAATTGATTAGAGAAATTAGACGTAGACAGTCAAAATTTGTTGGGCATGTTATGAGAAGAAATGGATTGGAGAATTTGGTGACAACTGGTAAGATCGAGGGGAACAGACCAAGGGGAAGACCTAGAAGCAAGTACCTGGATGGCTTGGCCTTGTGGCATGGTCGAGACAGAAACACGGAGCTGATCCACGACTCTGGTGATCGAGTGAGATGGCAGAACATGACCGCCCACGCTTACCGGCATGGCACATGATGGAGATATATATATATATATATATATATATATATATATATATATATATATATATATATATATATATATATATATATGTGTGTTTCTGTGTTTTCTTTCTGTGTTTAATTTAAGACTATGTACTTTACTTTGACCATATTTTTGTAGTTGTAGCTATCATTTCTTGTAATTGCGTTTCATTTCAGCGACCAGACCCACATCATCAACATAACCAAGATTCAAGGTTCGATAACAAGAAGCAAGCATTACCTGCTGAAACCACCGTTGCTGTTGTGCCGGGTGCACTTACAGTACTCCACCCTGACTCCGTTGATGAAAGAGTTGCTGACGCTGTTCATACTGTAGCCATTCTTACAACATTTGATTGTGTTGCCATCTAATATATAGGTAGTAGACGCATCTTTGCATTCCTCTTGTCCTTCTAGGCAATCAATGTCTGGAGGATTACAAATCTTAAAATAATGAAAAGGTGGGTCTTTTCTTACAAGACATATGAGACATATGGAGAACGAAACAACGGGTAAACTTTATTTTAAAGTGTAATTAATTGAGCACGCAGGCCCGTCTGACATTCTGCCCTTCTTATATTACTGCTTTCATACATTATTTAATCTTAGACAACAACAACAACAACAACAGCAACAACAACAACAACAACAACAACTGAAAGGCCAAACATTAGACACATTACGACAATATTAAACGCAGTACAAAGACGAGAAGAATTACATTAGTAACGGAATGAAAGCAAAACACTAAACATTTGTTTAGGTTAGTTTAGTCGGCGGATCAACATCACGGCACACGGGTGTGACTAATGTGTGCTATGTTCTACTCGTAACTCAAGGCTGAGTCTGGAGATAGTTAATTAGTTAGTTAGTCGACAGATCATTCTCATTGCACATCGAACCATTCAGTCCATAATTGCTCTCATCTCCTCCTCAGAAAATCCCGCAGCCTGTAGCCGCTAACGGCATCAGTCCTGTGTTGGTTTATCAATCTTCTTTGGCTTCCTGCGTAGTATTCTTGTTTGGCCACACCTCTTTTAACTTGCTGTTCTCGCAGTCTGGCGATATTTGTAGATTCACAGTCATCTCTTGGTTCTGATATCGTTTCTTTACTTATTAAGTCTCTCGTTAGAGATTTGTTCGCAGCAGACGAGCATAATCTCCGGCGGGCCTATTCTCGCTGGTCGCGAGAGCCGCACAATGGAAGGATGGGAGACATTGCTCGCAATAGACAAGCAATGTCTCCTGAGGTAGCTCTGGCGGGCCTATTCCCGCGGGTCGCGGGGTCCGCTAAAAGTCAGGTGGAGAGTCTAACGATAGTGCACGTTTTACACAGGTCCGGACACTTGTGATTGACAGTAGTGCGCGCCCTTATGGTCCGGTCTCGTACGGGACCCTCACCTATAGGACTTGGCTGAACGCCTCTAAGCCGGGTCCCGTGGGTGTCAGGGACTGGCCATCACTCGCCACCTGCTCGTGGTGGCGAGGTCTCGGAGTATTCGACGCTGTGCCGCCAGCGTCTGCAGCCTACCTTGTGCCAGACGTATTGGTTACCCATTCCTCTGGAATACACAAGACTAGGCCGAGGGAAAGATCATGTCGTTTGGGCATCACATGGTTCGCTGAAGCTCTGCCCAGGCATTGTGATGGAATATTGGCCACATTCCAACTCTGTCTGTCAAGACTGCAAGGTGCCACTCACTCTTGGTTCTCGCACAAGTCTTACTTCTTGTAGAACATTCAGAATGTCAGCCTGGTCCGTGGCGCGTCCGCCTCCACAGTAGCCTTACCTGTGAGCTTGTCATCCCGCTCATTTCCTTGTACTCCCGCATGACCTGGCACGAAGATGAAACTAATCTTCGCCAGCCGAGACCGCCCCAGAGACATCACCCATTCTCTTCGGATCCACCCCATCTCTATCCTCTTGAGCAATCTCCAAGGAAACATGCCCTAGTGAATGTTATTGCTTTACATACTGTCACGACTTCCATAGTCAGGCTATTTGGGGTCTCAACAAAAGCACCAGAGTCCTCCTTCACAATTCTCCCTCTGGTCTGAGCCATAAAGGCCCATGAGCTTCTCACATGTCGAAAGACCGACCCATGTGTGTAGCTGACAGCATCATAGTCTAACGAATTCTCGAAAATCAAGGCTTGTACTTCCCCCTCAACAGCAGCCTTCTTGTCTGCATACATTTTCTATCTAGTTGGATGCAAACTGAAAAGGACGTACAGAAATTTGTTGGCACGTGTACCCACTCCTCGCCAGATACTGAGTCATCAAGTGCACATACCTGTTGAAGAATGTCTTCGGCTTGACTCATCTCCGACCTTCCTCTTTTTAACCTGCTGTCCTTCACCTTCCTAATTTCACTATGCAGTGGATGTTGAGTGTTTGAGTTAACTGTAAGGTAAGCACGTGCTCTGCAAATTTGTATTCTGTATGCATTGGTTAGAAAATCAAGAAGGTAGCGCATCGCTCTGCTTGCTGTATCTCTTATACATCCAAGAATAATGCTCATAGCTTCGTTCTGTATCCTTTTCGTCCCTTCTATCTGCTTACTGCTGACAGTCAGGATCGCCATCTCATACTCAGAAACTAACATGACCAGCCCCTCGTATAGAAGACATAGGTGGCGCTGCTCGCAGTTTGCTGCCGCCATCATCCTCATCGCAGCGAAACACCACTTGGCCTTTGTTATCACCTGGTCTATGCGCTCATTATAAGGAAGGCTTCGATCAAACCGTATCCCCAGGTAATTCATTGCCTGCGCTCTTTCCACCGTCTTTGAACACAGATTTACCGTTGGTGTTGGAGTGTTGACAATATGGTTATTCAAAGAGAACCATGTCACAGTTGCTTTTATTGGATTAACCATTACCTCAACTTCAACACACCAAGTACTTATGCGATTGAGTTCGGTTAGGGCAACCTGCTCTCTATCCTTACCCTGTTGATACACTAAAACATCGTCGATATATGACAGTGTCCTCCCCGGTACAGTTGAGTACGGAGAATCTCAGCTCAGTGTATGAACTCCGCAGCACCGGCGAGGGTCCTGAAATACTTTGGGTAGATATTTAACTCGAAATTGTGTCCAGGCAGCGCCGTTAGGCTATTCTTTTTCGATTTCTAACTGCCAAGGGATGTTTTACGTGCGCAACAATACACACGGGACAGGGGAAATTTTGTTACTAGAAGTCCAGTGAAAAAGAAATTCCTGCCCACACCGGGGTTTGATACCGGGAACTCCAGCACCCGAGGCGGATATTATATTAATCATTTGATTCACCCCGTGAGTTCACGGCTATCCTATCATGCATGCTTTTTCGTTGAGAACGACGAGATTAAATCAAATGGAGATTTGTCACATCTTTCGTATAGTCTTAGAAGCAGCCATGAGCAGGACGTGGCGATTCCCTATGTGAGCCCAGCACCAGAGCGATATGTGTCGGCTCTGCAACTATGGAAACCTCTCTGGATGGTGGATAATGCCCATGGACTGTCCCTGCCTTCCCTTAAGGGCTAATCGTGAAGTATTAGACCGTTCTAACTTGACCAGCTTGGATGTGGACGGTACCACAGAAGTGAGAGTCCCCCAGGAATCCTAATATAGTCAAAAAAGAAACGCAAAATTCGGATGTGTTGGCCTAAGGGTCTAGGCCGAAGGGTGCATAACAATACACCGCAATAACATCTGGGGAAAAAACACTCCGGATAAACGCAGAATAATAATAATATTAATACTAATAATAATAATAATAATAATAAGAAGAAGAAGAATAGTCTTAGAATGACTAAGTCAGTTTTGGTAGGTTATCTGAGACTATTGTAACAGATACGAGACATAATGGCTGCAGCAGGATAATTGAAAACAGTGGGCACATGTGATACTTGCAAAAAATAAAGAGGGAGATATTAAACACAGCCACAGTGTACAGTTAGTCAATTAAATTACTCAAGTATTTACTTCCTGAAAAGCTAGAATTATACTGAAATTAGCAATATATAATCTACGCATTAGGAAACAGCACAGAAGGTTCGACATATTGAGGCACAACTACAGGTCTAGGGTAACAACAGTGGAAGATAAACTATAGACCACTGAATGAACTAAAAATGACGTTGAAGTTTATACAAAAGACAACATTGCAGACACACAAGTTTCAAACGAACGAAAGAAGAAGAAGTAAAACAGCAGACACGTATTCGCTTAAGTCAATATGTTGAAGTTAGAGGTGCAATTTTAATGTCACAACCAACGTAACCTATCCCTTATCTGCAGACGTCTGTGGCTAAGGAATGATGAACACTTTTCACATCCCGGCTGTTTGCTTGCGGATCTCCTTGCCTTCGGCCTACACTCACATATAGTAGGTTGGAATTGGGTTTCTCTCACCGGGTGTTCTCTTTTCGACAGGTTCTACTATACCCGAGAAATAAATGACTGCTCGGAGAGGAGGTCAATGGCAACAACACCAAGAGCAGTTTGCTAAATGGCGTCGGCAATGGGACACCGTTCCACAAACCACGGCCTCATCAAAGCCTTGAGAGTTTAACATAAAAAAGACTGGTTGTCAGTGGCTGAGATCCCGAAAAGGCTGATTCATATTAACAGTAATGACTTCACAGAACTATGACGTTTTTATGTAGAGAAGGTATAATGGTGATTACTTCTCAGGACTATAACATTATTATGTAGAGAAGGTGTAATGGTGAGGAAAAATATTCAGTAAACTTGTCCAAACAGACAGGAGGAACTTACTCGAACAGACACCATCAGTTTGTTTCTTAGGGGGTCGTGTGAAGGAAGTGCCGGTATTCCTAGGTTCCAGGATTGTTATAGACGCATTAGGTACATTGAGCGTTCCGAATTCATGAACAGTATTCTACCATATCTAACAGCGGTAACCAGGCATCCAGACTATCCACGATAAAATGGAAGAAGTTGACCCTTGGAAAGAATATTCCGCCGCTTAAGGGCTTCATGCACGATATGACAATCCTGACACCGAAAGAGAGTGATGCCCACAGCATCCTCCATAGACTGGACGATCTGATTCGCTGGTGCAGGATGACCTTTAAAACCTTACCTTCGATAAAACCAGGCTTATAGGCACTTTCAAAATCTGGTGTCTCCAATTCATATTTATTTCGAATCTCATGTGGCCGCTGCTGATATATGATGTAGGCACGACCACAGTGAAGCAATGGAGGGGAAGATAAACAGGTACATACGGAGATGGCTTGGAGCACCAACATGCCTCGCGACTGTCGCACTATATTGCAAGCAGGGCAAGTTCGTCTTCCCGTTCCGGTCCCTCATAGAGGAATTCAAAGTCGGAAAAGCCAGACTCGGGATGATGTTGCGCGAGTCTCCTGATGAATCGGTCAGCACCTCAGCTCTCGCCCTGAGAACGGGAAGAAAGTGAAAGGTCGTCAGCGCAGTCGTGGATGCCCAGGCAGCACTCCAGCTGAAGGAAGTCATGGGACACACCAAGTGAGACAGAAGGGGGTTCGGCTACCATGAGAGAGACCCGATGTGGTCCAAGGCGACGACTAAAGAACGCAGAGACCTGGTGGATAAGGAGATCCGAAATGGATAGGATGACGAAAGAGTCCGTGTGGCTTCCCAACAGGCGCAGCAGGGCCAGTGGATGTCATGGGACGAGGTACTGCAGAGATCTCTTACCTGGAATAATATTTGGCGGATGACATCACTGCGCTTACGTTTCGTCCTCCGATCTCTCTATGATGTCTTGCCAACTTGGTCAAGTGGGGGGAAAACCACTAACTCGTCCTGTCCCCTCTGTAAAAAGGTTCAGAGAGCGGAACACGTATTGTCCGCATCTAAGGTCACCCTGACCCAAGGCCGATTTACGTAGCGTAACAACAAAGTCCTTACTGAGTTGGCGGCAATAGTGGATGTAGCCAGAATGAAGGCGAACAAAGAGGGGACCAGACCGAGGCCGACGGAGATTTCCTTCGTCCGAGTCGGACAGCAACGCAGAGACAACGAAGACACAGCGGACGACTTCCCGCTTCCGACCATTTTCGATAGTGCCAGGGACTGGGAACTGACCGTGGATCTAAAGGGCCATGGCAAATACCCAGAGGTGATCCGTAAGTTTGGCTTGCGACCTGACATCGTACTTAGCTCCTCGTCAGCCAAGGAGCTAATGCTGATTGAGCTGACCGCCCTTATGACTCAAATATTGAGGAGCAGCATAGGTACAAAATGAAGAAGTACGAAGACATGGTCGCGAGTCTTAAGCTGAAAGAGTACGCCGTCAGGCTATTTGCAGTTGAGTTAGGCGCGCGAGGCCTAGTCTCCCTCTCCGTTTTTTGACGTTCTACAGCAAATGGGAATTAACCCTACCAGACCTGAGGCCCTAACCCTAACAGTCCCCTATTCCTGGGCTCCTGAGCATTTAAGAGAAACAACCAACATGATGTAGAAAAATGTTAGTTACATGCAAACAAGTGATTAGAATAAGATGTAACTTGGAGACATTGTAGAAAATAGGTCTACCTTTCATCTAGCGCCGATATTCCACCTTTGTTTGCCAATCCATCTGAATAAACCAAAGTATCGATCACCTGTTGGACCGTGAAAAGCCTAGACCTACTTCGATTTCTTGTTAAAGTGCTTAGTTCATCAATCGCTCGTTTCATTATGAATTTTCATAAATTTTTCACGTTAATCCACACAAAGTCAATTCAAACCTATGGGGGAAGACATTTGCAATGGCTAAACTTGAATTTCTAAACTTGAATCCCTAACCCTAACAGTCCCCTATTCCTGGGCTCCTGAGCATTAAAGAGAAACAACCAACATGATGTAGAAAAATGTTAGTTACATGCAAACAAGTGATTAGAATAAGATGTAACTTGGAGACATTGTAGAAAATAGGTCTACCTTTCATCTAGCGCCGATATTCCACCTTTGTTTGCCAATCCATCTGAATAAACCAAAGTATCGATCACCTGTTGGACCGTGAAAAGCCTAGACCTACTTCGATTTCTTGTTAAAGTGCTTAGTTCATCAATCGCTCGTTTCATTATGAATTTTCATAAATTTTTCACGTTAATCCATACAAAGTCAATTCAAACCTATGGGGGAAGACATTTGCAAAGGCTAAACTTGAATTTTGGCCACGATTGGATGGTTATTTTTAGTTTGTGAAGCATATTTCTCAGGAAATAGACAAAATGCCGAAAATTAGGGGCAGCGGTATAGCGGCAGATTGGAAAATTTCCGAAAATCGGTATAGCGGTCTGGTAGGGTTAAGGAACAACCGAGAACTCGGGATCAAAAACAACTGTGTGAGGCAGCCGAAAAGGCCTCGTGCTGGCTGTGGAATTGTCGGAACCTGAAGCGGGACGAGACTCAAAACTAGTATGGTTGGAAGCGGTAACTGTAGAAGACCTAACAACTTAACCACGACTTTCGAACTTGCAACGTCTCGTTATAGATCTTTAGCCTTTCCTCCAAGTGAGTGTGGCGAATCTGAGTGCAGTCAAATCATGTACATGTCGGCCGAAGTCCTACCTCCACAACAGAGCGGTAATCGTCCGTAAGTCGCACTCACCTGCAAATACCAAGAGATGGGCCAAGAAATCACATAAAGAACTGGCTTCCTAGTAGAGTGCGGCGCCATGAAAGGAGCACGAAGAAGGAACATGGCAACGGATACGTGTGGTCGCAATTGAGGCCGTGGCTGGGGAGGAAGCAGGCTCTCCACGACCAAACGTGCTAAGGGGCAAGCACAGGCTGCACAGACTCTCCTCTCTGAGGGAGGGGAGGCTTGAGAGAGGACAGGGTAACAGAAAAGGGACAAGGACAACGAATTTAACCGGACGTCTCCAGGGCAGGGGAAAGACGCCCGGAATAATAACTAAGAAGGCCCGCCCTTAGAGAGTGTTAAAGGTATAGTGGGCCGAAAAAACTTGGGTAAGGGGTTTGATTTCTGACGATCAGAAGCCCCCTGCCGTATTTGCTCCGCGGTGGAGTTTTTATGACTAAAGGTAAAAACATAGTTCCCATAGCAGATAACGCTGTTGGGATGTCAAGTGTAAGGTCTTCACACATCTGGGAGTCTCTGTCTCGAAGTTGTTACCAAGCCTTCCTTGTGCTGCGAAGGTTATGGGTTCAATTCCACGCTACGTCGTTCGGTTCACGAGTGTAAATTTTTGGAGACTCCTGTGGGTCGTCGCTTTGTGCGACGATTTCGTCAGGACGCGCTGTGGAAAGAGACCCAGCCATGTGAGATAAAACCCGGTTCAATAAAGTCATCCTCTTGCTGTTTGACTATATTTAATAGAGTATATTCAACAGTTTATATGCAACAGTGTAAAATCAACAGTGTATAATCAACAAAGTACATTCAATAATGTATATTCAACAGCGTATATTCAACAATGTATAACCAACAGTAAACAATATAAAATGACACAAAGTAGTGCAGCTTTACATCACAGAATTACGACACATACAGGACGTTGCGGCGATGAGCCTTCATTAGCAAACAAACACGTACACAAAACACAACATATAGTTACAGAGATCTACGTGACTACATTAAGACGTTTCGATAGAATGAGAAGTATAAAAAGATGAAAAAAAAAAATGAAAGTAGTGAAGAGAAAATAAACACTGGAAAAATTGGGAAAAAATATTCCTACTTACCTCAGAATTCCGAGCTGTGTATGATACAGCTCAAACACAACTCGGAATTCCGAAGTAAGTAGAAACATTTTTTTCCAATGCTTCCAATTATTATTTTCTCTTAATTGCTTTCCTTTTTTCATCTTTTTATACTTCTCATTCTGTCGTCAAATCTTAATGTAGTCACAGTAGATCTCCGTAACTATATGTTGTATTTTGTGTATGTGTTTGTTTGCTGATGAAGGCTAATCGCCGCAACGTCCTATATGTGTCGTAATTATGTTATGTAAAGCTGCACTACTTTGTGTCATTTTATATTGGTTACATTTTCACAGCTTTATCACAGTTCCACCAAATTTTATTTATAACCAACAGTGTATATTAAACGTATATTCAACTGTGTATATTAAACATTGTACACGTAACACTATATATGTAGCAGTTATTATGCAATAGTGTATATTCAGCAGTGTTTATTCAACAGTGTATATTAAACAGAGTTTGCTCTCAATCGCAGAGAAGATACTCGCCAGAATTCTTCTCAATTGCATCACGGCCCACCTCGATCAAGGTCTTCTTCCTAAGAGTCAATGTGGCTTCAGAAAAGAACGGGGAACTGTTGACTTAATTTTCGCTGCAAGGCAGGTGCAAGAGAAATGTTAGGAACAGAACTCTGAAAAGTTCTCCACTTTCATTGACCTTACCAAGGCTTTTGATACAGTCAGCAGAGAAGGACAGTGGAAGATTATGGCAAAATATGGCTGTCTACAAATGTTATCCAAATAGTGCGGCTATTTCATAACGGTATGCTGGCAAACGTACAGGGAAATGGTGAACTGACTGAGCCTTTTCCTGTCACCAATGGAGTGAAGCAAGGCTGTGTCCTGGCACCGACACTGTTCAGCCTCATGTTTTCAGCTATGCTGACAAATGCCTTCTAGAACAATGACATTAGAATAGACATTAACTACCGTATGGATGGAAAGTTGTTCAATCTCAGAAGGCTGAAAGCTAAAACCAAAACTAACAGCGGCACCGTCAGAGAACTGCTATTTGCTGATGATTGCTCTATATATGCCAACTCAGAGCAGACATGCAACATAATGTTTCAGCTTTCTCATATGTCTGTGCCAAGTTTGGGCTCAATATCAACTTGGAGAAGACTGTAGTTATGTACCAGCCAGCTCCAGGGAATAATCACACCGTGCCGAATATCAATGTGAACGGTCATAGTCTAAGTATTGTGGACAAATTCACCTATCTTGGCAGTACTGTGTCACAAGCTGCCACAATTGATGGCGAAGTGAATGCAAGAATCTCCATCCCCAGCGCGGCTTTTGGCAAACTGTACAAGAATGTATGGGACAGAAATGGAATAAGCCTGCAAACAAAGCTGAAAGTCTATAAAGCAGTTGTATTATCCACACTACTCTATGCTTGTGAAACATGGACTGTTTATCAGCGACATGCTAGGAAATTAAAACACTTCCACACAGTCTGCCTTAGGAAGCTATTGGAAATTAAATGGCAAGAAAAGATCCCAGACACTGAAGTGCTAGAAAGAGCGTCCATGCCCAGTATCCACACTCCACTAATGAAAAGTCAGATTCGCTGGGCTGGTCACTTGCTTGCTTGCTTGTGTTCGTTGGCTTCTAAAGACCTAAGTCGCCGCGAACTGTGCAGGTTAGGATTTTCTTTTTGCCCCCGACAGAAAAAAATCCTGCACCTTACCGGGGATCGAACCCAGGTCTCCCGAATGAGAGTCCGGCCTTCTTTCCACTCGGCCAGCCGCTCCTCTTACAGTGTATATTCAACTGTGTATATTTATCAGTGTATATAGCAGTCCTAAGTGGCATTTTGAGAGATTTCTTACAGAAACTCTGCTTCCTCATCTTCTTCCTGGTCATTCTCAGACAGTCAACAGTTAGTGCCAGATCCACATATAGACGTCCCGTGTTGTTATACAAGGAAGTGTATTACAAGGTAGTGTATTAATGGTGTGTATGTTTACGCTCATTACTGTTAGACAGAGCAGAAACATGAAAGGTTATGGCGGTCAGGGGGTATTTCTGCTGTCATAACCTACATAAACAGAGAACCGATTGACTAATTTTGGTACGATTTGTACTGGGACTTTTCGTTGGCTGTTGAATAAGATAACGAAGCCCGCATGATAACACTCCAGTGTAATGATGTCAGTGATTTACTCATCTCATATTAGATAGTGTGTTTGGTCTTAGTCAGATATGACTGAGCTACGTATGACAGTAGACGGTACTGCCTGCTTTCTGTTAGCGCCGAATGTAGGGCGGCGCTTACCAAACCCGACACCCCGCATTGCCCCAACGGCTTCGGGTGGAAACGCCCAACTGGGAGGGTACAAGCCTTATCCTGATGCGAGGAAATGCAACCTAAAGACAAAATTTCATGCCAGGGCAGACCAGGCCCGAAGCTTTGGTTGGCAGCTGGTCTAGGGTCGAACCTTCGACAAGCGGACAGTTAGAGCATTGCTTTGCTGATCCGGCAGCTTCTGCAGCTTGTCTTGTTCCAGTTATATTACATTATATACCATTCCTCTGGAGTGAACTAGGCAGGCCGAGAGAGGGATCATGCTGCATGGGCAACACATGGTCTCTACATTTTAGCCCAAGCTTTGTGCTATGGAGAGGTATAACTCCATTCTGGTCTTAACGGTCTCGGAATCAAAACGAGAGATAGGAGTTACGGATAAGTCCTTGTTAATTGGAGTAGACATGGAGCGCCACAAGTTGCCTCTGACGGAGGGAGACACCTACAGGTGTCACTTATCAGCTACCGCACGCCTCAAGCTGGCAGCCCCCGACCAACTGGGTGCTGATCCGCCACAGTCTGCCTGCTCCAATGGGTGCTTGGGGCTAAGACAAAATCTGACTCGCAGGCTGTAAAACCAATTCACCAGGTAATACTAAACAGAAAAGTAGAAACTTCAAGCTGTGGACGAACATTTATAGCGCGAATTGGCCTTACCAGTCACATTCGCTACCGCCATGGGTTGTAGTTTTTATGCCTTTTTGAAGCACAATGTAACAAACTATCGCCTGTCAAGACAGCAAGATGCCAATGAATGATTAGATAGTACTTTAATTTGTTGTGGTTTGTTCATAATCTTCAAATGATGACATGTTATGGTCTTGAAAGTTAATGACGGGCATCATTTTACGTGGAGTTAGAATGTGGCCATTGTGCCTTTAGAGAAATGGATACAAGTTATCTTGCTTTTTCTTAATTGTTGCTTGTTGTTGCTTTATTTTGTCGTAGACTTCTTTGTAGTGGCTCCATAGAAAAATAATGAGAACACCTTGGAAGGATAGAGAGAGCAATGAAGTTTTTTTGAAAGACGTTAACTAACAAAGAGAACTGGTTACTCGCATGAGAAGAAATCATTATATGAGCATGTCACGAAAAAGTCCACATGTTTTGTACATGCCATAAGATTGTCCACATTTTTTGGGCACGTCATGTGTAGGGTAAAGCTGGAATATGTCGTTACAACCGGACAGCTGAGGGAATGAGAAGCAGGGGGAGACCATGAGAGAAGATGCTGGGCAGTTTGAAATCTTGGCATGGGGACCTTTTGTATATGAAATGATTGGCAGCACATGAAACACAGGGGTGTGGACAGACAATATCGCCAATGTTAACGGCATTGACTATAAGAAAAGGAACCTTGTAATTTAAATATGGAAGATTCACAAGGACAGGAAACTCACTGGAGGCATCAATCTGGTTGCCCATGTTGTTGAGATCTGCAGTCTGTCCTTGCAGGAAACCATTAGCAAGATTCTGCTTAAGTGAGCCCAGCGCCTGGCGCAAATTGTGCATGCTTGACTGCAAGTGCTGATTAAACTGCTTCATGGATTTTTCAAACTGTTCTCTTTCCGCTTCCGTCATGGGCCTGTAAAATAACTCACAGAGTGAATGAAACTTAGAAAACTTCGGATACAAGCAGTGCATCAGAATTTATATGTATTTACTCACATTCGTAGAGACAAAGACTTGACTGAAGACATTGCCCGTATGTCTCACACAGGAAGACAGATGCGGGACAAACTTAACACGTTAGATGGGAGGTCACAACAATTAGGTTTAAAAATAAATAGGGGAAAGAAAAAAATAAGGAGGGAAAAAAATAAAAGTTAGTTGCATATCCTTTACAGGACGTAGCAGTCAACTCCAGCATTATTGGTTGTTTGTGATTCCTGGGAAAGTTTAAATTCAGTACTTTGCCATTGAATTCTGAACGACTAGCACTCATACCATTGTATGGAAATACCAACGCAAGGCGGTCTTATGCCAAATCGCCCGCAGCTGTGTTTTGGTATGCGGGATTACGAATTGCATTTGTAACCCCTTCGACACAGAGAATATAAAAGACAACGTAAAGCCGCACTTCGAGAGATTAATTCATATGCCTTTTTATGTAGCAATATAGACAAAGATAGGGAATAGATAACGATATTTTTAAAAATACAAAAGGCAAGAGAAGATGTTTTAGCACTAAGAAATTTGTGTACTTCAAAATGAATTAATCTTCGCACCAAATGCGAATATTCAATGCTAAGTTTAAAACATACTTCTCAGAAACATTTGGCGAAGGTCTAAACCAATTACAAACTACAAACATTCATTAACTGGTGCCTTACAGAATTACGAATGTGGACATTGTGGAGAAATATATGCAAATACCAATTAATCAAGAGGGGAAGGAAAGACCACATCGCTGTATAGGCCATACATTGAGAAATCCTGATAACAGTATAACTAGGAAAGCCTTTGTGTGGAATACACACGTGACAAAATATAGAGGTACACACGGAGATAGGCCATACGGTGAGAAATCCTGATAACTGTATAACTAGGAAAGCCTTTGTCTGGAATACACACGGGACAAAATATAGAGGTACACTCGGAGAAGAAAACCGGAGTCACACATGAATGATGTGTGGGAAACATGGACGGATCTGTATGTGATAGCAAATGATAGGAAGACTTGGAGTGAGTTGGCTAATGACCTATGCGCCAATGAGAGATAACGGCGAAAGAAGAACAAATTAAGCAGAAGATCTAGTAGATAACAGTGACGTTTGAAGAAATGCATAGTTGTACGTATTCTTTCGATGCCTTCTCTTGGTCTTTACATTATAGTCGATCATTGCGACAGCTAAAGATAATGGACTCCTATTCCACTTCATCCTGGCATGCTGAATAAATGGAAGTAGACACACATTTTCCGGAACAAACCGGGGTCCTTGGATTATGTGATCACTATCATTTCGGTCGCCTTAATTCCCACAATATTTCCATGTACCCATTTTATTAGGCTCAATCGACCCCAGGAGCCACATTATCAACAATACCACCCCCAAGATGTATGTAGATAGCTGTTAGGCCACGTCGCTTCCCGAGTTTGACTGATGATGTCAGCCATCCGGTCACTTGCATTGTGTCAGACAATCAACTGCTTTCAATGTAAACTTACATTTATAAAGCGCGGTGCTCCTGCTCCTCCCCCTGCTCCAGCTCCAGCTCCTCCCCCTGCTCCAGCTCCAGCTCCTCCAACTCCAGCTCCTGCTCCAGCTCCTGCTCCAGCTCCTGCTCCAGCTCCTGCATCTGCTCCTGCTCCAGCTCCAGCTCCTGCATCTGCTCCTGCTCCAGCTCCTGCATCTGCTCCAGCTCCTGCATCTGCTCCTGCTCCTGCTCCTGCATCTGCTCCTGCTCCTGCTCCTGCATCTGCTCCTGCTCCTGCAACTGCTCCTGCATCTGCTCCTGCATCTGCTCCTGCTCCTGCATCTGCTCCTGCTCCTGCATCTGCTCCTGCTCCTGCATCTGCTCCTACATCTGCTCCTGCTCCTGCCCCTGCTCCTGCATCTGCTCCTGCTCCTGCATCTGCTCCTGCATCTGCTCCTGCATCTGCTCCTGCTCCTGCTCCTGCTCCTGCATCTGTTCCTGCTCCTGCATCTGCTCCTGCTCCTGCATCTGCTCCTGCTCCTGCTCCTGCTCCTGCTCCTCCCCCTGCACCAGCTCCAGCTCCTCCCCCTGCTCCAGCTCCTGCTCCTGCTCCTGCATCTGCTCCTGCTCCTGCATCTACTCATGCATCTGCTTGCTCCTGCATCTGCTCCTGCTCCTGCATCTGCGCCTGCTCCTGCTCCTGCGCCTGCATCTGCTCCTGCTCCTGCATCTGCTCCTGCATCTGCTCCTGCTCCTGCTCCTGCATCTGCTCCTGCTCCTGCTCCTGCATCTGCTCCTGCTCCTGCTCCTGTATCTGCTCCTGCTCCTGCTCCTGCATCTGCTTCTGCATCTGCTCCTTCTCCTGCTCCTGCTCCTGCTCCTCCCCCTGTTCCAGCTCCAGCTCCTCCCCCTGCTCCAGCTCCTGCTCCTGCTCCAGAAACTGCTCCTGCTCCTGCATCTGCTCCTGCACCTGCTCCTGCATCTGCTCCTGCTCCTGCTCCTGCTCCTGCTCCTGCATCTGCTCCTGCATCTGCTCCTGCATCTGCTCCTGCATCTGCTCCTGCTCCTGCGCCTGCATCTGCTCCTGCTCCTTATCATGCTCCTGCTCCTGCTCCTCCCCCTGCTCCAGCTCCAGCTCCTCCCCCTGCTCCAGCTCCTGCTCCTGCATCTGCTCCTGCACCTGCTCCTGCATCTGCTCCTGCTCCTGCTCCTGCATATTCTCCTGCATCTGCTCCTGCATCTGCTCCTGCATCTGCTCCTGCTCCTGCGCCTGCATCTGCTCCTGCTCCTGCTCCTGCTCCTGCTCATGCATCTGCTCCTGCATCTGCTCCTGCATCTGCACCTGCTCCTGCTCCTGCATCTGCTCCTGCTCCTTCTCCTGCTCCTGATCCTACATCTGCTCCTGCATCTGCTCCTGCTCCTGCGCCTGCATCTGCTCCTGCTCCTGCATCTGCTCCTGCATCTGCTCCTGCTCCTGCATCTGCTCCTGCTCCTGCATCTGCTCCTGCAACTGCTCCTGCATCTGCTCCTGCTCCTGCATCTGCTCCTGCTCCTGCATCTGCTCCTGCATCTGCTCCTGCATCTGCTCCTGCATCTGCTCCTGCTCCTGCATCTGCTCCTGCATCTGCTCCTGCTCCTGCTCCTGCATCTGCTCCTGCATCTGCTCCTGCTCCTGCTCCTGCTCCTGCATCTGCTCCTGCAACTGCTCCTGCATCTGCTCCTGCTCCTGCATCTGCTCCTGCTCCTGCATCTGCTCCTGCAACTGCTCCTGCATCTGCTCCTGCTCCTGCATCTGCTCCTGCTCCTGCATCTGCTCCTGCATCTGCTCCTGCTCCTGCTCCTGCATCTGCTCCTGCATCTGCTCCTACTCCTGCTCCTGCTCCTGCATCTGCTCCTGCATCTGCTCCTGCATCTGCTCCTGCATCTGCTCCTGCTCCTGCATCTGCTCCTGCTCCTGCATCTGCTCCTACTCCTGCTCCTGCTCCTGCATCTGCTCCTGCTCCTGCTCCTGTACCTGCTCCTGCATCTGCTCCTGCTCCTGCTCCTGCCCCTGCTCCTGCATCTGCTCCTGCATCTGCTCCTGCTGCTGCTCCTGCTTCTGCATCTGCTCCTGCTCCTGCTCCTGCTCATGCTCCTGCATCTGCTCCTGCTCCTGCTCCTGTATCTGCTCCTGCTGCTTCTCCTGCTCCTGCTCCTGCATCTGCTCCTGCTGCTGCTCCTGCTGCTGCTCCTGCCCCTGCATCTGCTCCTGCTACTGCTCCTGCATCTGCTCCTGCTCCTGCATCTGCTCCTGCATCTGCTCCTGCATCTGCTCCTGCTCCTGCTCCTGCATCTGCTCCTGCATCTGCTCCTGCTCCTGCATCTGCTCCTGCATCTGCTCCTGCTCCTGCATCTGTTCCTGCATCTGCTCCTGCATCTGCTCCTGCATCTGCTCCTGCTCCTGCTCCTGCATCTGCTCCTGCTCCTGCTCCTGCTCCTGTTCCTGCATCTGCTCCTGCATCTGCTCCTGCTCCTGCTCCTGCTCCTGCTCCTGGTCCTGCATCTGCTCCTGCATCTGCTCCTGCATCTGCTCCTGCATCTGCTCGTGCTCGTGCTCCTGCATCTGCTCCTGCTCCTGCATCTGCTCCTGCATCTGCTCCTGCTCCTGCTCCTGCATCTGCTCCTGCATCTGCTCCTGCTCCTGCTGCTCCTCCTGCTCCTGCTCCTGCTCATGCTCCTGCATCTGCTCCTGCTCCTGCTCCTGCATCTGCTCCTGCTGCTTCTGCTCCTGCTCCTGCTCCTGCATCTGCTCCTGCTGCTGCTCCTGCTGCTGCTCCTGCTCCTGCATCTGCTCCTGCATCTGCTCCTGCTGCTGCTCCTGCATCTGCTCCTGCTCCTGCTCCTGCATCTGCTCCTGCATCTGCTCCTGCATCTGCTCCTGCTCCTGCTCCTGCATCTGCTCCTGCATCTGCTCCTGCTCCTGCATCTGCTCCTGCATCTGCTCCTGCTCCTGCATCTGTTCCTGCATCTGCTCCTGCATCTGCTCCTGCATCTGCTCCTGCATCTGCTCGTGCTCCTGCTCCTGCATCTGCTCCTGCACCTGCTACTGCTCCTGCTCCTGCATCTGCTCCTGCATCTGCTCCTGCTTCTGCTCCTGCATCTGCTTCTGCATCTGCTCCTGCTCCTGCTCCTGCTCCTGTTCCTGCATCTGCTCCTGCTCCTGCTCCTGCATCTGCTCCTGCATCTGCTCCTGCTCCTGCTCCTGGTCCTGCTCCTGCATCTGCTCCTGCATCTGCTCCTGCTCCTGCATCTGCTCCTGCTCCTGCTCCTGCTCCTGCATCTGCTCCTGCATCTGCTCCTGCTCCTGCTCCTGCATCTGCTCCTGCATCTGCTCCTGCATCTGCTCCTGCTCCTGCATCTTCTCCTGCATCTGCTCCTGCTCCTGCATCTCCTCCTGCTACTGCATCTGCTCCTGCTCCTGCCACTGCTCCTGTATCTCCTCCTGCTCCTGCATCTGCTCCTGCATCTGCGCCTGCTCCTGCATCTGCTCCTGCTCCTGCATCTGCTCCTGCATCTGCTCCTACATCTGCTCCTGCTCCTGCATCTGCTCCTGCTCCTGCATCTGCTCCTGCTCTTGCATCTGCTTCTGCATCTGCTCCTGCTGCTGCTCCTGCTCCTGCTCCTGCATCTGCTCCTGCATCTGCTCCTGCATCTGCTCCTGCTCCTGGTCCTGCTCCTGCATCTGCTCCTGCATCTGCTCCTGCTCCTGCATCTGCTCCTGCTCCTGCTCCTGCTCCTGCTCCTGCTCCTGCATCTGCTCCTGCTCCTGCTCCTGCATCTGCTCCTGCATCTGCTCCTGCATCTGCTCCTGCTCCTGCATCTTCTCCTGCTCCTGCTCCTGCATCTCCTCCTGCTCCTGCATCTGCTCCTGCTCCTGCATCTGCTCCTGTATCTCCTCCTGCATCTGCTCCTGCATCTGCGCCTGCTCCTGCATCTGCTCCTGCTCCTGCATCTGCTCCTGCTCCTGCATCTGCTCCTGCTCCTGCATCTGCTCCTGCATCTGCTCCTGCTCCTGCATCTGCTCCTGCTCCTGCATCTGCTCCTGCTCCTGCTCCTGCTCCTGCATCTGCTCCTTCTCCTGCATCTGCTCCTGCTCTTGCATCTGCTTCTGCATCTGCTCCTGATGCTGCTCCTGCTCCTGCTCCTGCATCTGCTCCTGCTCCTGCATCTGCTCCTGCATCTGCTCCTGCATCTGCTCCTGCATCTGCTCCTGCTCCTGCATCTGTTCCTGCATCTGCTCCTGCATCTGCTCCTGCTCCTGCATCTGCTCCTGCTCCTGCATCTGCCCCTGCATCTGCTCCTGCTCCTGCTCCTGCATCTGCTCCTGCATCTGCTCCTGCTCCTGCTCATGCTCCTGCTCCTGCATCTGCTCCTGCTCCTGCATCTGCTCCTGCTGCTGCATCTGCACCTACTCCTGCATCTGATCCTGCTCCTGCATCTGTTCCTGCTCCTGCTCCTGCATCTGCTCCTGCTCCTGCTCCTGCTCCTGCTCCTGCATCTGCTCCTGCATCTGCTCCTGCATCTGCTCCTGCATCTGCTCCTGCTCCTGCATCTGCTCCTGCTGCTGCTCCTGCTCCTGCTCCTGCTCCTGCATCTGCTCCTGCTCCTGCTCCTGCATCTGCTCCTGCTCCTGCATCTGCTCCTGCTCCTGCATCTGCTCCTGCATCTGCTCCTGCTCCTGCATCTGCTCCTGCTCCTGCATCTGCTCCTGCTCCTGCTCCTGCATCTGCTCCTGCTCCTGCATCTGCTCCTGCTGCTGCTCCTGCACCTGCTCCTGCTGCTGCTCCTGCTCCTGCATCTGCTTCTGCTCCTGCTCCTGCATCTGCTCCTGCTCCTGCTCCTGCATCTGCATCTGCTCCTGCATCTGCTCCTGCTCCTGTATCTGCTCCTGCATCTGCTCCTGCTCCTGCATCTGCTCCTGCTCCTGCATCTTCTCCTGCTCCAGCTCCTGCAGCTGCTCCTGCTGCTGCTCCTGCCCCTGCTGCTCCTGCTGCTGCTGCTCCTGCATCTGCTCCTGCTCCTGCTCCTGCATCTGCTCCTGCTGCTGCTCCTGCTCCTGCATCTGCTCCTGCTCCTACTCCTGCATCTGCTCCTGCTCCTGCTCCTGCATCTGCTCCTGCTCCTGCTCCTGCATCTGCTCCTGCATCTGCTCCTACTCCTGCATCTGCTCCTGCATCTGCTCCTGCTCCTGCATCTGCTCCTGCTCCTGCTCCTGCATCTGCTTTTGCTCCTGCTCCTGCATCTGCTCCTGCTCCTGCTTCTGCTCCTGCATCTGCTCCTGCTCCTGCATCTGCTCCTGCTCCTGCTCCTGCTGCTGCTCCTGCATCTGCTCCTGCTCCTTCATCTGCTCCTGCTCCTGCTCCTGCATCTGCTCCTGCTTCTGCTCCTGCATCTGCTCCTGCTCCTGCATCTGCTCCTGCATCTGCTACTGCATCTGCTCCTGCATCTGCTCCTGCTCCTGCATCTGCTCCTTCTCCTGCATCTGCTCCTACTCCTGCATCTGCTCCTACTCCTGCTCCTGCTCTTGCATCTGCTCCTGCATGTGCTCCTGCTCCTGCACCTGCTCCTGCTCCTGCATCTGTTCCTACTTCTGCATCTGCTCCTACTCCTGCATCTGCTCCTGCTCCTGCTCCTGCTCCTGCATCTGCTCCTACTCCTGCATCTGCTCCTGCTCCTGCTCCTGCATCTGCTCCTGCATCTGCTCCTGCATCTGCTCCTGCTTCTGCTCCTGCATCTGCTCCTGCATCTGCTCATGCTCCTGCATCTGCTCCTGCATCTGCTCCCGCTCCTGCTCCTGCATCTGCTCCTGCTGCTGCTCCTGCTCCTGCATCTGATCCTGCCCTTGCTCCTGCTCCTGTTCCTGCATCTGCTCCTGCTCCTGCATCTGCTCCTGCATCTGCTCCTGCTCCTGCATCTGCTCCTGCTCCTGCTCCTGCAACTGCTCCTGCTCCTGCTCCTGCATCTGCTCCTGCTCCTGCTCCTGCATCTGCTCCTGCTGCTGCTCCTGCTCCTGCATCTGCATCTGCTCCTGCATCTGCTCCTGCTCCTGCTCCTGCATCTGTTCCTGCTCCTGCTCCTTTATCTGCTCCTGCTCCTGCCTCTGCTCCTGCTGCTGCTCCTGCATCTGCTCCTGCTTCTGCATCTGCTCCTGCTGCTGCTCCTGCTCCTGCTCCTGCTCCTGCATCTGCTCCTGCTCCTGCATCTGCTCCTGCTCCTGCATCTGCTCCTGCTCCTGCATCTGCTCCTGCTCCTGCATCTGCTCCTGCTCCTGCATCTGCTCCTGCTCCTGCTCCTGCATCTGCTCCTGCATTTGCTCCTGCATCTGCTCCTGCTCCTGCATCTGCTCCTGCATCTGCTCCTGCTTCTGCTCCTGCTCCTACATCTGCTGCTGCTGCTGCTCATGCACCTGCTCCTGCTCCTGCATCTGCTACTGCTCCTGCATCTGCTCTTGCATCTGATCCTGCTGCTGCTCCTGCTGCTGCTCTTGCTCCTGCATCTGCTCCTGCTCCAGCTCCTGCATCTGCTCCTGCATCTGCTCCTGCATCTGCTCCTGCTCATGCTCCTGCTCCTGCATCTGCTCCTGCATCTGCTCCTGCTCCTGCGTCTGCACCTGCTCCTGCATCTGCTCCTGCTCCTGCTCCTGCATCTGCTCCTGCATCTGCTCCCGCATCTGCTCCTGCTCCTGCATCTGATCCTGCATCTCATCTGCTCCTGCTCCTGCATCTGCTCCTGCATCTGCTCCTGCTCCTGCTCCTGCTGCTGCTCCTGCTCCTGCTCCTGCATCTGCTCCTGCTCCTGCTGCTGCTCCTGCTCCTGCTCCTGCTCCTGCATCTGCTCCTGCATCTGCTGCTGCTCCTGCTCCTGCTCCTGCTCCTGCTTCTGCTGCTGCTCCTGCTCTTGCTCCTGCTCCTTCTCCTGCTCCTGCTCCTGCATCTGCTCCTGTGTAAGAGTCTCACCCGAGGATAGAACGCGTTGTCTGCACCAACGCCCGACAATGCAACGCCAAGATATTATAAGCCCTACAGTTATAATGCGGCGGCCTCACTAGCGCCAGGCAGCCAGCGCTCGATAGTGTAGCGCTGGGCTATTATAAGCACTACAGGCGATAAGCGCTGAACGATGCTAAGCAGGCAGCTAGCACACAGCGTGAACCGTGAGGGGTCACGCGTGCTAAACCAAGCGCTACTAGAGAGTGTGCTGTGTCCAGTCAGACTGAGCTGGACGGTCGTCAGAGACAGACGTGTGAAAGCGGCTGAGAGTTGTTGCATACCGTGAAAGCTAGCCTGTTTGACAGCTTGAGAGTGCAAGTTGGAGTTCATTGATATCTTCTATTGTATTGATGTATTGATTACTTGCACTGTTGTAATCCATTGTATATTGTAACTTGTGATTGCGCGAAGCGTGTATTGATTCACGATGTTTGCAGTGCGCGAATAAATAGCACGAAATATCTTATCGGCGGTTAGCCTTGTGTTGTTTAGCTAGTGTAATTAAGATCGTACTTTGTCAAGTGACGAGCCCTAATTCTTGCCCTAAGCAAGACTTTGACAAGTGCGAATGTGGTGGCCTTCGTCCGGTTTATGAATCAACTGTTTACAGAAATGTGCCGATAGTAGATAGAATTTTTTTTTTGTAACACATAGGAACATAGCGATTGCGGTCAAAACTTTGGATAAGTTAATTATAAGTATTAGTAGAGAAAGCGTGTGCGTTATAGTTTAGAACATAAATATCATTGTGTAAGTTAATTTAATCAAAGCAAAATTACGTTTTTGAACTTAGAAAATTTCAACCGAGGCATCAAAGTGACAAAAACAAAATGGCGGTCATGTCCTCGAATGTCATTGAGTAGTGATAGTGTAAGCGGAACGAGTGGAAAGTGTGAATAGAAAGTTGTTGATTGTGGTGATACGACTAACAACAATACTTGACGACATACAAACCTACAAAAATTTAAGTGACATTGCATACACCACACACTTGCACATGTTCTAATTTCTCTTGGTCTAAAAAGAACAGGTTGTTTGTGGTCATCTACACCTGTCCCTCGAAAACTCCAAAAATTTTTTGGGCGACATAAAGTAAAAACCAGTGCGGTTTCGGGCAGTAGTCAGCAGCCATTGCCCAACACATTATCTCAGGAGTACTTGAGTATAAAATTGTTTTCCCATCTTTCTTATATTTTCGTTCTGCAGGCCTAAACACTATCTATAATATTAAATACTGTAAACCGTTGAACTCAAATTACTAACAACTTTATTAATTTTGTGTCTATCGATTTCATCATACATTTTGTTCATCATGGCTAGTTTGAACGAGTACATTGAAATGGGTTTAAAAATGAACTATACTGGAGAAGAATTGAGAGCCTGGAGTGAGAAAAAGTTTGCAGAATACCTCCTACAACAGGAGAAGATTAATGAACGTGATGAAAGAGCTGCCGAAAGAGCTTTAAAACAAGCAGAATTAGATAATGCTTTAAAACTTAAGCAAGCAGAAGCAGACGCTGCTTTAAAACTTAAGCAAGCTGAAACAGATGCAGAAATAAGAAAAGCTGAAATTACATCCCAAACCAGGAAAGAAGAACTAGAAATGAATGCTCGAATTAAACAAGAAGAGCTCGAAGTACAGCTAAAAATTGAGCAGCTGAAAGCAGAAACATCCAAAGAAAAGGAAGATAGAAAAGCTGACAAAGACCAGCCATATAAGAAATACCAAGGGCTGATTAAAAGTTACTCCACAGGTGACTGCATAGCAGCTTTCACTCGAAATTTTGAATGTATTATGGATCATTATCAGATCCCAAAGTCAGAATGGAGTATAATATATATGAGAAGTCTTTCTGGAGATCCTCTGAAAGTAATAGTGGCCATTCCAAATGACATGAAGAAAGATTATCAGCATATTAAGACAAAAATTATGGCTCATTTTCTGCTAGATGAAGCAGGCTACAGAGAACAGTTTGGTAAATTGTCTCCTAAACCAACACAAACGTTCTCTGATTACATCTCAGAAATACAGAATGTTTTTTTCTAAGTGGCTGTAAGCAGCCAAAGTGAATGGTAATTTTGACAGATTGAGAGATCTTATTTTGAGAGATAAAATTATCACATCTCTCCCACCTCCATTTTCGAAATTTCTATTAAAATGTCAGTGTGAAAGTGTACAGCAGATTGAAAGTCGTGGCTCTGGTTATTTTTCAGCCAATAAACAATGTTTCGCTAGTGGGTTGACTAGCACAGATTTTGTAGCATCAGCTACATATGGTAAATCAAAGTGAGTGCCCCACAATAAACAGAGACCATACAAGCAAAATACTGAGAAATACTATCAGTGTAAATATTGCCAGTTTTCACACAAGGAAAATGATATGTGTGACAAACACCCTGGGTACCTCACTTACTTGCAGAATTACTTAAACAAGCAAGATAAGGTGAGAAAGAGCTACAAACGCCTCACAAAATGCTTCCTTTGTAAAGCTTATGGCCATTGGCGCCACTCTTGTAAAGGCAAGCAAATGATTACAAAGACTAATGCAGCCATGAGTGATAGCTCTTCCTCAGACGAAGAAATTGTTAAACATCATTTTGTAAATGCAGCACATTCCATTGAGGTGGTTCACCTTAATAGATGTACCATCTGTAATTCTTTTCATGAGGATGGCAGTTTAACATGCAGCCATTCCATACCAGATATCAATGAGGAGACCAATTTAAGAATTACCTCCCAAGGGAAATTGAATATCCACCATGGGTATGTTAATGGTAAAGCTGCTACCGTCTTAAGAGACAGCGGATGTACCCTCATTGGTCTAAAGAGAGACTATATTTTACCATCACAATATAGTGGTAAATATGTTACATGCAGAACTTTCTCAGGTAACATCGAGAAATACCCGCTTGCATGGGCATACATAAGTACACCATTTCTTTCAGGAAAGATTAAATGCGCAACATTGACCAACCCTTGTTGCGATGTTATCATTGGTAACCTTCCTGAGGTAAATGATATGCCACATGACAGTATTACATCCACTGTCACTTGTAACATTGATAATACCATTTCACCCTCATCACAAATCACCAGTCATGATGTATTACCACCTGTAAATGAATGTATGCATGTCAATTCGGCAACGCAACCACATGAATGTAATTGTGTAAATGTAACATCAACTTGTGATGAGAATGATAACTGCGATATTACAAATGCAGTAAGCAGATCTACTGCCCAAATGCAAGATCGAATCGATCAAACAGAGGCTTTACAACAAATAAGTCCAGTTGTAACATCTCCTGAAACAACCAGGGAGAAGTTTATAACAGCTCAGAAAGCCGATCGATCTTTGCAGAAGTATTTTAAACTTATAGGCCAAAAGCCACGAGTAGCAAAGAATGCTAAATGGTATTTTGCTCTGAAAAACGGATTTCTGACACGGTACTATACCAAAGGATCTAGCACTACAGAACAAACGGTGCTACCTGCAGAAAACCGCAACCAAGCATTAAAGCTAGCACATGACATACCCTTCGCAGGGCATATAGCTTATGCTAAAACAAGAGCAAGGTTACTTACTCAATTCTATTGGCCTAAGTTTCGCAGTGATACCAAACGGTATTGCAGAAGTTGTGACATCTGCCATAAGCTGGTGAAACAGAAGAAACACTTGCAAGCTGAACTGCAATTAAGAGATTCAACAAGCAGACCTTTCACAAATATCTCTGTCGACAGAATTGGTCCTCTTGACCACATAACATCGAGAGGTACTAAATTTCGCCAGAAGCGAGTCCATCTAAAACCATAACCTCCAAAGACATCAGGGAAGTCTTTTCCCATATTCGAACTAAGTTAGGGAGCCATAACATCAATTTCACTCACTCCTCATTAGCAATGTACAGCCCCATGTCGACTGAAAGTCAAACTATTCATAAACCCATTTCATCGTATGAACATACATCATTGCTCGATAAAATCATAAAATCATGTATGTTAGTAAAAGAAGCACTACAAAAATCTGGTGCTATCTACCGACAATACGCTAACAGAGGAAATAGAACCATTACTCTGACACCAGGACAGGACGTTCTTCTCTTATTGCCAAGTGACAGACATCTTCTCACAGACTCATGGCAAGGACCTTTAAAGTGTTACGACAAATTTCGACAGTAGATTACGAACTTGCAGTTAGGGACAAACACAAAATTTTCCATATTAACATGCTTAAACCATACTACCACAGGGACGACGAACAAGTGGAGACGACAGCAAGCACAACAATAGTGGACCAGACAGACGACAACGATACTGACGAGATACCAACACCAGTCCTTGAAACGACAACCAACCTACAGGACATAAAGGTAAATCCCAAACTGACTCAGACACAGATTAACAGTTGCAGACAAGTATTACAAGACTACAGTACAATTTTTTCTAACAACCCAGGACAGACAGACTTAGTGCAGCATCATATTATTTTGACATCTGACATTCCAATAACATGACAGACCATATAACAGCACTGCAGCAGACATTCGACAGGATTAGACAACATGGACTGACAATAAAACCATCCAAAGTTGATATAGCCTTTCAAGAAATTTCATTTTTAGGCTATAAGATCTCAAATGGCTTCATATCAACTGACGATAACATCATGTCCAGAATTTTAAAATTTTCGCTTCCGACAACAAAGAAACAGTTGCGAAGTGTGTTAGGTCTTTTGAATTATTATAGACAATTCATTCCTCATTTTGCTGAATTGACCAAATGTTTCACTGATTTACTAACAAACAAACATCCAAATGTCATTGTAAATAGCGATTGTTTAAGGCCTGCATTTGCGAAAGTACTATCTTATTTTTCCAAGGAACCCATTCTAAAATTACCAGATCTTAGCACTATTTTCAGGCTAAGATGCGATGCGAGCTCCGTAGCCATTGGAGGGGTACTACTTCAAGAACACGACCAAGTGTTGTACCCGGTATACTACGTCTCCCGGAAACTGAACACCAGCGAACGAAATTACAGCACGCCGGAACTCGAAGCCCTCGCTCTTGTGTTCTCGGTACGTAATTTGTCCAGATTTCTTTTAGGTAAACATTTCATCATTGAAACAGACAATAGTCCGTTGACATTTATCACCAGGGGAACCCCAACTAACCAAAGAGTGGCCAGATGGTCCCTTCTTTTACAGGACTATAGCTTTGAAATCAGACATATCAAAGGCTCACATAACTCTCTTGCCGATCTTCTATCGAGATGTCCTGACGACTCACCCAATAGCCAGGTAACACCCGAGCACATTGCAGATGGTGTATAAACTGCAACCTAGATAGTGCTCAACACCACAGCCAATTGTGACTTCATGTCAGTTACGCTGTGTAAAACTGTGTGATAGGGAAAATGTAATTTCCCAGTGTAAATATAGTATGTACATATTGTTATTATCATGTGAATCAACGGTTCGTATAATTATAAGAAAGTTGCAAGAATGTCATTAATAGTGTAAATATATATTATCATTATAATAACGACACCATAAGTGTCACAGGACAGTACTACAGGACCCAAAAAGACTTACTGAGCTTGAACAAGTACCAAGCAATCCTGAGTACAACTATAAAGATGGTCCACGACGTTTTAACAAGTATGAGTGATGACCGTGACAACCTAATCTGAGAATATGACGGAAGAAGCTATCCTACCACTGATAACAAGATCTGGGTACTCCGTATATATACAGTCTAACGCAACGAGAGACCTTAATGTGAGTGTGCGGCAACTTCTTTACACTTCCGTTATATATTTATATTACTTTCATAATAATGTACCATAATAAAATATTTGTAAATTGATGACAATTGTATGTAAATTCGAGTATGAAACATTTCCATATACAAAATTGTATATGTCGATTTTTGTTAGATGTAATCTCAGCATCGTAACTTGATTGACTTTTTCACAAAAGTGACCTTTTTGTGCACTTTTGTCAGAGAGGATCAAATTATGACACTAAGAAAGAAAATGGTACCTGTAATTTATTTTGTTGAAAGCATGATGAAATTATTGTCCCTAAATTTTGTTACATAAACAAGGGACATAACTAAAAATTGTTGATGATGCGTAAATATGTATTGAAACTACCATGTTTGCCTAATAGGTATCACGTCAAGAGGACGTCATATGTACATGGGAAAACTTGCCAAAACTGAAGACCTTCATCGGGCATTCTATTACATAGGGATAGATGTTCAATGTCGGAGTTATCTTATAGGTAGATACTCACAGACTCACCTGTTTATTTGTAATTTTTCTTTTTGGTGGAGAGGTAGGGCAAGTTAGCCGTAACTACCGGACTGGCTGTGTCTCAGTGAGGTAAAAACCATGGAATTGATTGTACCTGACAATTATGCTGTATGGATAGGCATGGGGATCATATACATATTGCTTACTAATCACCTGTACATATTAGAACTAATCAGATCTATGTCAGATAAAGTTCAAATTTCGATTCTGGCAAGATAAAGAACAGCGAAATAGAGTACATGAAAGGAAAACCTTTCATGAAATTAAAGGGGGGGGGGGAGGATGTCAGAGTCTCACCCGAGGATAGAACGCGTTGTCTGCACCAACGCCCGACAATGCAACGCCAAGATATTATAAGCCCTACAGTTATAATGCGGCGGCCTCACTAGCGCCAGGCAGCCAGCGCTCGATAGTGTAGCGCTGGGCTATTATAAGCACTACAGGCGATAAGCGCTGAACGATGCTAAGCAGGCAGCTAGCACACAGCGTGAACCGTGAGGGGTCACGCGTGCTAAACCAAGCGCTACTAGAGAGTGTGCTGTGTCCAGTCAGACTGAGCTGGACGGTCGTCAGAGACAGACGTGTGAAAGCGGCTGAGAGTTGTTGCATAGCGTGAAAGCTAGCCTGTTTGACAGCTTGAGATGGAGTGCGTGTCTGTGTGACTTGTAAGTTGGAGTGCATTTATATATCTTCTATTGTTTTGATGTATTGATTACTTGCACTGTTGTAATCCATTGTATATTGTAACTTGTGATTGCGCGAAGCGTGTATTGATTCACGATGTGTGCAGTGCGCAAATAAATAGCACGAAATATCTTATCGGCGGTTAGCCTTGTGTTGTTTAGCTAGTGTAATTAAGATCGTACTTTGTCAAGTGACGAGCCCTAATTCTTGCCCTAAACAAGACTTTGACACTGCTCCTGCTCCTGCTCCTGCTGCTGCTCCTGCTCCTGCTCCTGCATCTGCTCCTGCATCTGCTCCTGCTCCTGCTGCTGCTCCTGCATCTGCTCCTGCTCCTGCTGCTGCTCCTGCTCCTGCATCTGCTCCTGCGTCTGCTCCTGCTCCTGCTCCTGCTGCTGCTCCTGCGCCTGCTCCTGCTCCTGCATCTGCTCCTGCATCTGCTCCTGCATCTGCTCCTGCTGCTGCTCCTGCTCCTGCATCTGCTCCTGCATCAGCTCCTGCTCCTGCATCTGCTCCTGCTCCTGCGCCTGCTCCCGCATCTGCTCCTGCTCCTGCATCTGCTCCTGCTCCTGCTCCTGCATCTGCTCCTGCATCTGCTCCTGCTCCTGCATCTGCTCCTGCTCCTGCATCTGCTCCTGCTCCTGCAACTGCTCCTGCTCCTGCTCCGGCTCCTGCTCCTGCATCTGCGCCTGCTCCTGCTCCTGCATCTGCTCCTGCTCCTGCTCCTGCATCTGCTCCTGCTCCTGCATCTGCTCCTGCATCTGCTCCTGCGTCTGCTCCTGCATCTGCTCCTGCTCCTGCTCCTGCATCTGCTCCTGCATCCGCTCCTGCTCCTACTCCTGCATCTGCTCCTGCTCCTGCTCCTGCTCCTGCTCCTGCATCTGCTCCTGCATCTGCTCCTGCTCCTGCTCCCGCATCTGCTCCTGCTCCTGCATCTGCTCCTGCATCTGCTCCTGCTCCTGCATCTGCTCCTGCATCTGCTCCTGCATCCTGCTCCTGCATCTGCTCCTGCTCCTGCTCCTGCATCTGCTCCTGCTCCTGCTCCTGCTCCTGCATCTGCTCCTGCATCTGCTCCTGCTCCTACTCCTGCATCTGCTCCTGCTCCTGCTCCTGCTCCTGCATCTGCTCCTGCTCCTGCATCTGCTCCTGCATCTGCTCCTGCTCCTGCTCCTGCATCTGCTCCTGCTCCTGCATCTGCTCCTGCATCTGCTCCTGCTCCTGCATCTGTTCCTGCATCTGCTCCTGCATCTGCTCCTGCTCCTGTATCTGCTCCTGCATCTGCTCCTGCATCTGCTCCTGCATCTGCTCCTGCTCCTGCATCTGCTCCTGCTCCTGCATCTGCTCCTGCTCCTGCTCCTGCTCCTGCATCTGCTCCTGCTCCTGCATCAGCTCCTGCATCTGCTCCTGCATCTGCTCCTGCTCCTGTTCCTGCTGCTGCTCCTGCTCCTGCATCTGCTCCGGCATCTGCTCCTGCATCAGCTCCTGCTCCTGCATCTGCTCCTGCATCTGCTCCTGCTCCTGCATCTGCTCCTGCATCTGCTCCTGCTCCTGCCCCTGCTCCCGCATCTGCTCCTGCTCCTGCATCTGCTCCTGCATCTGCTCCTGCTCTTGCTCCTGCATCTGCTCCTGCTCCTGCTCCTGCTCCTGCATCTGCTCCTGTTCCTGCTCCTGCATCTGCTCCTGCATCTGCTCCTGCATCTGCTCCTACTCCTGCTCCTGCTCCTGCATCTGCTCGTGCATCTGCTCCTGCTCCTGCTCCTGCTCCTGCGTCTGCTCCTGCTCCTGCTCCTGCATCTGCTCCTGCTTCTGCATCTGCTCCTGCATCTGCTCCTGCATCTGCTCCTGCTCCTGCATCTGCTCCTGCATCTGCTCCTGCTCCTGCATCTGCTCCTGCATCTGCTCCTGCATCTGCTCCTACTCCTGCTCCTGCTCCTGCATCTGCTCCTGCTCCTTCTCCTGCTCCTGCATCTACTCCTGCTCCTGCTCCTGCATCTGCTCCTGCATCTGCTCCTGCTCCTGCATCTGCTCCTGCTCCTTCATCTGCTCCTGCATCTGCTCCTGCATCTGCTCCTGCTCCTGCATCTGCTCCTGCATCTGCTCCTGCATTTGCTCCTGCATCTACTCCTGCTCCTGCATCTGCTCCTGCTCCTGCATCTACTCCTGCATCTGCTCCTGCTCCTGCATCTGCTCCTGCATCTGCTCCTGCTCCTGCTACTGCTCCTGCATCTGCTCCTGCATCTGCTCCTGCATCTGCTCCTGCTCCTGCATCTGCTCCTGCTCCTGCATCTGCTCCTGCTCCTGCATCTGCTCCTGCTCCTGCATCTGCTTCTGCTCCTGCATCTGCTCCTGTGTGACGAAACGCGTTTATCTGTCTTGGGTCGTCAAGATCCCGCACTATTTTGGCGCGTCATCGGGGACTTTCCCAGCTAAAAATAGACTGAGGGAAGCCGATGGAGGACTTATTATCTAGAATCTTCTCGAAACACCGGAATTCGAGTAACCCGTGATGCTGGGTATCGCTCTAAATTCTCGTGCAGAGAGATCTAGAAACTCTAGGCGGGGAATGACGGTTTCCCGAGAAAGTATCTTTTCTCAAGAAGCACTCGCTTCTAGTGCGCATTGAGTTGACACGAAGCGGGAAATTGGCTAAACCAGTCATTCACTTACTTTTGTTCGAAGAGAACAGACGCAGGCCTGATGTGAGCCATTTTTGTGTTGCGTCTCACCTCAACCATGATTCGGCTGACTGTTATGGAAAGGAAGCTGAAAAGCCCTTGAACAGTTCGGAAGCTGACTGGAAGCTGAGTTCTCACCATTCAGGTAGATATTTGGTTAAATCATTTAACTTTGTACGTGTGTTCCACACGCCATTGTGCTAACCTCATTACCTATGCGGATGCCCTTGCATACTAATTAGCAAACCGATCGATAACGTAGTTAACGGTGAATCGTGGGTTTGTTTACCGTGTGCTCGCGAATCAGCTGTTAGGAACGCCGTAATGTGATGTGGGCGATTTGGGTTCCAAATATATGTACCATATATTTGCCAATCGTTGCATATATTAGGTTGCTGTGTTAGAATAAAACATAGTTACTTGTGCCGGATGGAAACTTAGATTATGTCAGTCAGTTGCTGAAGCCAGAAGAACGGTTAGAAAACCAGGTAAGTTGGTAGGTGGAGATTCAGACAAAATTGTGCTTAGTTACTAAGTAAAGGAAGAACTTCGTTCCGTGCCACCAGGAATGATGTAACTATTGTGTAATAACTTAATAGGGAATTCATTGTGTGGAACAGCGGATTTCTGTGGAAAGGTAAGTGGCTTTGGTGCTATATCTATATATATATGATGTGACATTGTGTATATATATTAGGTCATGGCATGTGATACTTCCTGGGGTAATTCCGAACGCCGAATAGCTCGACGCGTGATAACACTGCGTGCCGTCGCGATATAAATATGCGTTCGGAAATCTTGTCTGAGCTATCCTGTTTCTTTCATACTGGCGCTAGTGCGAGTGAATGCTAAGGTGCTGGAAGTATGGAAGGATGCAAGGAGGCTGTATGAGACTGGGGAAATATAGGATATGGGGGAAGTGAAAGCAAGTTATGAAAGTATGTGTTGGTAGGCCAAACCAACGATGAAGTTCAGTCCATGCCAAGGCTAAACCACTTGGGAGGACAGAACTGGAACAGTACCCTTGGAACATGTGGGGAACATGTATTCTCAAGAAGGCTTCTTGACTCTAAGGCAGAGTCTGATAAGAAGAGTTTGCTGTGGCGTGGGCAGGTGGTCCCACCAGCAAACAGGCTTGTGTACATATTGGATGTGATCATGTACTATTCCTATATCCCGAGGGATGGTATATTGATCAAGATTATGTTTCTTAATGTACATTGATGATGTTAGGAACGAGTCTAGGGACTCTTTACCTATTTCTTTAGTTCGATTGAATTAGTACAATAACAGCCTTGTATCACTACTGACGTTAGCGACGACTGGTAGATGATTAGGGATAGGTGAGACCGATGATCAGACTCGTCATTCTGATTTCTTGCTCTGTTTGACGGGCTGTTCTGTGAGGCCAGCTGACATTTGTGAACCCATGCTTTGCTACTCTCCATATAGAGATAATGCTTTGGTTATATGAATAACTAACTAGCATGACTGAGGGTTGAGTAGTTATTGGTAGGATGCATGTGGACTAATGTTTGGGCCAGTATACTCTCACCGGTCGCTCTTCCTTTTCAGGAGTTTGCCTGTTGAGGAACCAGTCAACTATAATTGTTGTTGGCAAAAAACCACTTCGTGTGACAGAGCGAAGGGTTCAGTTCTTTTCTTATCACGCCAGACTCAACCACGCCAGGTACCCAATGTGATTCACCATGCGTGAAGTTTGCTTCAAGACATACAACTGCCCTGAAGGTGCACGTGTGGGAAGTGATGGTTTGTGATCGTTTTCAAATAATAGAAGATACTCTGTTTTTGCCAGGAACATTTCAGCATGTTGAGTAATCATGCTCAACGAAAGGAAACACCGGTCCGTATATCATGACGGAGGTTCTGCCTAAACGCAGAAGTAACTGATCTTCAGACACTTGAATGGTTCTTTGGACAGCTTTAGGGGCAGGTCTTGAGAAGAACTACACCAGTTATTGACTTGGGGGCAAGTGTAAACCGGTGGAAGGGACTATGGATTATAGTCCAACCTGAATTGTTTCCGTGAAATAGATGTCTGATTCTATGAATGTACTGTCTCAGTATGAAGATATAAACTGTGTTCGAGTAGGCCTCAGTAATATTTTTCAGTAGCCATATCTGATTCTACAAGTAGGGTGACTGTAAGAGACCATTGAATTGGTCAGTGACATTTGTCCATTCATGTTCCGGTGATGTGATGAAGGGACCATTGAATTGGTCAGTGACATTTGTTCATTCATGTTCCGGTGATGTGATGAAGGGACCATTGAATTGGTCAGTGACATTTGTTCATTCATGTTCCGGTGATGTGAGGAAGGGACCATTGAATTGGTCTATGCCATATCGGTTCTGCAGTGGGACTGTGCTAGGAGTGACCGACCATTCGATTGGTCAGTGACTATTTAGTTCATCGAAGTAACCAATACTTGGAGCCAAGTCCAGGAGGATTGTCTCCAACTCGATAGTGTTCGAGAACTGTATTAACAGAGACTCCGTGGGAGTGATATAGATGCAGTTGGTCCAGTGAAGTGTAGTCCAGCAGTGACTCTATTGTTGTGGATCCACGTTCGGGAGACGGAGTGGTCTCCAAGGTTCTAGTCATCTCCCTGGAAGGAAGCCTGGTGAGTGGCGGACCGACTGGACGGGACATCTGCATCCAATCTACTTCTCAACTCGATGAAGACACCTACATCTCTAATTATGTCTCTACTCTATCTTCTATTTGTGTAAATAGATTCTTCTATCAGGATGTTCATTTCAGTTCTATAGTCTCAAGGGTAGAATAAACTTTATGTAAGTTGACTTGCTCTTTGTATAATGATTGAGTGTGGTCTCGGACGATGCCTAAGTGTTCATTGTTCAACAGGTGTAGGTAGTTAGTGGGGGTCTAGAATCTGGAGGGGCTTGTAGACATAATTAACTAATATGAGATCAACCACAGAGTAAAAATGTGTATCTGCTTGTCCAACCCCTGGGGCTAGAATACACGGGAGTGCCAGAGACACCTCGGGTGTGGTTCACTCTCACTACCATAGGTGACCTCGATACACTCCGTTACAGAGTGGGGGCCCGTCCGGGATTATTCCAAGATCTTTGTGTGTTGTAGACCTCTCACATAGGGATAGGGACTTTGTCTTTATCCTCTACTTCAGTCTACATAAGATTCTACTACTTCTACCTATCTCCTAACTGTCTGACGGACATTTGTGTTGTGGTGATTAGTTAGTACTATTGATTATTGATTCATTGTATTGCTTCACCCACACATACTTGAGTACCCACCTATCATAGTCAACATGTCTACCCAAGAGTTAGACTTAGACAAAGTTCAGGAAACTGGACGTAAGTCTGGTCTTGAAGGAGATGCTTTGAAATCCTATGTGCTAGAGGTGGAAAGAAGTTTTCGCCAAGAGGAAAGAGAGAGGAGGAGAGCAGAAAGAGAACTGGAAGCCAGTAAAGTGGCTCTTGAGGAAAAGAGGATAGCGGCTGATACTGAAATGAAACGGCTTGAGTTGGAAGCCGAGAAAGAAAAACGTGACCATGAGTATCGAATGAAGCTACTTGAGGCACAAGTGCCTGCTACAGGTGTAACTGATGGAGCTATGGGAGGAGGTGTACCTCCTGGCTCAGAGTCAGCCAGTAGACGTGACTACCAGGCTATGAAATGGCCTTTACAGCCGTTCGAACCCGAGAAGGAACGGATAGACCACTACTTAGAGAAGTATGAAGCCATGTCTATTGCAATGGGTCTAGACAAACAGAAATGGTGTTTAAAACTCTCCCAGGGACTCCGTGCCGAAGGTTATGAGGTGTATGCACGCTTACCACCGGGTTTACAGAATGATTACCCGGCATTGAAAGCGGCTCTCTTGAAGAGATTCGAGATCACAGCGCACTCATACCGAAGGAAGTTTCGGACGGCGAAGCGAGAACCTGGTGAACTGTTTTCAGCATACAGTGTGAGATTGAACTCATACCTTCTTAAATGGATGGCCTTGGCCGGATTTAAGGAGGAGTATGAAAGTTTGCGTGAGTTGATGGTTGTAGATCAGATGCGAATGCAAATGTCCAAACCCTTGCGAAACTTCTTAGGTGAGAATGGGGCTGAGAGATTGGATATAGTCACCAAGTTAGCCGAAAGATACGTTGAAGTCTATGGCGAGACTGGGGACACCAGTCCAACAGATCCGAGATCGAAAGATCCGGATCAAGGTAAGTTAAAGAAGTCAAAGAAAACCAAAGGTTCTGATGAACCAAAGAAACAGGTAGACTCTTTAGAGAAGATCTCTAACGTCAACCAAGGTAAGAATAGCCCACCTAGTTCTCCAAAGAGGAAGTGGAGTGAACGATGGTGCAAATTCTGCAAGTCCAGCACTCACAATACGAGTGAGTGTAAGAGTAAGCCCAAGGACTTTCACTTTGCTTGTCTTGCAGAGGTTAGGGATAGATCTTGCAGGAAAGTGAAGTCGGTTGATGGGAATGGAGAAACTAGACGACCTCCAGTGGTTGAGAGAGTAGAAGTGAATGGGCGACAGGTGATGTGCCTCTACGACACAGGATTGCAATTTTCAGCTATAATTGCATCACACCTGACAGGCCCAGAGCAACTCACCGGGGAGATGACGGAGATACAGCCAGCCAGTAGGAGTGCTGTGGCGTTACGTTGCCCGATTGCCAATGTGGAGATTCGGAGCAAGTACGTTACTGGACGCATTCAGGCGGCAGTCGTACCGGATCCTCTCTATCCCCTAATTCTTGGCCGGAAGTACGTGTTTCTGGGCGAACCAGAACACCCTAGCATCCATAAGTCTAGGCAGGTCAGAGATACAGAGGAAGAGGGTCTCGAAAAGGTAAGTCTCCGAAATACTCACCCGGATAGAATGAGTAATGCTCGGAGCAAGGATGCGACGGAGTGTCCTTGTTCGGAATGGTTGCCCAACAATGAAAACCCGTTAACTCAGGGTAAGTTCAACTCTGATAACCAGTCACCGTTAATTCAGACTGGATCAGAGAAAAGGCAGAGGGAACGTAAGTTGGTTCCTGAGAGCTTCAGAGCTAATCTGCTGCGAACGGTACATGTCAGGTCCCCAACCGGACATCTGACTGTAGGGACAACCAGTAAATGTCTATCCCGGTACTATTGGTGGCCGGGAATGACAGGCGACGTGCGCAGGTATATTAGGTCTTGTCCGGAGTGCCGTAACTGCACACCTGAGAAACGGACGAAGACGAAGATATCCTTAGAGGTTGGAGACCGAGTTCTAGTACTCCTCCCAATCGAGGGGAACGAATTCGAAATCGGGTGGCAGGGCACATTCCTAGTGGATAAAGTGGGGCTCCACAAGCACTATGGAGTGGTGATCCTGGGAAAGTCTACTACTTTCCATTCCAGTCTCCTCATGCGCTATGAGGGGAAGCCCGATGATAAGTCCACCAGCCCAAGGGCGCAGAGATTCGCTGAAAGAACGGTTCGGGGTTCAGGTCAGGTAGCGGAAAGCCTGTCACACCATAGGCAGTCCTATATGTATGTGCAGGTACCTTCTTCGGTTCAGCCCGGGGCTCGGGGGAACATGACCGGCCAAAGGAACACCCGCAGTGCTAGCTACACTGAGAACCGTGGTCGGAAGAGGTGGGTTGTGTCAGAACGGACACAGACACTTGGTCCCTCAATCCGACCGACTGCAGTCCAGCTGGGTCCTCGAAAGGGGAAGCTGGAGTTGCAGAAGTCCAGTAAACTCTGGCAGGAACGATCGTTAAATCAGGTAGAGACGGGAGCTCTGGTCCGCAAGATACTGCGAGATGCCCGATCGCAGTAGCGGAGTAGGCGTTGATCACCCGTGATACTGAATAGCTTGTCACCCCACCGAATGTGGTAAAAGTATTCTATACAATATTGACGGGTTAGACTTCCTCACCCGCCATCCGGTCTCTTAGAAAGAAGAACGAACGACATAGACAGCTTCTGCGTAAAAGTGGAACGACGGGGTCGATCCTCTTAAAGTGGGGGCCTATGTGACGAAACGCGTTTATCTGTCTTGGGTCGTCAAGATCCCGCACTATTTTGGCGCGTCATCGGGGACTTTCCCAGCTAAAAATAGACTGAGGGAAGCCGATGGAGGACTTATTATCTAGAATCTTCTCGAAACACCGGAATTCGAGTAACCCGTGATGCTGGGTATCGCTCTAAATTCTCGTGCAGAGAGATCTAGAAACTCTAGGCGGGGAATGACGGTTTCCCGAGAAAGTATCTTTTCTCAAGAAGCACTCGCTTCTAGTGCGCATTGAGTTGACACGAAGCGGGAAATTGGCTAAACCAGTCATTCACTTACTTTTGTTCGAAGAGAACAGACGCAGGCCTGATGTGAGCCATTTTTGTGTTGCGTCTCACCTCAACCATGATTCGGCTGACTGTTATGGAAAGGAAGCTGAGAAGCCCTTGAACAGTTCGGAAGCTGACTGGAAGCTGAGTTCTCACCATTCAGGTAGATATTTGGTTAAATCATTTAACTTTGTACGTGTGTTCCACACGCCATTGTGCTAACCTCATTACCTATGCGGATGCCCTTGCATACTAATTAGCAAACCGATCGATAACGTAGTTAACGGTGAATCGTGGGTTTGTTTACCGTGTGCTCGCGAATCAGCTGTTAGGAACGCCGTAATGTGATGTGGGCGATTTGGGTTCCAAATATATGTACCATATATTTGCCAATCGTTGCATATATTAGGTTGCTGTGTTAGAATAAAACATAGTTACTTGTGCCGGATGGAAACTTAGATTATGTCAGTCAGTTGCTGAAGCCAGAAGAACGGTTAGAAAACCAGGTAAGTTGGTAGGTGGAGATTCAGACAAAATTGTGCTTAGTTACTAAGTAAAGGAAGAACTTCGTTCCGTGCCACCAGGAATGATGTAACTATTGCGTAATAACTTAATAGGGAATTCATTGTGTGGAACAGCGGATTTCTGTGGAAAGGTAAGTGGCTTTGGTGCTATATCTATATATATATATATGATGTGACATTGTGTATATATATTAGGTCATGGCATGTGATACTTCCTGGGGTAATTCCGAACGCCGAATAGCTCGACGCGTGATAACACTGCGTGCCGTCGCGATATAAATATGCGTTCGGAAATCTTGTCTGAGCTATCCTGTTTCTTTCATACTGGCGCTAGTGCGAGTGAATGCTAAGGTGCTGGAAGTATGGAAGGATGCAAGGAGGCTGTATGAGACTGGGGAAATATAGGATATGGGGGAAGTGAAAGCAAGTTATGAAAGTATGTGTTGGTAGGCCAAACCAACGATGAAGTTCAGTCCATGCCAAGGCTAAACCACTTGGGAGGACAGAACTGGAACAGTACCCTTGGAACATGTGGGGAACATGTATTCTCAAGAAGGCTTCTTGACTCTAAGGCAGAGTCTGATAAGAAGAGTTTGCTGTGGCGTGGGCAGGTGGTCCCACCAGCAAACAGGCTTGTGTACATATTGGATGTGATCATGTACTATTCCTATATCCCGAGGGATGGTATATTGATCAAGATTATGTTTCTTAATGTACATTGATGATGTTAGGAACGAGTCTAGGGACTCTTTACCTATTTGTTTAGTTCGATTGAATTAGTACAATAACAGCCTTGTATCACTACTGACGTTAGCGACGACTGGTAGATGATTAGGGATAGGTGAGACCGATGATCAGACTCGTCATTCTGATTTCTTGCTCTGTTTGACGGGCTGTTCTGTGAGGCCAGCTGACATTTGTGAACCCATGCTTTGCTACTCTCCATATAGAGATAATGCTTTGGTTATATGAATAACTAACTAGCATGACTGAGGGTTGAGTAGTTATTGGTAGGATGCATGTGGACTAATGTTTGGGCCAGTATACTCTCACCGGTCGCTATTCCTTTTCAGGAGTTTGCCTGTTGAGGAACCAGTCAACTATAATTGTTGTTGGCAGAAAACCACTTCGTGTGACAGAGCGAAGGGTTCAGTTCTTTACTTATCACGCCAGACTCAACCACGCCAGGTACCCAATGTGATTCACCATGCGTGAAGTTTGCTTCAAGACATACAACTGCCCTGAAGGTGCACGTGTGGGAAGTGATGGTTTGTGATCGATTTCAAATAATAGAAGATACTCTGTTTTTGCCAGGAACATTTCAGCATGTTGAGTAATCATGCTCAACGAAAGGAAACACCGGTCCGTATATCATGACGGAGGTTCTGCCTAAACGCAGAAGTAACTGATCTTCAGACACTTGAATGGTTCTTTGGACAGCTTTAGGGGCAGGTCTTGAGAAGAACTACACCAGTTATTGACTTGGGGGCAAGTGTAAACCGGTGGAAGGGACTATGGATTATAGTCCAACCTGAATTGTTTCCGTGAAATAGATGTCTGATTCAATGAATGTACTGTCTCAGTATGAAGATATAAACTGTGTTCGAGTAGGACTCAGTAACATTTTTCAGTAGCCATATCTGATTCTACAAGTAGGGTGACTGTAAGAGACCATTGAATTGGTCAGTGACATTTGTCCATTCATGTTCCGGTGATGTGATGAAGGGACCATTGAATTGGTCAGTGACATTTGTTCATTCATGTTCCGGTGATGTGATGAAGGGACCATTGAATTGGTCAGTGACATTTGTTCATTCATGTTCCGGTGATGTGAGGAAGGGACCATTGAATTGGTCTATGCCATATCGGTTCTGCAGTGGGACTGTGCTAGGAGTGACCGACCATTCGATTGGTCAGTGACTATTTAGTTCATCGAAGTAACCAATACTTGGAGCCAAGTCCAGGAGGATTGTCTCCAACTCGGTAGTGTTCGAGAACTGTATTAACAGAGACTCCGTGGGAGTGATATAGATGCAGTTGGTCCAGTGAAGTGTAGTCCAGCAGTGACTCTATTGTTGTGGATCCACGTTCGGGAGACGGAGTGGTCTCCAAGGTTCTAGTCATCTCCCTGGAAGGAAGCCGGGTGAGTGGCGGACCGACTGGACGGGACATCTGCATCCAATCTACTTCTCAACTCGATGAAGACACCTACATCTCTAATTCTGTCTCTACTCTATCTTCTATTTGTGTAAATAGATTCTTCTATCAGGATGTTCATTTCAGTTCTATAGTCTCAAGGGTAGAATAAACTTTATGTAAGTTGACTTGCTCTTTGTATAATGATTGAGTGTGGTCTCGGACGATGCCTAAGTGTTCATTGTTCAACAGGTGTAGGTAGTTAGTGGGGGTCTAGAATCTGGAGGGGCTTGTAGACATAATTAACTAATATGAGATCAACCACAGAGTAAAAATGTGTATCTGCTTGTCCAACCCCTGGGGCTAGAATACACGGGAGTGCCAGAGACACCTCGGGTGTGGTTCACTCTCACTACCATAGGTGACCTCGATACACTCCGTTACATCCTGCTCCTGCTCCTGCTCCTGCTCCTGCATCTGCTCCTGCTCCTACTCCTGCATCTGCTCCTGCTCCTGCATCTGCTCCTGCTCCTGCTCCTGCATCTGCTCCTGCATCTGCTCCTGCTCCTGTATCTGCTCCTGCATCTGATCCTGCTCCATCTCCTGCTCCTGCATCTGCTCCTGCTCCTGCCCCTGCTCCTGCATCTGCTCCTGCTCCTGCATCTGCTCCTGCATCTGCTCCTGCTCCTGCATCTGCTCCTGCTCCTGCTCCTGCATCTGCTCCTGCTCCTGCTCCTGCTACTGCATCTGCTCCTGCATCTGCATCTGCTCCTGCATCTGCTCCTGCTCCTGCATCTGCTACTGCATCTGCTCCTGCTCCTGCATATGCTCTTGCATCTGCTCCTGCTCCTGCATCTGCTCCTGCTCCTGCTCCTGCATCTGCTCCTGCTCCTGCTACTGCATCTGCTCCTGCATCTGCTCCTGCTCCTGCTGCTGCTCCTGCAGCTGCTCCTGCATCTGCTCCTGCTCCTGCTCCTGCATCTGCTCCTGCATCTGCTCCTGCTCCTGCATCTGCTCCTGCTCCGACTCCTGCTCCTGCTCCTGCTCCTGCATCTGCTCCTGCATCTGCTCCTGCATCTGCTCCTGCATCTGCTCCTGCTCCTGCTCCTGCTCCAGCATCTGCATCTGCTCCTGCATCTGCTCCTGCATCTGCTCCTGCTCCTGCATCTGCTCCTGCTCCTGCATCTGCTCCTGCATCTGCTCCTGCTCCTGATCCTGCTCCTGATCCTGCATCTGCTCCTGCTCCTGCTCCTGCATCTGCTCCTGCATCTGCTCCTGCTCCTGCATCTGCTCCTGCTGCTGCTCCTGCTCCTGCTCCTTCTCCTGCATCTGCTCCTGCTCCTGCTCCTGATCCTGCTCCTGATCCTGCTCCTGCATCTGCTCCTGCTCCTGCATCTGCTCCTGCTGCTGCTCCTGCTCCTGATCCTGCTCCTGATCCTGCTCCTGATCCTTCTTCTGCATCTGCTCCTGCTGCTGCTCCTGCTCCTGCTGCTGCTCCTGCAGCTGCTCCTGCATCTGCTCCTGCTCCTGCTCCTGCATCTGCTCCTGCATCTGCTCCTGCTCCTGCATCTGCTCCTGCTCCGACTCCTGCTCCTGCTCCTGCTCCTGCATCTGCTCCTGCATCTGCTCCTGCATCTGCTCCTGCATCTGCTCCTGCTCCTGCTCCTGCTCCAGCATCTGCATCTGCTCCTGCATCTGCTCCTGCATCTGCTCCTGCTCCTGCATCTGCTCCTGCTCCTGCATCTGCTCCTGCATCTGCTCCTGCTCATGCTCCTGCTCCTGATCCTGCATCTGCTCCTGCTCCTGCTCCTGCATCTGCTCCTGCATCTGCTCCTGCTCCTGCATCTGCTCCTGCTGCTGCTCCTGCTCCTGCTCCTTCTCCTGCTCCTGCTCCTGATCCTGCTCCTGATCCTGCTCCTGCATCTGCTCCTGCTCCTGCATCTGCTCCTGCTGCTGCTCCTGCTCCTGATCCTGCTCCTGATCCTGCTCCTGATCCTTCTTCTGCATCTGCTCCTGCTGCTGCTCCTGCGCCTGCTCCTGCTCCTGATCCTTCTCCTGCATCTGCTCCTGCATCTGCTCCTCCTCCTGATCCTGCATCTGCTCCTGCTCCTGCTCCTGCATCTGCTCCTGCTCCTGCATCTGCTCCTGCTCCTGCATCTGCTCCTGCATCTGCTCCTGCTCCTGCATCTGCTCCTGCATCTGCTCCTGCATCTGCTCCTGCATCTGCATCTGCTCCTACTCCTGCTCCTGCATCTGCTCCTGCTGCTGCTCCTGCTCCTGCATCTGCTCCTGCTCCTGCATCTGCTCCTACATCTGCTCCTGCTCCTGCATCTGCTCCTGCATCTTCTCCCGCTCCTGCATCTTCTCCTGCATCTGCTCCTGCATCTGCTCCTGCATCTGCTCCTGCATCTGCTCCTGCTCCATCTCCTGCTCCTGCTCTGCTCCTTCTCCTGCATCTTCTCCTGCTCCTGCTCCTGCCACTGCTCCTGCATCTGCTCCTGCTCCTGCATCTGCTCCTGCATCTGCTCCTGCTCCTGCATCTGCTCCTGCTCCTGCTCCTGCTACTGCATCTGCTCCTGCATCTGCTCCTGCATCTGCTCCTGCATCTGCTCCTGCTCCTGCATCTGCTCCTGCTCCTGCATCTTCTCCTGCTCCTGCTCCAGCTGCTGCATCTGCTCCTGCATCTGCTCCTGCTCCTGCATCTGCTCCTGCATCTGCTCCTGCTCCTGCATCTGCTCTTGCATCTGCTCCTGCATCTGCTCCTGCTCCTGCTACTGCATCTGCTCCTGCTTCTGCTCCTGCTCCTGCTCCTGCTCCTGCTCCTGCATCTGCTCCTGCATCTGCTCCTGCTCCTGCTCCTGCATCTGCTCCTGCTCCTGCTCCTGCATCTGCTCCTGCATCTGCTCCTGCATCTGCTCCTGCATCTGCTCCTGCTCCTGCATCTGCTCCTGCTCCTGCTCCTGCTCCAGCATCTGCATCTGCTCCTGCATCTGCTCCTGCATCTGCTCCTGCATCTGCTCCTGCTCCTGCTCCTGCATCTGCTCCTGCATCTGCTCCTGCATCTGCTCCTGCTCCTGCATCTGCTCCTGCTGCTGCTCCTGCTCCTGCTCCTTCTCCTGCATCTGCTGCTGCTCCTGCTCCTGCTCCTGCTCCTGCATCTGCTCCTGCATCTGCTCCTGCTCCTGCATCTGCTCCTGCTCCTGCTCCTGCTCCTTCTCCTGCATCTGCTCCTGCTGCTGCTCCTGCTCCTGCTCCTGATCCTGCTCCTGCATCTGCTCCTGCTCCTGAATCTGCTCCTGCTGCTGCTCCTGCGCCTGCTCCTGCTCCTGATCCTTCTCCTGCATCTGCTCCTGCATCTGCTCCTGCTCCTGCTCCTGCATCTGCTCCTGCTCCTGCTGCTGCTCCTGCTCCTGCTCCTGATCCTTCTACTGCGCCTGCTCCTGCTCCTGATCCTTCTCCTGCATCTGCTCCTGCATCTGCTCCTGCTCCTGCTCCTGCTCCTGCGTCTGCTCCTGCTCCTGCTCCTGCTCCTGCATCTGCTCCTGCATCTGCTCCTGCTCCTGCATCTGCTCCTGCATCTGCTCCTGTCCTGCATCTGCTCCTGCATCTGCTCCTGATCCTGCATCTGCTCCTGCATCTGCTCCTGCATCTGCTCCTGCATCTGCTCCTGCATCTGCTCCTGCATCTGCATCTGCTCCTGCTCCTGCTCCTGCATCTGCTCCTGCTGCTGCTCCTGCTCCTGCTCCTGCTCCTGATCCTTCTCCTGCATCTGCTCCTGCTCCTGCTCCTGCATCTGCTCCTGCATCTGCTCCTGCTGCTGCTCCTGCTCCTGCTCCTGATCCTTCTTTTGCATCTGCTCCTGCTCCTGCATCTGCTCCTGCATCTGCTCCTGCATCTGCTCCTGCATCTGCTCCTGCATCTGCATCTGCTCCTGCTCCTGCTCCTGCATCTGCTCCTGATCCTGCTCCTGATCCTGCTCCTGATCCTTCTCCTGCATCTGCTCCTGCATCTGCTTCTGCTCCTGCTCCTGCATCTGCTCTTGCATCTGCTCCTGCATCTGCTCCTGCATCTGCTCCTGCATCTGCTCCTGCATCTGCTCCTGCTCGGCCAGTCTACTCACCATTGAGAGGCCATGATTATCTGTTCATAAACTGTTCACAGGAGGGATTAGACTTATATGGGAACCGTCATGGGAAAGCTGCAACCTGGGATCTTCTCAAAACCTCTTCAGGTGATAACAGGATGTCTACGGACAAGAATAGCAGTATGTCCTTATGTCTGCCCCATTCTAGAAAGTCTACCAGCGCCTTACTCTCAGCGACAGTTGAAAGGATCATGCATGATGTACTTCTGTAGTTTGCAGGAGGAGTTGATAGATTAGATGTGTGATGGAGGAGAATTAGTGGTTGCAGTTTGTGGCCTGTTGGTTGGTTTTTATAGTGATGGAACGTGGGGTTTTTCATCATTGTTTTACACTGCATACATATTTTTGTTCGAAGTGCAAACTGTAAACACGATGGAGCCTGGGTCCTCAATTGACCCCTACAGTTCATTAATAAAAACCTGATTGTGTTTAGAACAGTTTTGAAGTACATGTCCATGTAATGTCTTGGTCTGCTGATGTGAAGTACATTATTGTGAAATGTCCTTTCCAGCTGTTGTCAAGTACAATTTCTGGTGCATGTCTTGTTCAACTGTTGTTGATTTCAGTGATATGTGAATGTTCTGTAGAAATGTTGTCCAGAATATCTCATGATGTATGTCTTGTTCAATTGTTGGTGCAAGCATTTCCATGTGAATGTATGTCTAACTTTTGTCAAGAACCTGTCATGTAGATGTCTTGTTAAACAGGGGTTAAGTACAGTTATTGTTTATGTTTATTTTCACTATGGTTGACTCCTAATGTCCTAATGTCTAATGGTACAACTGACATATGTCACTTTGACACAATAAAATAAGGGGAGATCTAATGAAGCGGACTGAAATCACACTGACAACATTATGGTGGGAGAACTAATTCCTCGGTTGTACAGGGGCGAATAGTCCAGATCTCCTTATGGCCTTGAGGGGACCTTTTCCTTCTTTTATAAAATTTCTGTGTAGATACTTGGGTTAGATCTAGGAATCTCACAGTGGGGATTCTGAGCTAGGAAAACTGGTTCCTCTAAATGGCTAAGCGGGAATGATTTATCTATCTTATTTGAGATGCCTCTAGACAAATACTTGCCAAATCATACCCTTTATCTTGTCTATTATACAAGATATATTTACAGAGACCACTTCTAATTGGGTCCCCTGTCTTCTCCTAACATGCCACACCAATCTAATGTATCCTGTTGTAACGTATGCTGAAATAATGTATGGAGGAATAATGTTTACTAGTTTAGTTTAGTTTAGTTTACTTTAATCGATGGATCAACATCACGGCACATGGGTGCAATCCATAAGTGCTCCGTTTTCCTCCTAACTGAAATCTGAGTCTGGAGAAACACAGCTTAGTGCACGAACTCCGTAGCATCGGCGAGGATCCAGAAAATACTTTGGGTAGATTTTTAACTCGAAATGTTGCCCGGGCAGCGCCGATAAGCTACTCTTTTTCGATTTCCAACTGCCAAGGGATATTTTACATGCGCATTAATACACACGGGCTCCCGATCTCACTACACAGAGAACAGGGGAAATGTACTACTAGAAGTTCACGTGAAAAGATCCCGGCATCACAGGGGCTTTAACCCGGGACCTCCAATGGACACCATACCTCGAGACCACGCAGCTCCCCATATTTACTAGTCTACCGTATACTGATCTAACGTATACTGGTCTAACGTAGACTGACATAACGTATGCTAGTCTAACATAAGCCGGCCTAGTGTATGCTGGAATGTATGCTGGTCTAACGTAAGCTGATATAACGTATGCTGGTCTAACATAAGCTGGTATAATGTATGCTGGCCTAAAGTAAGCTGGTCTAATGTGTGCTGATCTAACGTACGCTGGTCTAATGTATACTGGTCTAACCTAAGCTCGTCTAACGTAAGCTTGTCAAACGTATCTTGGTTTAACGAATCTTGGTCTAACGTAATCTGTAACGTGAAGTAACAGCTCTGTGTTAACACTCCATACAACTCTCCAAAGGTGTGATCTTCTTCTTATATTTGATGTCGCATGACATTTGTGATCATGTTTGTCCACAGCCTTATGTCTCGTGCTTTGTTCAAATTCATAATGCTACACTATCTAGTATCTTCCTTCTTGGTCTCCCTATACCTGTACTGCTATATCGTTTTCCAGCTGTGACGACATACGCCATCTTTCCAGTTTTTATGGCATACCCAAAGATTATAGACTGTCTTCTTCTGATGCATGTAAACTGCTCTCTTTTTTGAGTTTACTTCTTTCGATAAATCTTCATTACTCGTTCTATCCGTCGACAGTGTTCTCATTATTCTTCTATAAAACCACATCATATATATATATATATATATATATATATATATATATATATATATATATATATACACATAAATACATAAATATATTGTAATAACAATTACTTCTGTTTTTGTTTTTTCTTTCTGTTTTTAATTTAAGACTATGTACTTTACTTTGACCATATTTTTGTAGTTGTATCTATCATTTCTTGTAACTGCGTTTCATTTCAGCGACCAGACCCACATTATCAACATAACCAAGATTCAAGGTTCGATAAAAAGAAGCAAGCATTACCTTCTGAAACCACCGTTGCCGTTGTAGCGGGTGCACTTACAGTACTCCACCCTGCCTCCGGTGATGAAAGAGTTGCTGATGCTGTTCATGCGGTAGCCATTCTTACAACATTTGATTGTGCTGCCATCTAATATATAGTTAGATGCATTTTTGCATTCCTCTTGTCCTTCTAGGCAATCAATGTCTGGAGGAATACAAATCTTAAAATAATGAAAAGGTGGGTCTTTTCTTACAAGACATATGAGACATTTGGAGAATGAAACAACGGATAAACTTTATTTTAAAGTGTAATGAATTGAGCACGCAGGCCCGTCTGACATTCTGCCCTTCTTATATTACTGCTTTCATACATTATTTAATCTTAGACAACAACAACAACAACAGCAAAAACAACAACAGAAAGGCTAATAATTAGACACATTACGACAATATTAAACGCAGTACAAGGACGAGAAGTATGACATTAGTAACGGAATGAAAGCAAAACACTACACATTTGTTTAGGTTAGTTTAGTCGGTGGATCAACATCACGGCACGCGGGTGTGACTCATGTGTGCTCCGTTCTACTCCTAGCTCAAGGCTGAGTCTGGAGATAGTTAATTAGTTAGTTAGTCGACAGATCATTCTCATTGCACATCGAACCATTCAGTCCAAAATTGCTCTCATCTCCTCCTCAGCAAATCCCGCAGCCTGTAGCGGCTAACGGCATCAGTCCTGTGTTGGTTTATCAATCTTCTTTGGCTTCCTACGTAGTATTCTTGTTTGGCCACACCTCTTTTAACTTGCTGTTCTCGCAGTCTGGCGATGTTTGTAGATTCACAGTCATCTCTTGGTTCTCTTATCGTTTCTTTACTTATTCAGTCTCTCGGTAGAGATTTGTTCGCAGCAGACGAGCACAATCTCCGGCGGGTCTGGTCGCGAGAGCCGCACAATGGAAGGATGGGAGACATTGCTCGCAATAGACAAGCAATGTCTCCTGAAGTAGCTCTGGCGGCCGTATTCCCGCGGGTCGCGGGGTCCGCTAAAAGTCAGGTGGAGAGTCTAACGATAGTGCACGCTTTACACAGGTCCGGACACTTGTGATTGACAGTAGTGCGCGCCCTTATGGTCCGGTCTCGTACGGGACCCTCACCTATAGGACTTGGCTGAACGCCTCTAAGCCGGGTCCTGTGGGTGTCAGGGTCTGGCCATCACTCGCCACCTGCTCGTGGTGGCGAGGTCTCGGAGGATTCGACGCTGTGCCGCCATCGTCTGCAGCCTACCTTGTGCCAGACGTATTGGTTACCCATTCCTCTGGAATACACAAGACTAGGCCGAGGGAGAGATCATGTCGTTTGGGCATCACATGGTTCTCTGAAGCTCTGCCCAGGCATTGTGATGGAATATTGGCCACATTCCAACTCACATACTTTAGTCTGTCAAGACTGCAAGATGCCACTCACTCTTGGTTCTCGCACAAGTCTTACTTCTTGTAGAACATTCAGAATGTCAGCCTGGTCCGTGGCGCGTCCGCCTCCACAGTAGCCTTACCTGTGAGCTTGTCATCCCGCTCATTTCCTTGTACTCCCGCATGACCTGGCACGAAGATGAAACTAATCTTCGCCAGCCGAGACCGCCCCAAAGACATCACCCATTCTCTTCGGATCCACCCCATCTCTATCCTCTTGAGCAATCTCCAAGGAAACATGCCCTAGTGAATGTTATTGCTTTACATACTGCCACGACTTCCATAGTCAGGCTATTTGTGGTCTCAACAAAAGCACCAGAGTCCTCCTTCACAATTCCCCCCCCCCCCCAGTCTGAGCCGTAAAGGCCCATGAGCTTCTCACATGTCGGACGACCCATGTGTGTAGCTGACAGCATCATAGTCTAACGAATTCTCGAAAATCAAGGCTTGTACTTCCGCCTCCACAGCAGCCTTCTTGTCTGCATGCATTTTCTGTCTAGCTGGATGCAAACTGAAAAGGACGCACAGAAATCGGTTGGCACTTGTACCCACTCTTCGCCAGATACTGAGTCATCAAGTGCACATACCTGTTGAAGAATGTCTTCGGCTTGACTCATCCCCGACCTTCCTCTTTTTAACCTGCAGTGGATGTTGTGTGTTTGAGTTAACTGTAAGGTAAGCACGTGCTCTGCAAATTTGTATTGTCTTCAATGGTTAGAAAATCAAGAAGGTAGCGCATCGCTCTGCATGCTGTATCTCTTATACATCCAAGAATAATGTGCATAGCTTCGTTCTGTATCCTTTTCATCCCTTCTATCTGCTTACGGCTGAGAGTCAGGATCGCCATCTCATACTCAGAAACAGACATGACCAGCCCCTCGTATAGAAGACATAGGTGGCGCTGCTCGCAGTTTGCTGCCGCCATTATCCTCATCGCAGCGAAACCCCACTTGGCCTTTGTTATTACCTGGTCTATGTGCTCATTATAAGCAAGGCTTCGATCAAACCGTATCCCCAGGTAATTCATTGCCTTCGCTCTTTCCACCGTCTTTGAACACAGATTTACCGTTGGTGTTGAAGTGTTGACTATATGGTTATTCAAAGAGATGTAGCAGTTGCTTTTATTAGATTAACCATTGCCTCAACTTCAACACACAAAGTACTTATGCGATTGAGTTCGGTTAGGGCAACCTGCTCTCTATCCTTACCCTGCCGATACACTAAAACATCGTCGGCATATGACAGTGTCCTCCCCGGTACAGTTGAGTACGGAGAATCTCAGCTCAGTGTATGAACTCCGCAGCACCGGCGAGGATCCTAAAATACTTTGGGTAGATTTTTAACTCGAAATTGTGTCCAGGCAGCGCCGTTAGGCTACTCTTTTTCGATTTCTAACTGCCAAGGGATTTTTTTACGTGCGCAACAATACACACGGGCCAGGGGAAATTTTGTTACTAGAAGTCCACGTGAAAAAGAAATTCCTGCCCTTACCGGGGCTTGACGCCGGGACCTCCAGCACCCGAGGCGGATATTATATTAATCATTTGATTCACCCCGTGAGTTCACGGCTATCCTATCATGCATGCTTTTTCGTTGAGAACGACGAGATTAAATCAAATGGAGATCTGTCACATCTTTCGTATAGTCTTAGAAGCAGCCATGAGCAGGACGTGGCGATTCCCTAGGTGAGCCCAGCACCAGAGCGCTATGTGTCGGCTCTGCAACTATGGAAACCTCCCTGGATGGTGGATAATTCCCATGGACTGTCACTGCCTTTCCTTGAGGGCTGATCGTGAAGTATTAGACCGTTCTAACTTGACCAGCTTGGATGTGGACGGCACCACAGAAGTGAGAGTCCCCCAGGAATCCTAACCTGGTCAAAAAATAAACGCAAAAGTCTTATGTGTTGGCCTAAGGGTCTAGGCCGAAAGGTGTATAACAATACACCGCAATAACATCTGGGAAAAAACACTTCGGATGAATGCAGAATAATAATAATATTAATAATAATAATAAGAAGAAGAAGAATAGTCTTAGAATGACGAAGTCAGTTTTGGTAGGTCATCTGAGACTATTGTAACAGATACGAGACATAATGGCTGCAGCAGGATAATTGAAAACAATGGGCACATGTGATACTTGCGATAAAGACAGAGATAAAAAAAACACAGCCACAGTGTACAGTTACTCAATTAAATTACTCAAGTATTTACTTCCTGAAAAGCTAGAATTATACTGAAAGTAGCAATATATAATCTACGCATTAAGAAACAGCACAGAAGGTTCGACATATTGAGGCACAACTACAGGTCTAGGGTAACAACAGTGGAAGATAAAATATAGACCACTGAATGAACTAAAAATGACGTTGAAGTTTATACAAGAGACAACATTGCAGACACACAATTTTCAAACGAACGAAAGAAGAAGAAGTAAAACAGCAGACACGTATTCGCATAAGTCAATATGTTGAAGTTAGAGGTGCAATTTTAATGTCACAAACAATGTAACCTATCCCTTATCTGCAGACGTCTGTGGCTAAGGAATGATGAACACTTTTCACATCCCGGCTGTTTGCTTGCGGATCTCCTTGCCTTCGGCCTACACTCACATATAGTAGATTTGAATCGGGTTTCTCTCACCGGGTGTTCTCTTTTCGACAGGTTCTACTATACCCGAGAAATAAATGACTGCTCGGAGAGGAGGTCAATGGCAACAACACCAAGAGCAGTTTGCTAAATGGTGTCGGCAATGGGACACCGTTCCACAAACCATGGCCTCATCAAAGCCTTGAGAGTTTAACATAAAAAAGACTGGTTGTCAGTGGCTGAGGTCCCGAAAAGGCTGATTCATATTAACAGTAATGACTTCACAGAACTATGACGTTATTATGTAGAGAAGGTATAATGGTGATTACTTCTCAGGACTATAACATTATTATGTAGAGAAGGTATAATGGTGAGGAAACATATTCAGTAAACTTGTCCAAACAGACAGGAAGAACTTACTCGAACAGACACCATCAGTTTGTGTCTTAGGGGATCGTGTGAAGGAAGTGCCGGTATTCCTAGGTTCCAGGATTGTTATAGACGCATTAGGTACATTGAGCGTTCCGAATTCATGAACAGTATTCTACCATATCTAACAGCGGTAACCAGGCATCCAGACTATCCACGATAAAATGGAAGAAGTTGACCCTTGATAGGAGAGACGCTTCATTTGGTGAGGTCCCTCTGACTTGCTGTGGTGTGTTGTGGTATGGCCGGACACTATGATGAGAGATCCTGAACGTACTGGTCTCTTCTAACATACACCGTAGACTATACTACAGAAGTTCTATATACATACATTGCACACTCCTGACACTTTTCTTCATTAAATTATTTGTATAATTTGTTATAAGCCAGAGTTGTGTGGGTATATTCTGGAGGAATATGAGGAGGGGTAATGTCCCGTGGTAAGAAGAGAGAGAGAGAGAGAGAGATAGTGATCCAGAGACCGAAAGGGGGTGTGTAGACAAAGGTCCGGTAGATTACCCAGCTGATGATAAGGAATTAAAAAAGTATGTGTGTTGATCCCTCTTCCCCCCAGGGACGACAGGCGACAGCCACAGCCTTAACCTTTCTACGGAAGACGCGAAGAGGCCAGCGAAAGTGAAAACTGAATCCTCCCCAAATGTGAATACTGCCATCTTCGAATCAGCTGTGCTAACGCAAAAAAAAATCTACAACGAGCTCTCCACACCGTCGCCAAATCCGCATGCGTCCATCAGCAAAGGATCGGTTGAATCTGGTATCGTCTGTGAATAGGACAGCATTCCGCTGCAGTATAATCCATGTGACATGTTGCTGTGCCAATTTCAGGTGCTGTTGACGATGTGTGTGAGTCAAGTTTGCCCAACATAAGGTCATCTTGAGTAAGACCTGTATCTCTGAGTCGTCGTATGACTGTTATTCGAGGTACTTGCAATTGTCTACCTTCTGTTGCTGCTTCTCTTTGACTTGCCGGGGGAAAACGATTCCTTAGGTGACTCGGGACAGTATGACGAACTTGTGCATGGGTAGTAACTCATGGTTGGCCACTCCGAAGTGTATCGCGAGCACTGCAAGTGGTTCCGTAACGTTCATTGAGTCTTACAATAGTGCTGCGGTGGCAATTCATCCTTCTGGCAATGGCCCGCGAGGTAATTCCAGTCTACAACATACCAATGACTCGATGGCGGTCGTTTTCAGATAGTCATGGCATTTCAAGCACATGTACTGGGTGTTTTGTCCCAACGGCCTTTAATACCGTGTATACTGCAACAATGCGTACACATTTTGAGGATCATAGCTATTGGCAATCGTATTGATAACTAACTAACTAACTAACTAACTAACTAACTAACTGACTGACTGACTGACTGAATGAATGACTGACTGACTGACTGACTGACTAACTAACAAAATAACTAACTAACTAACTAACTAACTTACTCACTCACTCACTCACTCAATCACCCACTCACTCACTCATTCATACACACACACTCACTCACTCACTAATCAACTAGCCAACCAATCAACTAAATAATTAACTATATGTGGTTCAATGTGCTTGGCCAGTAACACTACCCATGAAGTATATCCCAGTTCTTAAGATCAAACCCACTGACACCTGACATTCTCCCTACATAGAATACAAACAGACACTCACTCCCTCACTCATTCAGACACACACACACTCACTCACTAATCAACTAACCAACCAACCAACTAAATAATTAAATATATGTGGTTCAATGTGCTTGGCCAGTAACACTACCCATGAAGTATATCCCAGTTCTTAAGATCTAACCCACAGAGCCTATCGAGGCACCCGACATTCTCCCTTCATAGAATACAGACACTTACTCTGTTTTGATGTAACTAGAACAGCGATAATGGCCAGTAGTAGCGCTGCAAACAACATCATGTACAACACAGTTCGTTTGCAGTCTGTAATAAACAACAAACAAGCATCCGTTAACAATCAACACATTTTAGCATTTGATTATCGTCCAATTAGCATTTGAGTACAGCTTCTTCCATTGGTATCACCCAGTCAAAAGTACTGCTGCCAGCTTCTGGACGTCTGAATGACCAAGTGGACAGGGCAATGACTTCAACAAGCCAAAAGACACTGTACTCAAAGCCACGAAGATTCTTCCGCACTTCCGAGATCGAAATGTAAAACATAAAAAAAAACATGGAAGGCCCCTTTTCATGCATTGCAGCTCTTTTGGGTACATGGTGAAAATCCCATATTTTTGTAAACCAATCGGCAGTCGACTGTCGATGTGGCCAATATCAAAGCGACCGCCTTTTTTCCCCAATATATTTTCCTATTTACATTTTAGGGTGAGGCGATTTATTAGCCGTGTTCACTTGTAAAAAATCCTTCTCCGTGCAGATTTGATGACATGGTCACCGGGTCGAGGGGCAAGTGTGCTGGCCACTGAGCCATTGAGGCTCACGAAACTTGGACGATAATTATATTCATAGATAGTTATTATCACTCTTATGATTCATCATCATCATCACCATTATCAAAAGGCATCTGCACATGAAAAGCAGACTATAGTGAGTAACCATCTTCCTCTTTTCTGTGTTTTCAGGTTAGGTGAAAATATCATACATTTAGAGTACAGAGGATGCAACAGAACATGTTCTTTTACAATAGTCATCATCAACATTTACTACTTTTGCCGTCAAGCGTCGTGGGGTGGAATAGTTGATGTTCCAGCGCACGATGAGTGACACTGGATATTATCACTCTACGTGATTGTACAATGTTGTTAATCCATTTTCTTCTCGGGCGTCCTCTTGTACACATATCAGGTATTCCTCGGTGTAGTGCAAGTACCTGTAGTTAATGGTGTTGCATTCTACTAGGATGGTCGAACCATTTGATCGTCTGTCTTTCAATAAATGTTGTATAAGGTGTTGATAATACTATCCACCTAATATTATAATTACTTACTCGGTCTTGAATAGTTCAACTGGAATATCATCTCTTGCATCTTATCTCACCGGTGTTGATGTTGCATAAGTGTGATTTGGATAATATACAAGTATGTCATTGATAGCATAATGTTGGTGTGACTATGCTATTTATTATTAGTCATGTTGCAAACATAGGTCTGTTTGGATGTTTCAGTATTGGAGATAGTTATATAAGCGCATTCGGTTTTTGGCATCAGATTTAGATGTCTATGTCTATTCTGCCATCTTCTGTGATCATACTTCCTAGATATTTAAATTCTTTAAACTTGTTTCAAAGATGTGCTATTTATTAGTATAGTTAGTGGACTTTAACAATACTCGTCAAAATAAAGCCTGCTTTTATCTGTACAGAGAATTCGTAGCACCACTTACAGTGATTCATCATCACCTCAAATTAAGGGATATAATGTACTATCGCCGGTCTCTCTGGCCGAGGAGTTACAACACTTTCTCGGTAATCCGGTTTATCACGCAGTCTCGTAGCGGGCGAGAGATGGAAGCGGTTCTACCCCCACTGTTGACTTGGGATAACTGAGCCAGCCGCCCAGAAAGCAATGGCAAACTACTGAGCGTAGTCTTGCCAAGAAATAATCAGACAGCTGAAAGATGCTGCAGTTGACAGCGATGTCCTGTAAAAGTGTGACGAAACGACGCTTCATCTGTGCTTCGTCGGGCGAGGTTCCACTTTATTCGGCGCGTCATCAGGGACTTTCCCTGTTATAAATAGACTGGGAGAGGCGAGGAGAATTTTCCAGCTGGAGCGTTCGAGAAGCACCTGGACTTGGATGACCAGGGTTGCTTAGCACAGCACCAATTTCTCGTGAAGCTAGATCCTAGAATTTCCTGTGTGGAAAATAGAGGTTTCTCGAGGAGTTGAGATACATCATGAATCACTCATTTCTCGTGCGCTTTGGGACGCACGCAGGAGAAGTGCGGCAGTCACAGCTCATTCACTTTCTTCATCTCGACGTGTTAGGACGCACTGCTTTGTTTGGCAAATTGTCCATTCCCTCACACACAGCCAAGATGCAGCTGACTGTCATTGCTTACGGCTTGCTGGCCCAAAGACAGTACTTGTAGCTGACTGGGACAAGGTTAATTAATTAAGGTACTTAATTTGTTAATTAATTTAACGCTGTAATTGAACATAAAACGCGATCGTTCAGAACTCATTAAATATGCGGCCGAGTTTGCATCGCTAATGATGGATCGATCGATAAGCCGGTTGAAAACTAGGGCGGTACACAGCTGTGTTGCATTGTTTACAAGCCTTAGTGAAACTGAAGTTTCGTCAACTGCTTAGAAATGAAAGTCCGTTATATCGGAGTATTGTGTTCAAATGTTATTAATTGTGCATAGTGAGTAGTTGCATATACTATGTTTGCTGTACTATAATAGGGAACAGTAAACTGTTGTGTATAATGAACCTAATTTATGTCAGTCAGTAGCTAAGGTTAGCAGAGCGTTGGAATTCGACAGGTAAGTTGATAGGTGGAGATTTCAGACAGAGAATTGCTGAAGTGCTAGTGAAATAGAGCATTTACTGCTTAGCCATAGGAAGTTATATAGCTATTTTGTGTTGTATATATATATATATACGCTGTTGTTATGACGTATATATTAGGTCATGTTGTGTAATACTTCTATGAATGATGTACCAAACGCCGACGTGGTTCGATGTGATATAATACTGCGTTACCGTCGTGATGTAAACATGCGTTCTTGATTCTTCTCTTTACTGTCCTGTTCTTTTCATACTTGCATGAGTACTTGAGTGCCTATGTGATGGAAGTATGGAGGGACAAATGGAGGTTGAATGAGGCACGGAGACAAATGGGATATGGGGACTGCGTGCAAGTTATTAAAGTATATGACTGGCAAACCAGGCCAGCCGAGAAGATCGGTCAAGGCCAAAGGCTAATCCGTTTGGGAGGGAGTCAGAACTGGAGAGAACCTTTGAACAAGCAGGGAGTATGTATTACCAGAAGTTCGGTCAAGGCCAAAGGCTAATCCGCTTGGGAGGGGTCAGAACTGGAGAGAACCTTTGAACATGCAGGGAGCATGTATTACCAGGAGAGCTTCTTGACTCTGGGAAAGAGACTAACAAGAAGAGTTTCGCTATAGAGTGGGCAGGATGTCCCACCAGCGAAATGGATGGTGTAAATACAGTATGTGGTCATGTATTATTACTATATCCCAAGTGGTAGTACATTGATCGTTGTTATGTTTCTTATTGGATGTATAATGTAAGGGTGGGGTCCAGGGACTCCTCACCTTGATATTTAGTTCTTGCTAATTCTAGAACTAGTATAGCTATTGACTTTAGCGACAACCTTTAGAAGAATATTGATATGTGAGACGTTAGCTCAGACTCGCCATTCTTGATACTTAATCTGTCTGACGGGCTGTTCTGAAAGGCCATCTGACATTTGACTGACACCCATGCTTTAATACTATAAACATAGAGATGATGCTCTACTTAGTTGAATAACTGGGTAGCATTACTGAAGGTTGAGTAGTCATTGATTTGATGCATGTGGGCCAATGTTTGGAGCCAAATACTCTCACCGATCGCTCTTCCTTTCAGGTGTTGCCTGTTTAGGAACCAGCCTATTACTACAGTTGTTTGCCGGAAACCACTACGTATTCCATGGTGAATGGTCGATATACCTACTCACCACGCCTGACTGTGCTACATCATGCAAGAGGGTGAATCATCATGATTGACTAATACTCATCAAACGATTCGTGAACCATGCAGCAGCACTTGTGGGAAATGTGATGGTTTGTCTCTATTTATGAACTGTTGATAGTGCAATTATTTCAGCAATGATATGTTCGTCTACCTGAGCAATCATGCCGGTGTATACAGACTATTGATGTACTACGGAAATATGATGAAATGCTCGCTCCAGAGAGACGTACCAAGTTGGGGTAGTCACAGCTCTGGGAGCTCATCAGTTCCAAGTCAATGTTTATCCGTCTAATCGTCGGAGACTCCAGGCATAGTTTGGCGCTTAAGAAGGTGATGTAACCACGTCGGCAATAGTGTCCGGTCACGACTAGATCCACACCAGCTTGCGTATTATGTTACGTGACTATTGCAGGCATACATGTCAACTCATCCTTGTCCTGATGAACATAGGTGTGCTGAATTGAGAAGTAGTTGTGTTATCAAATCACTCTGACAACTAAGTCCAAGAAATATTGCCAGTATGTTCGGTCACCAAGGTCAACCGAGTTTAATTATCTTGTGTGCCTTGACTCCGAGGGAGTCTGAATAGTGACACTGCAGTGTTCTGATATCATCTGCCTGAACAAATGTACATTTCGTGTGACTCTTCTGAACTTGTTGCAGTAATGATCCATTACCCAACTAGGGGTAAGCGCTTCTATTCCAGGACCATTAGGTTGGTCATTTGCTACCTATATTGACATCAAGAGATTAACTGGGGACACCTCAAGGTAGAGGGTCTCCCAGCCAGGCTGTATACTGAGAACTGTTTAAGGTTATTGACAGTGACTCATTGTGACATTGTGGATTTGAAGTTCATCCAGCCGTGTGTGGTCCAAGTGGTTAATTCCTCTGACACCTGATCTTAGCTCTGGGGACGGAGTGGTCTCCAAAGGTTCCAGTCATCATTCCTGAAGGGAGCCGGGTGAGTGTCGGACCGACTGCACGGAACATCTACATCAAATCTGCATCTCAGCCTGCTGATGATTCTAGTAGCATCTCTGACTCTGACTCTGTCTCTAATCTATCCTCTACTGTTGTAAATAGAAATATTCTATCCGGGTGTTCAATTCATACCTATTTTCTCTAGGGTAGAATAAACTTTGATGTTGTTGACTTATTCTTTTTACAGTTATTGAGTGTGGTCTCGGACGATGCCTTAGTGTTCATTGTCCCAAGGGAGAGGGTAGAGAGTGGGGGTCTAGAATCTGGGAGGGGCTTGTAGACATATTCAACCAATACGATGTCAACAGCAGAGTAAACAGTGTATCTACCTGTCCAGCCACTGGGGTTAGAATACACTGGAGTGCTAGGGACACCTTGGGCTTGGTAATCTCTACAAGGCGATCCTGTCACAAAAAGGATATGCGAATTATAAAAACATGTACTATCAAAAATAAACAAACATATTCTAATTACACGATCATATAGTAAACACATTACCAGAGAATTGACACACGTCAAGACAATATAATCCCAGGTGGTTTTGCAGGAAACAACAGCCCGACACTCAAACTGCAAGTGTTATTTCAACATTTTCGTTAATTAAACAAACCTCATGCATCTATAAAATAATAAAACCATTAGCGTGAGTGTTTTAATAACAAGGTCAGGGGCATTTACGACTGGAGAGACAGTCAGCTGTCGTGAAGATTTACAACACTCGTTGTAGTTTCTGTGAGAATGAGAATGATGAGGCGAATTGGTTAAATTTATTTCTCAGATCACCCAGGACTTGGCTGTGTTGAGAGGCATGGGGGGGGGGGGGGGGAGAGAGAAATGTATTTCTGGGGGGGGGGGGGGGGGGTTCTTCGATCAATTTACAATCAGGTGTTTAAATCAGTGGCTGTTATTAATTATTCTTGCTGATTACGAAATCTGTGGCTCTTCAGTCAAATCTTGTGTCTTGTTTTTCTTGTCATGCCTTACCTTATTTTGTTTTTCTTTGACTTGTCCTGTCATGTCTAGGCTCACCTTCTCTTAACTGTGTCCTTTCTTGTCTTATTTTGTCTTGTCATGTATTGCCTTGCCTAATCGTTTCTTTCGCTATCTTGCATTGACTTGTCATGTCCAATATCGCACTATCTCGCTTTTCCTTGACTTATCTTGTAAAGTATTGCCTTATCTTGTCCTGGCTTTGTCTTTCCCTTTCTTGTCTTGTCTTGACTTGTCTTATCTTGTTTTGTCTTGCCTTTTCATACCTTGTATTTCTTTGTTTTACTTTAACTCGTCTTGTCGTATGTTGTCATGTAAAGTCGTGCCTTGAATTATGTTATAATGTATGGTCTTAGCATTAGGCCAGGGGGGAGGGGGAAATCTTGACTCTAATTGCCTTGTATTTAGTTATTTTGCATCATTTTGTCTTATCTATTTACATTAAACTGAAGCCAACTGTGTTAAAATAAATACATTTCTAATATCAGGTTATATTAATATTGAGTTGCAGAGATAAATAATCACAACAACAAATTTAGCCCATTCCACTTAGAGGTTGTGAGACATTGACCTTACACAAATGAGATGAAAAGAATGTAGACGCATATTAATCTGCAGTTTCAGCGCAGTAAGCAAAGAGTAAGCCGCAGAGAAGAGCGAACTGATGCACGAATGCTTAAAGACATTGGAGTACATAAACAACTGCTGAACATTAACACCATAAAAGTGATTATGATTCGGTTACATTATGGTTATGTCGATTATTTAAAATACGGAAGGGCGAGGTCCAAAGAAAGAGCAAAAGATAATATTCGGAAAGCAAACAACCACTGAAATATGCTAGAACTTTAGGATTCAAACATATGCATACCAGAAGAGAGTTACAAAGAGCAGGTGACACGATTTCAGTGCCATTTTAGGAGTGATTAACCTGAAGACGAAAATATTTTGAAGTGCTTTGTCACACAAGTGTGCGTGTTAATACGATTCAAGCTTGTCGCTGAAACAGCAGCTAAAACAGACCTTTTAAAAACAGTGTTTTATGGCTTCTAGAATTTACCTAGCATTCATGTATGACGTGTAGCATGTGTTTGTTTACAACGTGTGCATATATTTTACAACTTATTTATATTAGTTTCTGTTGACTGCGAACCATGCAAGATAATACGGAAAGGGCTTATACGTGACTTCATTTGTAAGAGGGGGCTTCAAATGAAAACCATAAGTCTTTTTTGTTTTTTAAATTGGGGAAAAAGGGTGTGGGGGTAAATATATTAAAAAGTAAAGAACAAATGTATACTTTTTTGATGTAGTCACAATGTTGTTCAATGCAAGTCGCTCAGCGCCGATAAACTGCTTGGATTCCTATAGAAAACATTTCTCTTGGTCGCGTGTGTAACCACTCATGCACCACCTGCTGTACCCCTTCATCGGATAGGAAAGTCTGTCACAGAAGTCACGCCGTTTTGAAACATCCTACTCCACTCATACACGTACTGAACTGGAAGGCATGCATCACCATACTGGACATTCATTTGCCGATGCATTTCTATAGGTTTCACTTCTTCACTGATAACAAAACGGATAGTGCATATCAAAACTGGGGCGGTCATCTTTAAACTGTCCTTATAACGTCACCTCGTTGCCTTCACCATTATGTCTCGTGATTAACACTCTTGACATCCTCAACAACAATACTGACAGGTTTCAAAACAATGGCATGCTTAATGTAATTTCTATCACACATTTAATGGTTCATTTGAAGCTAACCCCAACCCCTCCAGTATTATAAATTAACAGTATCGTTATATTTAAAGTGGATTTGTTAGCATTTCCAGTATTATTTGTTTGTTTATTGAAAACAAAAATATATGTTATGAGACTTTTCCCGTTAACACAAGTTTCCTAGTTTCGTGTTCTCCACCCCCCCCCCCCCACCCCCCGTCTCTCTCTCTCTCTCTCTCTCTCTCTCTCTCTCTCTCTCTCTCTCTCTCTCTCTCTCTCTCTCTCTCTCTCTCTCTCTTCGTGTCTTGCTTTCTGTCTCACGGCAGCTGGAAGTCGTAAGGAGTAGGTTTTAAGGCTAAAACTCTTGTAAAATTGCTAGGAAAGAAAACATATCTGCGGGTAGACAGCCATTTTCACCGTGAATGCAAAATTTTTAGAGTAGTGATTCTCAACAGTTATTGGTCGAATGCACACCTTCACCATATGTTTAGAATATCATTCTCTCTCTCCCTCCCCCCCCCCCCACCCATCCTCTTCGTATTTCCTCCCTATAAATTCCCCTCACACCCTTCAATGCAGTATGCGTAAAATAGTCAGCTAAATTTAATAACGCATATTAGAACAAATATTGACGTCAACATAAAACGTGATTTGTAGGTCTACTTACGTTATAAAACGAATTTCAGAAGGGTGAGAAGTACAGAACCGTAAAGTATGGAGGGAAACCAATATCAAGTAATCGGTTCTTGTATTAACGCGATCTTGAAATAAGCTTAATTCCCCCTCCCCCCCCCTCCCCCCCCCCCCTTAAAAAAAACAAAAACAAAAAATACTAAAAGCCTCCCGAAGGGGATTTTAGGGTTTCGGGGGAGGGGGGAATTTTCCACCGATTGAAAACCACTGGTCTAGACCACATGTGTCAAATTCAAGCCCCTCGGGCCACATCCGGCTCGAGGTACAATCATATCAGGCCCGAGAAGTCTCAACCGACGTACAAATATATTCGGCCCGAGAGAGAATTTTAGGCAAAAATATTTTTGTTATAGTCATGATACAAAGTGCAAATCAAATTCACTAATTAGCAGCCTTCCGAAAAAAGGCTACCAGAGAGCGTTCTCGCTTCGATCAGAATAAACGAAAATAAATGTTGTGTAGTGAGTTAGTGTTCGTCGTTGTAGTTACTTAGCAACGTTCAGAAGCTCGTTTTGGATTGGCGCATAAAATATTAAAGTAGTATAATGCCTGAATATTACATTACCTTTTCCCGCTACAGCTAACCTGATACCAATCAAGCGTCTGTCGGCAGATGCACAATCTTTTAAAATCAAAGCTAGCCTTTAAAATGGTCAAGAGAAAAGTTTATACTGAAAACAGAGCTTTTTAAACCGCTGGGAGGCTGAATATATGCTTACTGATATTGGCGGTAAACCTGTTTGTCTAATTTATGGAAATAATGTGGCAGTCATCAAAGAATATAATCTGAGACGGCACTACGAGATTAAACATCATGACAAGTTAAACCGCCTGAATGCAGAGCAGAAGCTACAGAATGTAGAAGAATTAAAGAGGTATCTAACATTACAGCAGATGTTTTTCACCAAAGCAAAATCACAAACTAATGTTGCAGTCAAAGCAAGTTTTATTGTGTCAGAGGATATCGCAAAATCAGGCCGTCCATTTACAGAAGGAGAGTTTCTGAAGCACTGCATGATGAAAGTGTGTGTCGTCTTGTGTTCAGGAAAAAAAGCAGATGTTTGTAAAGGTATGCCTTAGCAGAAATATGGTTGTTAATCGGGTTTGTGAGATGGCCACTGAGGTGAAAACACAGCTGATCGAAAAAGGCAAAGACTTTGTTGCAATCTCCTTTGCTGTCGATGAAAGTAATGACACGACTGACACTGCACAGCTCGACGTCTTCATCCTTGGAGTGGACTGCAATTTGAATATTACAGAAGAAATATTGGACATGAAATCCATGCATGGGACAACGACAGGAAAAGACATTTTGACAATGTATGTCAAAGTTTAACCAACATGAACCTGCCTTGGGACAAACTCGTTGGACTGACAACAGATGGAGCACCGACGATGTGTGGCGAAAAACGTGGATGCAGAGGAACTGTACTGGTGAAATGATAGCGTATTACTGCATCATACACCAAGGAACGCTATGTGGTAAAGTCCTCAACATGGAAAATCAAATCAAATCAAATCAAATCAACTTTATTTTAAAAGCGTCACAAATTGGGTACGCAGCCCCGTCTTACATTCGGCCCTTCCAATCACTCGTCTTTCGTTCATCAAGAGCATTATACATTTACATTGGAAGAAAAATAAACATTGTGAAATGAATGTTGTAAACATAAACAAGGCAAATTACCATGTTATGAGGCCCATCTCCCACCTACCCATACATCACCCCACCCAAACATGGAAAGGTGTAATGAGCATTGTAACACAAACCGCCAACTTTATCAGATATCATATTATGTTTAAAAAAGTTTAATTTTCGGCTTATTGAAAGTTTATCCTGTCCGGCCCGAAACCTAACGTGTGATTTGAGAATTGGCCCACTAGGAAGATATTGGAGATTAAATGGCAAGGCAAGATCCCAGACACTGAAGTGCTAGAAAGAGCGTCCATGTCCAGTATCCACACTCCACTAATGAAAAATCAGATTCGCTGGGCTGGTCACTTAACTCGTATGCCAGATCACAGGCTCACTAAACAATTTTTTTTACAGCGAGCTGCGTTGTGGTAAACGCTCCCAAGGCGGCCAAAGGAAACGCTTTAAAGACTCTAAAAATCTCAATTAAAGCTTTTGGAATTCATCTTGGCACCTGGGAGACTGCTGCTAAAGACCCAATTCGTGGCGTACATCATTACAAAGGGTGCAGTCACTTGTGAAACAACCAGGAATGCAAGAGCTGTGAAGAAAAGGCTGGACAGAAAAACCACAGCAGGAGATCCTCCTCCTAGAACGTCAAGCATCCTTTGCCCACATTGTAAAAGAACATTTCGAGCCAAAATAGGTCTTATCAGCCATCTTAGAACTCACGGCTCCATACTCTCAACCCAACTTGATGAAATGAATGGTCATCATCATTCTTGATGGACAAACAACATAACATTAGACAGAGTATATTCAACAGTGCTTAACCAACAGTGTATATTCAACAATGTATTACCAGCTGTGTATATTCAACAGTGTATATTCAACTGTGTATATTTATCAGTGTATATAGCAGTCCTAAGTGGCATTTTGAGAGATTGTTTACAGAAACTCTGTTTCCTCATCTTCTTCCTGGTCATTCTCAGACAGTCAACAGTTAGTGCCAGATCCACATATAGACGTCCCGTGTTGTTATACAAGGAAGTGTATTACAAAGCAGTGTATTAATGGTGTGTATGTTTACGCTCATTACTGTTAGACAGAGCAGAAACATGAAAGGTGATGGCGGTCAGGGGGTATTTCTGCCGTCATAACCTACATAAACAGAGAACCGATTAACTAATTTTGGTACGATTTGTACTGGGACTTTTCGTTGGCTGTTGAATAAGATAACGGAGCCCGCATGATAATACTCCAGTGTAATAATGTCAGTGATTTACACATCTCATATTAGATAGTGTGTCAGGTCTTAGTCAGATATGACTGAGCTACGTATGACAGTAGACGGTACTACCTGCTTTCTTTTAGCGCCGGATGTAGGGCGGTGCTTACCAAACACGACACCTTGCATTGTGCCAACGGCTTCCGGCTCTAAGAGCGCAATTGGGAGGGTACAAGCCTTATCCTGATGCGAGGAAATGCAACCTAAAGATAAAATTTCATGGCAGGGCATACCAGGCCCTAAGCTTTGGTTTGCAGATGGTCTAGGGTCAAACCTTGGAAAAGCGGACAGTTAGAGCATTGCTTTGCTGATCCGGCAGCTTCTGCAGCTTGTCTTATTCCAGTTATTACATTATATACCATTCCCCTGGAGTGAACTAGGCAGGCCGAGAGAGGGATCATGCTGCATAGGCAACACATGGTCTCTATATTTTAGCACTGGCTTTGTGCTATGGAGAGGTATAACTCCATCTCTGGTCTTAACGGTCTCGGAATCAAAACGAGAGATAGCAGTTATGGGTTATACGTCCTTGTCAATTGGCGTTGACATGGGGCGCCACAAGTTGCCTCTGACGGTGGGAGACACCTACAGGTGTCACTGATCAGCTACCGCACGCCTCAAGCTGGCAGCCCCCGGCCAACTGGGTGCTGATCCGCCACAGCCAGCCTGCTCCAATGGGTGCTTGGGGCTAAGACAAAATCTGACTCGTATGCTGTAAAACCAATTCACCAGGTAATACTAAAAAGAAAAATTGAAACTTCAAGCTGTGGACGAACATTTATAGCGCGAACTGGCCTTACCAGTCACATTCGCTACCGCCATGGGTTGTAGTTATTATGCCTTTTTGAAGCACAATGTAACAAACTATCGCCTGTCAAGACAGCAAGATGACAATGAATGATTAGATGGTACTTTAATTTGTTGTGGTTTGTTCATAATCTTCAAATGACGACCTGTTATTGTTTTGAAAATTAATGACGGGCATCATTTTACGTGGAATTAGAATGTGGCCATTGTGCCTTTAGAGAAACGGGTACAACTTATGTTGTTTTTTTCTTAATTGTTGCTTGTTGCTGCTTTATTTTGTTATAGACATCTTTGTAGTGGCTCCATAGAAAAATAATGAGAACACCTTGGAAGGATAGAGAGAGCAATGAAGTTATTTTGAAAGACGTTAACTAAGGAAGAGAACAGGTTACTCGCAAGAGAAGAAATCATTATCTGAGCATGTCACGAAACAGTCCACATATATTGGACATGCCATGAGATAGTCCACATTTTTTGGGCACGTCATGTGTAGGGTAAAGCTGGAATATGTCGTTACAACCGGACAGCTGAGGGAATGAGAAGCAGGGGGAGACCATGAGAGAAGATGTTGAACAGTTTGAAATCTTGGCATGGAGGACCTTCTGTATATGAAATGATTGGCAGCACACGAAACACAGGAGTGTGGACAGACAATATCGCCAATGTTAACGGAATTGACTATAAGAAGAGGAACCTTGTAATTTAAATATGGAAGATTCACAAGGACAGGAACTCACTGGAGGCAACAATCTCGTTGCCTATGTTGTTGTGATCTACAGTCAGTCCTTACAGGAAACCATTAGCAAGATTCTGCTTACGTGAGCCCAGGTTCTTGTCCAGCGTCTGATTATACTGCTTCATGGATTTGTTAAACTGCTTCATGGATTTGTTAAACTGCTTCATGGATTTGTCAAACTGCTTCATGGATTTGTTAAACTGCTTCATGGATTTGTTAAACTGTCTCTCTCCGCTTCCGTCAAGGGCCTGTAAAATAACTTACAGCGTGAGTGAAACTTAGAAAACTTCGGATACAAGCAATGCATCAGAATGTATATGTATTTACACACATTCGTAGGAGACAAAGACTTGACTGAAGACATTGCCCGCCTGTCTCACACAGGAAGACAGATGCTGGAAAAACGTATCACATTACATGGGATGTCACAACAGGTCGTTGCAGTCCAACTCCAGCATTATTGGTTGTTTGTGATTCCTGGAAAGTTTAAATTCAGTACTTTGCCATTGAATCTGAATGACTGACACTCATACCATTGTATGGAAATACCAACGCAAGGCGGTCTTCTGCCAAATCGCCCACAGCTGTGTTTCGGTATGCGGGATTACGAATTGCATCTGTAACCCCTTCGACACAGAGAATGAAAAAGACAACGTAAAACCGCACTTCGAGAGATTAATTCATATGCCTTTTTAGGTAGCAATATAGACAAAGATAGAGAATAGATAACGATATTTTTAAAAATATAAAAGGCAATGGAAGCTGTTTTAGCTCTAAGAAATGTTTGTACGTCAAAATGAATTAATCTTCGCACCAAATTTAGAATATTCAATTCTAAGGTTAAAAAAGGCTTATGGATCAGAAACATTTGGCGAAGGTCTAAACCAATTACAAACTACAAACATTAATTAACTGGTGCCTTACAGAATTACGAATGTGGACATTATGGAGAAATATATGCAATTACCAAATGAATCAAGAGTGGAAGGAAAGACTACAGCGCTGGATAGTCCATACATTGAGAAATCCTGATAACAGTATACTAGGAAAGCCTTTGTCTGGAATACACACGGGACAAAATATAAAGGTACACAAGGAGAAGAAATGTGGAGACACCCATGAATAATGTGTCTGGGAAATGGATGGGTCTGTATGTGATTGCAAATTATAGGAAGACTTGGAGTGAATTGGTTGAGGACCTATGCGTCAATGAGGGTTAACGGCGAAAGAAGAAAAAATTAAGCAGAAAATCTAGTAGATAACAGTGACGGTTGAAGAAATGCATAGTTGTACGTATTCTTTAGTTGCCTTCTCTTGGTCTTTACATTATAGTCGATCATTGCGACAGCTAAAGATAATGGACTCTATTCCACTTCATCCTGGCATGCTGAATAATTGGCAGTAGACACACATCTTCCTGAACAAACCAGGGTCCATGGATTATTTGATCACTTTCATTTCGGTGGCCTTACTTCCACAATATTTCCATTTACCCATTTTATTAGGCTGAATCGACCCCAGGAGCCACATTATCAACAATACCACCCCCAAGATGTATGTAGATAGCTACTAGGCCACGACGCTTCCCGAGTTTTGACTGGTGATGTCAGCCATCCGGTCACTTGCAATGTGTCAGACAATCCACTGCTTTCAATGTAAACTTACATTTATAAAGTACAGTGCTCATGTTCCTCCCCCTATTCCAGCTCCTGCTCATGCATCTTCTTCCTGCTTCTTCCTTCTTCTTCTTCTTCTTCCTTCTTCTTCCTTCTTCTTCCTTCTTCTTCTTCTTCTTCCTTCTTCTTCCTTCTTCTTTCCTTCTTCTTCCTTCTTCTTCCTTCTTCTTCCTTCTTCTTCCTTCTTCTTCCTTCTTCTTCCTTCTTCTTCTTCTTCTTCCTTCTTCTTCCTTCTTCTTCCTTCTTCTTCTTCTTCTCCTCCTTCTTCTCCCTTCTTCTCCCTTCTTCTTCTTCTTCTTCCTTCTTCTTCCTTCTTCTTCCTTCTTCTTCCTTCTTCTTCCTTCTTCTTCCTTCTTCTTCTTTCCTTCTTCTTCTTCCTTCTTCTTCTTCCTTCTTCTTCTTCCTTCTTCTTCTTCCTTCTTCTTCTTCTCTTCTTCTTCTTTTCTTCCTTCTTCTTCCTTCTTCTTCTTCCTTCTTCTTCTTCCTTCTTCTTCTTCCTTCTTCTTCTTCCTTCTTCTTCTTCCTTCTTCATCTTCCTTCTTCTTCTTCCTTCTTCTTCTTCCTTCTTCTTCTTCCTTCTTCTTCTTCCTTCTTCTTCTTCCGTCTTCTTCTTCCTTCTTCTTCTTCCTTCTTCTTCTTCCTCTTCTTCTTCCTCTTCTTCTTCCTTCTTCTTCTTTCTTCTTCTTTCCTTCTTCTTCTTCTTCTTCTTCTTCTTCTTCTTCTTCCTTCTTCTTCTTCCTTCTTCTTCTTCCTTCTTCTTCTTCCTTCTTCTTCTTCCTTCTTCTTCTTCTTCTTCTTCTTCCTTCTTCTTCTTCCTTCTTCTTCTTCCTTCTTCTTCTTCCTTCTCTTCTTCCTTCTTCTTCTTCCTTCTTCTTCTTCCTCCTATTAATCTGCAGTTTCAGCGCAGTAAGCAAAGAGTAGCCGCAGAGAAGAGCGAACTGATGCACGAATGCTTAAAGACATTGGAGTACATAAACAACTGCTGAACATTAACACCATAAAAGTGATTATGATTCGGTTACATTATGGTTATGTCGATTATTTAAAATACGGAAGGGCGAGGTCCAAAGAAAGAGCAAAAGAAATATTCGGAAAGCAAACAACCACTGAAATATGCTAGAACTTTAGATCAAACATATGCATACCAGAAGAGAGTTACAAAGAGCAGGTGACACGATTTCAGTGCCATTTTAGGAGTGATTAACCTGAAGACGAAAATATTTTGAGTGCTTTGTCACACAAGTGTGCGTGTTAATACGATTCAAGCTTGTCGCTGAACAGCAGCTAAAACAGACCTTTAAAAACAGTGTTTTATGGCTTCTAGAATTTACCTAGCATTCATGTATGACGTGTAGCATGTGTTTGTTTACAACGTGTGCATATATTTTACAACTTATTTATATTAGTTCTGTTGACTGCGAACCATGCAAGATAATACGGAAAGGGCTTATACGTGACTTCATTTGTAAGAGGGGGCTTCAATGAAAACCATAAGTCTTTTTTGTTTTTTAAATTGGGAAAAAGGGTGTGGGGGTAATATATTAAAAAGTAAAGAACAAATGTATACTTTTTTGATGTAGTCACAATGTTGTTCAATGCAAGTCGCTCAGCGCCGATAAACTGCTTGGATTCCTATAGAAACATTTCTCTTGGTCGCGTGTGTAACCACTCATGCACCACCTGCTGTACCCCTTCTATCGGATAGGAAAGTCTGTCACAGAAGTCACGCCGTTTGAAACATCCTACTCCACTCATACACGTCTGAACTGGAAGGCATGCATCACCATACTGGACATTCATTTGCCGATGCATTTCTATAGGTTTCACTTCTTCACTGATAACAAAACGGATAGTGCATATCAAAACTGGGCGTCATCTTTAAACTGTCCTTATAACGTCACCTCGTTGCCTTCACCATTATGTCTCGTGATTAACACTCTTGACATCCTCAACAACAATACTGACAGGTTTCAAAACAATGGCATGCTTAATGTAATTTCTATCACACATTTAATGTTCATTTGAAGCTAACCCAACCCCTCCAGTATTATAAATTAACAGTATCGTTATATTAAAGTGGATTTGTTAGCATTTCCAGTATTATTTGTTTGTTTATTGAAAACAAAATATATGTTATGAGACTTTTCCGTTAACACAAGTTTCCTAGTTTCGTGTTCTCCACCCCCCCACCCCCCGTCTCTCTCTCTCTCTCTCATCTCTCTCTCTCTCTCTCTCTCTCTCTCTCTCTCTCTCTCTCTCTCTCTCTCTCTCTCTCTCTCGTGTCTTGCTTTCTGTCTCACGGCAGCTGGAAGTCGTAAGGAGTAGGTTTTAAGGCTAAAACTCTTGTAAAATTGCTAGGAAAGAAACATATCTGCGGGTAGACAGCCATTTTCACCGTGAATGCAAAATTTTTAGAGTAGTGATTCTCAACAGTTATTGGTCGAATGCACACCTTCACATATGTTTAGAATATCATTCTCTCTCTCCCTCCCCCCCCCCACCCATCCTCTTCGTATTTCCTCCCTATAAATTCCCTCACACCCTTCAATGCAGTATGCGTAAAATAGTCAGCTAAATTAATAACGCATATTAGAACAAATATTGACGTCAACATAAAACGTGATTTGTAGGTCTACTTACGTTATAAAACGAATTTCAGAAGGGTGAGAAGTACAGAACCGTAAAGTATGGAGGGAAACCAATATCAAGTAATCGGTTCTTGTATTAACGCGATCTTGAAATAAGCTTAATTCCCCTCCCCCCCCCCCCCCCTCCCCCCCCTTAAAAAAACAAAAACAAAAAATACTAAAAGCCTCCGAAGGGGATTTTAGGGTTTCGGGGGAGGGGGGAATTTTCCACCGATTGAAAACCACTGGTCTAGACCACATGTGTCAAATTCAAGCCCCTCGGCCACATCCGGCTCGAGGTACAATCATATCAGGCCCGAGAAGTCTCAACCGACGTACAAATATATTCGGCCCGAGAGAGAATTTTAGGCAAAAATATTTTTGTTATAGTCATGATACAAAGTGCAAATCAAATTCACTAATTAGCAGCCTTCCGAAAAAAGGCTACCAGAGAGCGTTCTCAGCTTCGATCAGAATAAACGAAAATAAATGTTGTGTAGTGAGTTAGTGTTCGTCGTTGTAGTTACATAGCAACGTTCAGAAGCTCGTTTTGGATTGGCGCATAAAATATTAAAGTAGTATAATGCCTGAATATTACATTACCTTTTCCCGCTACAGCTAACCTGATACCAATCAAGCGTCTGTCGGCAGATGCACAATCTTTAAAATCAAAGCTAGCCTTTAAAATGGTCAAGAGAAAAGTTATACTGAAAACAGAGCTTTTTAAACCGCTGGAGGCTGAATATATGCTTACTGATATGGCGGTAAACCGTTTGTCTAATTTATGGAAATAATGTGGCAGTCATCAAAGAATATAATCTGAGACGGCACTACGAGATTAAACATCATGACAAGTTAACCGCCTGAATGCAGAGCAGAAGCTACAGAATGTAGAAGAATTAAAGAGGTATCTAACATTACAGCAGATGTTTTTCACCAAAGCAAAATCACAAACTAATGTTGCAGTCAAAGCAAGTTTATTGTGTCAGAGGATATCGCAAAATCAGGCCGTCCATTTACAGAAGGAGAGTTTCTGAAGCACTGCATGATGAAAGTGTGTGTCGTCTTGTGTTCAGGAAAAAAAGCAGATGTTTGTAAAGGTATGCCTTAGCAGAAATATGGTTGTTAATCGGGTTTGTGAGATGGCCACTGAGGTGAAACACAGCTGATCGAAAAAGGCAAAGACTTTGTTGCAATCTCCTTGCTGTCGATGAAAGTAATGACACGACTGACACTGCACAGCTCGACGTCTTCATCCTTGGAGTGGACTGCAATTTGAATATTACAGAAGAAATATTGGACATGAAATCATGCATGGGACAACGACAGGAAAAGACATTTTGACAATGTATGTCAAAGTTTAACCAACATGAACTGCCTTGGACAAACTCGTTGGACTGACAACAGATGGAGCACCGACGATGTGTGGCGAAAAACGTGGATGCAGAGGAACTGTACTGGTGAATGATAGCGTATTACTGCATCATACACCAAGGAACGCTATGTGGTAAAGTCCTCAACATGGAAAATCAAATCAAATCAAATCAAATCAACTTTATTTTAAAAGCGTCACAAATTGGTACGCAGCCCCGTCTTACATTCGG
>OY992892.1:68543853-68583911 GCA_963921405.1 Cepaea hortensis | reverse complement strand
AGTTAGCAATTAATCCTCTCTAATACATCGCCTTCTGAAGGGCACATCTAACCACACACACACACACACACACACACTTGCACGCACGCATGCAGACAGACAGACAGACAGACAGACAGACAGACAGACAGACAGACAGACAGACAGACAGACCAGACAGACCAGACAGACCAGACAGACCAGACAGACCAGACAGACAGACCAGACCAGACAGACCAGACAGACCAGACAGACCAGACAGACCAGACAGACAGACAGACAGACAGACATTCGTTAAATAACAATTGTGTAGGGTTTGTTGGTTGTTTAATTCTTTGGAAGACCAAGTCTCATCTTCGTCGTTCCTCTTTCGGAGGAAGTGCATCACAGCCTGTTGTGTACCCACAGATCAGCGTGACCGACTTCTACATGCATTCGTGTAAGGTTTGCTTCCTCTAGACAAGGGGTGTCAAACTCAATCGCACAGCGTACCGAATCTCAAATCACACGTAAGGTTGCGGGCCGGACAGGATAAACATTCAATAAGCCGAAAATTAAACCTTTTATTATACGTTAATATGATATCTGATAAAGTTGACGGTTTGTGTTACAATGCTCATTGCATCTTCCATGTTGAAGACTTTACCACACAGCTATCAATTAACCAGTACAGTTCTCCTGCATCTTTAACCGCATCCTTCCAACTAGTCCACTTTTTTCGCCACACATCGCCGGTGCTCCATCTGTTGTCAGTCCAACGAGTTTGTCCCAAGGCAGGTTCATGTTGGTTAAACTTTGACATAGTTTCAAAATGTCTTTTCCTGTCGTTGTCCCATGCATGGATTTCATGTCCAATATTTCTTCTGTAACATTCAAACTGGAGTCCACTCCACGGATGAAGATGGGGAGCTGTGCAGTGTCAGTCGTGTCATTACTTTCATCGACAGCAAGAGAGAATGCAACAAAGTCTTTGTCTTTTTCGATCAGCTGTGCTTTCACATCAGTGGCCATCTCACAAACCCGATCAACATCCGTATTTCTGCTAACGCTTACCTTTGCAAACATCTGCTTTTTTTCCTGAACACAAGACGTCACACACTTTCATCATTCAGCGCTTCAGAGACTCTCCTTCTGTAAATGGTCGGCCTGATTTTGCGATATCCTCTGACACAATAAAACTTGCTTTGACTGCAACATTAGTTTGTGATTTTGCTTTGGTGAAAAACATCTGCTGTGATGTTAGAAGCCTCTTCAATTCTTCTACATTCTGTAGCTTCTGCTCTGCATTCAGGCTGTTTAACTTGTCTTGATGTTTAATCTCGTAGTGCCGTCTCAGATTACATTCTTTGATCACAGCCACATTATCTCCATATATTAGACACACAGGTTTACCGCCATTATCAGTAAACATGTATTCAGCCTCTCAGCGGCTTTGAAAGGCTCTGTTTTCATAATAAACTTTTATCTTGGCCATTTTAAAGGCTAGCTTTGATTTTAAAAGATTGTGCATCTACCGACAGACGCTTGATTGATATCAGTTTAGCCGTAGCGGGAAAAGGTGATGTAATATCCAGGCATTACACTACTTTCATTGTTTATGCGCCAATCCAAAACGAACATCTGAACGTTGCTAGGTAACTATAACGACGAACACTAACTCACTACACAACATTTATTTTCGCTTATTCTGATCGAAGCAAGAACGCTCTCAAGTAGCCTTTTTTCGGACGGCTGCTAATTAGGGAATTTGATTTGCACTTTAAATCGTGACTATAAAAAAAAATGTTTGTGCCTAAAATTCTCTCTTGCGCCAAATATATTTGTACGTCGGTTGAGAGATCTCGGGCCTATATATGATTGTACAGCGGGCCAGATGTGGCCTGCGCGGCTTGAGTTTGACACATGTGCTCTAGACCAGTGGTTCTCAATCGGTGGGAAATTATCCCCACTCCCCAACCCCTCTCTCCGAAACCCTAAAATCCCCTCGGAATTTATTTTTTTTTTTTTTTTTTTTTTTTTTTTTTTTTTTTTTTTTTTTTTTTTTTTGGAGAGAGAGAGAGAGAACAGCTTCGGTTCAACGCGGTAGCGACACACATTATTTATCTAAATATGTTTCACGTACCTTACGACAAACTGTGCATTCAGAATTGAGGAGCTCCCGTCCCAACACTGGACGTTCTGTCAGTTTTCTTTGACAAACAGCAAGACACTGGCTTCCTCTCTCCCATTTACGAATTAACACAGTCGTCCAAACATAACGTCTGGCTCGCAAGGCCGGATCTCAACTCAGCCTCTCTTTGTTCTGCGAAAGTTCTTGCGCATGCGTTAGCGGACCTGGTTGGGTTGAGCTTTCGTCACCCGAACAGTCGAGAAGTCAAGGGCCACCAATCGCCCTTGCGTTGGGTACATTAATACCTCGGTTGTACCCCTTCAACTAGATCGGCTGTTCAACTCTTACAGAAAAGGGGAATGTGACTTTGGGAGTTTTGCTAGGTGAATTCTCAGCAGTTCCATGACATAGGCCCCCTCTTAAGAGTGTTGATCGCGTCGACTGTCTCCTGCTGGATGTTCAATCCTAGTAAACTCGTCCTCTGCCTCTGGGACTGGATGACTAGACAGAAATTCAGCCCCAACATTCTCCTTACCGGGAATGTATTCCACCGTAAAGGTGTAGGGCTGAAGCAACAACGACCAACGCATCAAGCGCGCGTTGGGCTTACTGGAGGTGGCCAAGCCCATCTTTGGTTGATGGTCTGCCTGTGTCCTCAAAGGTACAACCTCCCCATCAATTTGGGCCGTACTTGGACAGCCCGTCTCATCTCAGTGATCGACAACCGGGCTCGCCCGTCGAGTCCTTACGTTCGGCCGGACGACCATCCGACTCGCGTACGCAACGGGGTGCAATACCGACGGATCTTCCCTTCCCGGCGGTACCAGTGTCGTCACTACAGCTATGTCTCCCTACAAACATGTCTCGGGATTTGCGGTATCGTCCTCGATGGACGGTATAGTCTTTCCAGAACCCTCTGGACTCGGGTTTCCCTGGCCATCTCTTTCGATAGCCGGGGCCAGTCAGTCGATCATCGGTCGGAGTCCAGGGTATCTCGCGCCGAATCCGACGTTACCCACCCCTTCCGAACGGGGTTTCTAGTGACTGACATCGCCGACTGGTGCCGAGATTTGTCACCGGACCTCTCCTCGGTTTTCCGCAGGAGATTTGTATGGAAAATTCTCAAAATTCCCCTGATCCGGATCTCGTAGATGGTCTTGGAAACTACCCTGACCACGGGATAAGGTCCTTGCCATCCTACCTCGAGCATATTGGTCCTGCTTGGACCCCACAATAATACTCTATCTCCCACCTTAAGACCTATTCTAGTCTTAGTCCGATTTGTGGGTGTAGCCTTCTGGCACTCTGGGCATGACTTTACTAACCGTCGTACATCGCCAGTCATTCGTGGCCAGTAATAATGGCCTGAAATCCGCTGCAGCGTCGCTCTGACACCCATATGTCCATTCCCGGATAGGTTACTACCCGATATGGCGTGTCCCCTCTGAAGAATTTGGAGAAGGTAGTCCGTCGGGACCACCAACTGCCCGTGCAGTTCCTCTCACCTTCCGGCTATCCGGTAGAGCAGCCGATTCTTCAGATAGTACTGGTCCCGTTGCGGTGGGTCAGCACTTTTCTGCAGCTTCTTGTAGCACGGACGTAGGGTCGCGTCTTCGCTCTGGGCCGTGCGCAAATCCCCTAGCTGGGTTTTCGAGCTGGTTGTGTTTGCCTCGTCTTTCCCCGTGTGGGCGCAGGTATGTAGGTCGCCTAGGTGGATTGGCTCCTTTGGCACCCCTAGAAATACATATTTACTCCCCAGGATCACCGGATATAGGGGATCGAGTAATACCGCGGCTGGGATGATGCCCGTGACGTATCTCGACCTAATCTCTACGCTAGCGATTGGTATCGTCATGGCTACCGCACTCTTCAACGCCGGCTGTATCTCGATGCTTTCCCCAGTGAGTTGGTCTGGCCTCACTAGACTGGCGGCAATGACGGCTTCCCCGTCTAGTCCAGTGTCATAGAGACACTCAACCTGCTAGCCATTGACTTCGATCAGTTCGACCACAGGTGGCCTCCCTTGATCCAGAGTCTCTTCGACGACCTCGACCTTTTCGGTGGCAACAGCCTTTGGAGCCACTAGGCAGGCCGCGAAGTGTGAGCGCTTAGCCTTCGATCTGCAGTCCCTTGTATTGAGCGAGGGCGACTGGCAAATCGAACACCACTTCTCACTCCTGTTCCGTTTCGGTGGAGAGTTATGTGGGCTCTTGCTACCATCCTTTGATTTCTCTGGACTCTGGTCAGAGGATTTCTCATAATATTCTACCTTCTTGGCATGAGAGTTTTTCAGTTTCTTTCTGTCAGTCTTGTCCCGACTTTTACCAATGGAGGGATGGGTTTCCCCACCTTCACCATGCGCTCGACGAATCGTTCTGCCATTTTGGCTACTACCTCTAATCTTTCCGCCCCTTGTTCTCCCAAGAACTCTTTGAGCGGTTTCGACATATGCTTCCGCATCTGGTCGACGATCATCAGTTCTTCGAGACTGTCGTAATCGTGTGCGAACTGAGCTAAGTCCATCCATTTATGAAGGTAGGATCTAAGACGCTCGCCGTATGCAGCAAATAACTCACCCGGCTCTCGTTTCGCTACCCGAAACGTCTTACGGTACGTATGCGACGTCATCTCAAACCGTTTCAACAGCGCTGCCTTCAGTTCAGCATAATTATTCTCGTGGCCCCCCGGTAAACGCGAGTAGACCTCGTAAGAGGTTCCGCGCAACCCCTGGGACAGTTTCAGACACCACTTGTCTCGATCGAGACCCATGGCGTCAGACATAGCCTCGAACTTTTGTAAGAACTGGTCGATCTTTTCCTTATCTTCCTCAAAAATCGGTAGAGGAAACTTCATAGCATGATAACCATGTCGACCTAAGGTAGGTGAACCAGGGAGTGAAGACCCTCCTACTGCTCCCTCAGAATCCTTACTTGATTGTGCCCTGAGCTCGAGTTCCCGCATGCGGTACTCATGCTCTCGCTTCTGAGCCTCTTGTTCGGCTTCGAATTTTTTAGCAGCTTGCTCGGCTTCGAACTTCTTAGCGGTTTGCTCGGCTTCGAACTTCTTAGCGGCTTGTTCAGCTTCGAACTTCTTAGCGGCTTGACAGCTTCGAACTTCTTCCACTCCAACGCCATCCTTCGATCCTCCACTTCTTGCTGTTTTCTCTCTCTCTCTTCCTGACGGAAGTCTCTCTCAATCCCTTGGATATACTCTGATAGTGCAGTGCCGGTGAGACCCATTCCTTCGCCTGTTGCCCGCACTTCATCAATATTTAATTTTGTGGATGCCATACTTAGAGAGTATATGTTAGTAGGGTGAGTGATAGGTAAATAAAGCAATATATAGATAGGCAATACACCAATCTAATCTATATATGACGTCCCAACACACCACAAGTCAATCTGTCTTTGTCAAGAGAAGAAACAGGACCAAAGACCTATGTAGACCTGAATAGAGATACGTAGGAAAGAAATGTCCTAACCACAATCACCAGAGCTGTCTCATCAAAATCCCGGACGAGCCCCCCAAATAATGTCGTAGTATTTCCTGGGGTAAGGGAAGCGTACTATTACATCTTAATAACGGAATAGATGCACTCTGGGAATACAATAGATCTCAGTCTACAGACCCCACCAGCCCTTGGATTCCTGTCTCTCTCACTATCAACCGCTGGACAATACCCTTTTCACTTCTCATCCAGAACAGATGACACGACTCTGGTGTCTACACATAATGACTAGATGATATAATGTACAAGAGGATTATCAACAAGGGGAATGTTCATGAGAGAATCCTGGCCGCCGGCAGGTGATAGAAGAAAAGGCTGTCTGGATCAGCCTCAGGCTGTCTCACTCATCACTGTACATTGGTTACTATACCACAAGGTTAAAGAGGTCACTCATCTGCACACGTAGCGTGGAATATCTCTGCCGAGGTGTAGACTCAAATGAAATGACTAGCACGTCAATGTGGTGACTCCAAGTTGCGGTGGTACGTGATGACTCCGGACTAACATCCCTGTAGAAGTTCTGAAGGCCTGTCCTTCAAGCTTCACTGGTAAGGCCTGAGCTAGACAACGGTCCTAAGAAGCCACCATAACATTTCACACACATTTAACAATGTCAACGTTCTGGAAACAGATGGTGGTCTCTAATGGGATCAGGATGGGTATAACTGGGCCTATAAGCACAGAAAGTTGGCACAGTTCAAGGTGACTCTGTCACTCAAAGTCAGTACTGGTAGCGCGTGACCCGGTAAGGAATGTCACAAATGTTCCGATTTCTACATGGTAGACTGTTCCTGGAACACCAGGCCATCCTGAAATCAATGGTAATGTAGTTCTTCTCTACCCGTTTGGCTAGTGGGTCACAATGTCAAAATTGATCACAGACAAGAGGACACAATACTCGCCCGTGTGTCGCCATCATAATACTTGGTGGACTGACTGAAGATCATTTAGCGGTTGAGACGGGACTGGACTGTGGCGTAGTGACTTCCCGGCACGTGGTGTGGTGTAGAAGCCTCACTTCACGTCACATAGGTAAGCCAGTCATTTAGCCTTCACCAAGTCATCTTCCTCTGGTCCCGTCACGTAAGTCTCTCAGAAAGTAGAACCTGCCAAAGATAACACCATGTGTGAATATCGTGACACAGACTTACCCCCAGAGGTACACGTTACCTATGCGTACTCAGCATAGGCCGGTGTCGCTATGACCCGGCCGGCAGGCTCACAGACCAGGATCCACTGCCAAAACTGAACTAGGTCTGGGTCCTAACAAGTGCTGGCTGAACCGTCCTCCGTCTCGAACCCGCCCAAGGTAGGGCTGTGTATTTGGTCCTGGTGTCGGCGAAATCCTTCTGTCCTTAAAAAGGCTTCTAAGGACACAATATACCAGGTTAGTAGGTTCAAAATACCTAGAGACAGAATGGCCCTGAAGGAGGACCGGTGACCACCGAATTCCCCTCCCTCGGAGGTAGCCCCCTCTCCCTGGTTCTATTTTATGTTTACCTACTATACAACCAGTTTCCCGGAGCTCGAGCTTTGATCCAGGAATTTAATAGATGATACAGGGAAATCCCCCTGTAGCGGAAGTCCACATCCCGTTCCCTCCTCCCCTAGTTAGGGTCAGAGCATTTGGAACGGTGTTCAGCTGGTTGTGACCAGCTCTGTCGCATTCCCCAGTTTCTCCAGTGTCAACCTCTCGGGAACCAACTGTATATCAAGAGGGTGTTCCGTCACGGCAACCAATAACATAAAGAGTAAGAGGAAAGCTCAACAAAGCCAGTGGTCGCCACACCAAAGAATTCGAACTTAGACTCCCGCAATGTCCTTCGATTGATCAGCTGTTCGAGGCTGACATAAAAGGGGAATGGGACTTTGGGAGATTTGCTAGGTGAATTCTCAGCAGTTCCATGACAATTAGCCATGTGGAATATACTGGCCTACCAAAAGGGGACTGGCTGTTATACTAGGGTTTTGTTATTATTATTATTATCTCTATTATTAAGGGGGAAGATAATCCGTACTGAGATAGTGTTCGAGTAATTTGCGATTATATGAATAGGGATTGGTGATGTCTTTGATTTCTTGTGGAAGATTGTTCCACAGCTGAGCTGCAGAGTACGTTAAGCTTGTTTTGTATAAGTCAATCCTAGGCTTCGGAATGTGTAATATATTTAAACGTTTACTGTGTCTAGCATTATATTTAAACAATGGCCAAAGGTAATTTGGGGCATTCCGATGCAGGATTTTTTGAATTAGTTTAGCTTTATTGAAAAGCAGGCGTTTGCGGAGAGGTGGTAACTGAAGGCGTTTATACAGGCTAGGATTGTCAGATAAACGTTTGTTATAAATTAGACTCATGGCCCGTTTCTGGAGTGAGTAAAGTCGCTTGGTGTTTGAATTAGAACAACCGTCCCAGATTGTAGAGCAGTAGTCAAAGTGTGTCTGTATATGAGAAGTATAGAATAGTTTCCTTGTGTCCTCATCAAGGAAGTTTTTAATTTTGGCGAGTTGGTAGACCTTTTTCGCTGTTTGTTTAATAAGCGCTTGAACGTGGGAATTAAAGGTTAGGTTTCTATCAATGATTATGTCTAATGTTTTGTGCTCAATTACACTTTCTACTGGCATGTTATCGATGTGAAGTTGAAGTGATGTTTGCGAGCTTAGAGTTTGAAGTCTTTGTCTGGTTGTTAGTAACATTGATTTTGTTTTAGTGATATTAATTTCATACGGTTTGAATAGCTCCACCTAACTACATTATTTAATTCTTGTTGTAAAGACGACTCCAATAAAATACAGTTTTCAGCATTTGTGCATTTGAGAGAGAGAGAGAGAGAGAGAGAGAGAGAGAGAGAGAGAGAGAGAGAGAGAGAGAGAGAGAGAGAGAGAGAGAGGGGGGGGGGATCGAGAACACGAAAGTAATAAACTTATGTTAACGGGAAAAGCCTGATAACATATATTTTTGTTTTCAATAAACAAACAAATAATACTGGAAATGCTAACAAATCCACTATAAATATAACAATACTGTTAATTATAATACGGGAGGGGTTGGGGGTAGCTTCAAATTAAATATTAAACGTGTGATATAAATTACATTAAACATGCTTTTGTTTTGAAACCTGTCAGTAGTGTTGTTGAGGATGTCAAGAGTGTAAATCACGTGACATATTGGTGAAAACGAAAGCGGTGACGTTATAATGACAGTTTAAAGATGGCCGCTCCACTTTTGATATGCACTATCCGTTTTGTTATCATGAAGAAGTGAAACCTATAGAAATTCATCGGCAAATGAATGTCCAGTATGGTGATGCATGCCTTCCAGTTCAGTAAGTGTATAAGTGGAGTTGTTGTTTTTGCGTATCCTTTTACAGGACTTAGCTGTCAACAGCAGCATCTTTCAGCTGTCTGTTGATCTCTTGGCAAGATTACGCTCAGTAGTTTGCCATTGCTTTCTGAGCGGCCGGCTCAGTATCCGCAAGTCACGAGCGGGGGTCGAACCACCTCAGTTCTCGCTCCGCTGCGAGACTCTGCGTGATAAACGGGATTACAGAGAGAAAGTGTTGTAACCCCACAGCCAGAGAGACCATAAGTGGAGTAGGATGTGTCAAAACGGCGTGACTTCTGTGACATACTTTCCTATACGATGAAGGGGTACAACAGGTGGTGCATGAGTGGTTACACACGCGACCAAGAGAAATGTTTTCTATAGGAATCCAAGCAGTTTATCGGCGCTGAGGGACTTGCATTGAACAACATGGTGACTACATCAAAAAAGTATAAACTTCTTCAGAATATATTCACCCCCCAACCCCTCCACCCCCACCCCACCACTTTCCCCAATTTAAAAAAAAAACATATAAAAAGACTTATGGTTTTCATTTGAAGCCCTCTCTTAAAAATGAAATCAAGTATAAACTCTTTCCGTATTATCTTGCATGGTTCGAAGTCAACAGAGACTACTATAAATAAGTTGTAAAATATATGCACAAGTTGTAAACAAACAAATGAAAAACTTAAACAGACAAATGGCCGATATTATTGATTTTAGTGGGTATATCATAGTGAAATTCGTTGGTAAGTGGTGGGTTGATGTTATTGGAGATCTGTAGGGGGTAGTAGTTGTATAAACACTATCATCATACGGGTTACAAGTGAAAACTTTAAAAAGTAAAAATGGCCGATATTATAGATTGTAGCGGGTATAGCTTAGTGAAATTTGTTGGTAAGGGGTGCGTAGCGGTTATTAGTGCTCTGTAGTGTGTCGTAGTGACCTATATACTATCATCATAGAGGTGACAAATGAAAACCTTAAAAAGTAAAAATGGCCGATATTATTGATTGTAGCGAGTATAGATTAGTGAAATTCGTTGGTAAGGGCTGGGTAGCGGGTATTAGTGGTATGTAGAGTGTTGTAGTGACCTATACACTATCATCATACAGGTAAAACTGAAATCCTTAAAAAGGTAAAGATGGCTGGCATTATAGACTGTACCGTGTATGGCTTAGTGAAAGTCGTTGGTAAGGGGTGAGTGAGTAACGGAGTAGCTAGATAAGTGCTCCCGAACACTATTATCAAACGATTTTTAGGGCTTCAAATGAAAACCTTAAAAAAATACAAATGACCGATATTACTGAATGTACAGAGTATTTCTTATTGAAATTCGTTGGTAATGGGTGGGTGAATGGAGTAAAGGCTAGATAGGTGCTTCTGATCATAGTTAAAGGGTGGTCGAGTAGTGGGTGGTTAGATAAATACTTCCGGCTCTTGTTAATAACAGGAGGAGGTGCTAGATAAAGACTCACGATCAATGGTAAAGAGTGGATGAGTAGAGGAAAGACTAGATAGGTGCTTCTGAGCGATGTTAAGGGGTGTTATAGTGGCAGGGTTGTTAGATAAATAAGTCCGTTCCTTGAAACGAGTCGAAGGGTGCGTCTCATATTGAAGTCTGTGGAATGAACTCATAGTTGGCTGAGTTAAGGGTGACTGCCATGGCGACTCATCACAGGGCTATGTCGGTGGGCGTGAACGTATGTGAACGTGTTCAGATATGCCTTTGGGAAAAAAACTGAGGAGGACTCAAAGTGTACTGACCGGGGTAAACCTGCTTGAACATGTTTAGACATGTTTTCTATGTTGCATAATCCGCACAGTCTGTATACAAAAGACCACAAAGGCGGGCTTAAGACAATACGCTTGCGACAAGACTTATTGACAACACCACACTGAATAGACCACAGTGGTAAGTAGCACTGTGTGTATGCTATATTGTCCCGTTAGACGTCGTCAAGTCTGTATAGTGCTGTCACTAATGTATATCTCAGAAGCTAAATAAGGTAACAAACAAGAATACACAACAAGGTATCGTCGCCCGGTATAGGAATACTAATACAGATACTAATGACGGTTGTAATCATCATCAGCTTCACTTTTGCCTTCAAGTGACGTGGATAGAAATGACGCCTCACAGCTCGATGGGTGGCACTGAATAGTGTCATCTCGGGTGATTGTCTGTATTCTGAGGCGTCATCTGCGGTAATCCGTTAGGGTAGCTGCTGTGGTGCATTCTAATTGTGTATATATGAAACATGTTTTTCATTAAAGCATGCATTCTGCGTTACCTAACAAGTATTATGCTTTTGTCCATCTACAGATTCAAACCAAGACGACCAGTCCCTCATTGACACGTGGACCACATCGATTCTGGAACGCACAAACGTATGTATACATATCAGGTCTCCACTAAGTGTAGTGTAACATATATGCGTCTACGACTATGTCCTCTTTCTATGCACACTATGCTGTATTCAATTATTCAGTATTGATCATTATCCCACTCACTCTACAGAGTGATAAATAATGTGCTGACACAGGAGAATCTATAGTCATGATCTGTGGTCACTAATGTAGTAAATGAATGTATATAATTAATGTACACGATCTCAAAATACTCTTTCTCTTCAAAATGTGTCACAACTATATAAACGTCAATTATGTGGTGTCAAATTCAGTATGTGAAATTTTTAATGTCCCTTGTTATGTCATCTTTATCCTTCCTCCAGACTGAAAATTTGCAGACAGAAAAATATCGAGACTATTGAGTGGCTTACAAGAAGTGAAATCTCAAGGCTATTGCTTACAAGAAATGAAAGCTCAAAGGTATTGAGCTGTGTATAAGAAAGGAAGACAACGAACGGTCTAGCACAAAATATTGGAATGTATGCTTTCATCATTTCTCACTAACAGTTGGCCATCACTAAATAGTTTCTCCCCTAAATGGTGGGAACCATTAAATGTAGTCAGCATTTCTCACTAATATAGTACAACTCAGTGTCATACAAAATAAAATAGCACAAAGAACAGAATTACCAACCAGGACGTTGCTAATCATCACCACAAAAATATAGTCACGAAGAAGACTCTCTGTAAGGATACAAAGAACATGAAATAATTTACTATGTGTGACAACATAAGCCTCAAATCGTTTTTTCTTTTGATATTTCGTAACAATGTATGCTATATGAAATATTTTTTTCAGTAGATATGCTAACATCATGACTGTCACATGTTGTGAAGTACAAAATGTAAAAATGTCGGACTATAATGATGTTGTCTTTTCTTCACAGGTGTTTGACGGTCAGTGCTTACAACGATTGTGAAAATTTTGAACTAGTGGAAGACTACACAATTTTATAGTGGTCACTATACGTTATCCATTGGAGCTACACACACAGGACATTATATAATACCCGAAGCTATAAGCGTGTTGGAAATATTACTGTCTTTTTCACCACTACATTTTTCTATCATTATGGCCACTAGGCAGAAAATATCTAACTCTGCTCTATCTGTGGTAAAGTATTTACAGAAAACCGCAGGCTTACACGTCACATTAACACCGTACACAAAACCAAAACTGACACATGCCACATTTGCGGCAATCTATACAAAAGGAAAGACATCCTACAACGACACATAAACACTGATCACCAGATATCAACACCAAAACCTGTTACAACTACAATATCAAACATGGACACTAAGCCATCATATACTACACCTGCATCAAGAAAAAGGAAAGTAACAGCAGACACACATACATTTAAAAAACAGAAACTTGATCAAGTGGAAGCAGAGGAAACCGACGTAGAGATAGATGAAGAAATAGAGATAGATGAGGAATTAAAGACCGTAGACAAAATTCCAGACTTTGCAGTCCAACAGAAATATAGTGACATCTGGTCCTACCTTAGGACACATCAGAACATCCACAAACATGTATCGACATACAATATATTTCATCGACCAGACTCAACATAACCAATTGACTGGACCGAGACTTTAAAGCCAATATTTGTTAGTCAGAAATGCAGGTTTAGGTAAATTATTCCCATCATTTGATTTTACGACATACAGAGACAAAAGAACTTAGATTTTTCCACTCATCCTCAAATAATGCATATGAACTCGACGTCCCCCTCTTAGTTACAAACGAACAAGACTTTGAACATCTGTTAGCCAAATGTGAAAAAAAAAAAAAAACAATGTTATTAAATATAGAAGTATCTCGTCCACACTTATGAAAACTAGGAAAATTTGTTAGCCAAATTGGTAAAATATTGTCCAAGTAGGAAAATTCGTTAGCCAAAGAGAGAAATATCTCGTCCAGACTTATAATAAGTAGGAATATGTTGTCAACCAAAGGGGGAAAATGTCGGCTAAACTTATAAAAGGTGGGAAAATTGTTAACGAAATGGGAAATATCTTGGCCAAGTAGGAAAATGTGTTAAGTCAAGGAGGAAAAATAATGACCAAGTAACGACATACAGCGTTCAGACTCATAAACAGTAGGAAACTTTGTTAACCAAATGTAACAAGTTTGGTCAATTTTCAAACAAACTTATAAAAGGTAGGAAACATTGTTAACCAAATGCGAAATAGTTTCAACCAAACTTATATAAAGTAGAAAACTTTGTTAACCAAATGCGAAACATTTCATCCAAACTTATAAACAGTAGGAAACTTTGTTAACCTAATGTGAAAATTTTTTGGTCAAGTGAAGAAATATTTCATCCAAACTTATAAAAAGTAGGAAACTTTGTTAACCAAATGCGAAAAAAATTCCACCAAACTTATAAAAAGTAGGAAATTTGTATATATTAATTTATGTTTAATTGTATTGTTGAAATTGTATTTTTTTAATTCAACAATAGTGACTTATTACATAAGATACATTTAATTTTCTGAATTACAGCTATTGTTTGCATAGGGGACATACGAATATTTCTAGTATGTAAGGTTAGCCAAATTTAAACCAAACTTATAAAAAATTGGAAATATTGTTAACCAAACGTGAAAAGTTTGGCCAACTTTCATCCAAACTTATGAAAAGTAGGAAATTTTGTTGTCCAGTCGTGAAACGTTTGGCCGATTTTCACCCATATATATATATATATATATATATATATATATATATATATATATATATATATATATATATATATATATATATATATATATATATATATATATATATATATATATATATATATATATATATATATATGTTCCTACTTTTTATAAGTTTTGTTGAAATTGTTTCGCATTTGGTTAACAAAGTTTCCGACTTTTAAAAAGTTTGGATGAAATATTTCTTTACTTGAGCAAAAAAAAATTTACATTTGTTTAACAAAGTTTCCTACTTTTTATAAGTTTGGATGAAATGTTTCGCATTTGGTTAAAAAAGTTTTCTACTGTTTATAAGATTCTTTGAAATTGTTTCGCATTTGGTTAACAAAGTTTTCTACTTTTTATAAGTTTGTTTGAAAACTGACCAAACCTTTCACATTTGGTTAACAAAGTTTCCTACTATTTATGAGTCTGAACGCTGTATTTCGTTACTTGGTCATTATTTGTCCTCCTTGACTTAACACATTTTCCTACTTGGCAAATATCTTTCCCATTTGGTTAACAATTTTCCCAATTTTTATAAGTTTAGCCGACATTTTTCCCCTTTGGTTGACAAAATATTCCTACTTATTATAAGTCTGGACGAGATATTTCTCTCTTTGGCTAACGAATTTTCCTACATGGCCAATATTTTACCTATTTGGCTAACAAATGTTCCTAGTTTTCATAAGTGTGGACGAGACATTTCTATATTTGGTAACATTATTTTAGTCACATTTGGCTAAAAGATTTTCCTTCTTGACCTAGGATTTTCCCCCTTTGGCTAACAAAGTTTCCTACTTTTCATCACTTTTGCTTAGAAATTTCTGTATTTTGCCTAACTTCTTCCCATTTGCCTGACAATTTTTCTTCTTTTCATAAGTTAGGCTGGTCTATTTATCGGTTTAGTTGAAATTTTTCCCTTTTTGGACAATATATATTCACATTTGATTAACATATTATCCTAATTTTGATAAGTTTCGATGAAATTTTTCGCCTTTTGTTAACAAAGTTCGTACATTTTTATAAGTTTGGTTGAAAATTTACCAAACCTTTTACATTTGGTTAACAAAGTTTCCTTCTTCTTCTTCTTCAGCGTTCCGAACCATTGAGGTTCTTTGCTGCAGATACAATCCGTCTCAATTTGTCTCTATTGTGTACCTTCTCTTGCCAGTCATTGATTCCAAGTGCTTGTAGGTTTCCTACTTTTTATAAATTTGGTTGAAATTTGGTCAACATGTTCACCTTTTTTTAACAAATTTTCCTACTTTTCATAAGTTTGGTTGAGATATTTATAAGTTTGGTTGTAATTTGGCTAAGATTTTTCATTTTGGTTAATAAAGTGTCATATTTTTTATAAGTTTCGTTGAGATAATTATAAGTTTGGTTGAACATTCTTGTGTGATATTGTACGTGTCTCTCTGTTCAATTATGTCTTTGTTCTCGTGTGACATTGGTGTTGTCTCACTGTTCCATTGTGTGTGTGCATGTGTGAGTGTGTGTGTGTGTGTATGTAAGTGTGTGTGTGTCAATTTCTCCACAGCTTTGCGCCACATTCAACATGAAAAACAAGCTCGCGCACAATCAACATGAAAACAAGTAAAGAATAGAAAGACGAAAACAAGAAAAAACAAGAAAGACGAAACCATGTCAAGCATACCACTGAATAAACCAACAAACCAAATTGTTTCGTTTCATAACTTTTATTTCTTCCCATCAAAATCAGTATTTTCTTGTGCACAACATTCAACATTTTTTATTGTCAATAAAAATAGCATTGTAATGATCGGTGAAAAATGTGACAGACAGTGACACACAACATTGAGTCTTTTATTTTCAGAGATATAGATAATCCACTGTACCACACATACAAGGATATCACACATATGACCAATTTTTTTATATTAATAGAGCATATTATAGACAGCAATCAACCTAGCGAGTGTTCAGTGATGTGGTATATATATATATAAACTAGTGGCAGGGATTGTCTCTACCATGTACTTAGTGTCAGGCCTGTTGTGTAGGGCGTAATTAAACATGTCACTTTCCTGAACTATATCTATAAAGTCGTCAAAGTCGTGTTCGTTTGTAACTAAGAGGGGGGGGGAGGGGGCGTCGAGTTCAAATGCATTAGTTGAGGATGAGTGGAAAAATCTAAGTTCTTTTGTCTCTGTATGTCGTAAAATCAAATGATGGGAATAATTTACCTTAAACCTGCATGTCTGACTAACAAATATTGGCTTTAAATTCTCGGTCCAGTCAATTGGTTGTGTTGAGTCTGATCGATGAAATTTATTGTATGTCGATACATGTTTGTGGATGTTCTGATATGTCCTAAGGTAGGACCAGATGTCTCTATATTTATGTTGGACTGCAAAGTCTGAGATTTTGTCTACGGTCTTTAATTCCTCACCTATCTCTACTTCCTCATCTATCTCTACGTGGGCTTCCTCTGCTTCCACTTGATCAAGTTTCTGTTTTTTTTAATGTATGTGTGTCAGCTGTTACTTTCCTTTACCTTGATGCAGGTGTAGTATTTGATGGTGTAGTGTTGTAGTGGTAACAGGAGTTGGTGTTGATGTCTGGTGATCAGTTTTTATGTGTCGTTGTAGGATGTCTTTCCTTTTGTATAGATTACCGCAAATGTGATATTTGTGAGTTTGGGTTTGTGTACGGTGTTAATGTGACGTGTAAGCCTGTGATTTTCTGTAAATACTTTACCACAGATAGAGCAGAGATAGATATTTTTCTGCCTAGTGGCCATAATGATAGATAAATGTAGTGGTGAAAAAGACAGTAATATTCCCAACATGCTTGTAGCTTCGGGTATTATATAATGTCTCGTGTGTGTAGCTCCAATTGGTAAGGTATAGTTACCACTATAAAATTGTGTAGTCTTCCACTAGTTCCAAATTTTAACAATCGTTGTAAGCACTGACCGTCAAACACCTGTGAAGAACAGACAATATCATTATAGTCCAACATTTTTACATTTTGTACTTCACAACATGTGACAGTCATGATGATAGCATATCTACAGAAAAAAATATTTCATATAACATACATTGTTAGGAAATACCAAAAGAAAAAAGGATTTGAGGCTTATGATGTCACACATAGCAAATTATTTCATTGTCTATTTATCCTTACAGACCATATTTTTGTGGTGATGATTAGCAATGTCCTGGTTGGTAATTCTGTTCTTTGTGCTATTTTATATTGTATGACACTGAGTTGTACTATATCAGTGAGAAATGCTGACTACATTTAAAGGTGCACCCCACTTATGAGGTAAAAATATTTAGTGATGACCAACTGTTAGTGAGAAATGATGAAAGCATACATACCAATATTTTGTGCTAGACCGTTCGTTGCCTTCCTTTCTTATACACAGCTCAATACCTTCGAGCTTTCATTTCTTGTAAGCAATAGCCTCGAGATTTCACTTCTTGTAAGCCACTCAATAGAGTCAATATTTTTCTGTGTCTGCAAATTTTCAGTCTGGAGAAAGGATAAAGATGATATAACAAGGGACAGTAAAAATTTCATATACTGAATTTGACACCACATAATTGACTTTTATATAGCTTTGATAAATTTTGAAGAGAAAGAGCATTTTGAGATCGCGTACATTAGTGATATACATTCATTTAATACATTAGTGACCACAGATCATGACTATAGATTTTCCTGTGTCAGCACATTATTTATCACTCTGTAGAGTGAGTGGGATAATGATCAATACTGAATAATTGAATACAGCATGTTTCCATACACTGCATAGAAAGAGGACATAGTCTTACACGCATATATGTTACACTACACTTAGTGGAGACCTGATATGTATACATACGTTTGTGCGTTCCGGAATCGATGTGGTCCACGAGTCAATGAGGGACTGGTCGTCTTGGTTTGAATCTGTAGATGGACAATAGCATAATACTTTTTAGTTAACGGAGAAAGCATGCTTTAATGTTTCATATGTACACAGTTGTAATGCACCACAGCAGCTACCCTAACGGATTACAGCAGATGACGCCTCAGAATACAGACAATCACTCAGCATTACACTATTCAGTGCCACCCATCGAGCTGTGAAGCATCATTTCTCCCCACGTCACTTAGCGGCAAAAGTGAAGCTGATGATGATTACGACCGTCATTAGTATCTGTATTAGTATTCCTATACCGGGCGGCTATACCTTGCGGTGTATTCTTGTTAGTTACCTCATTTAGCTTCTGAGATATACACTAGTGACAGCACTATACCGACTTGAAGATGTATAACGAGACAATATAGCATACACACAGTGCTAATTACCACTGTGGTCTATTCGGTGAGGTGTTTTCGATAGGTCTTGTCGCAAGCGCAGTGTCTTAAGTCTAGCTTTGCGGTCCTTTGTATATAGACTTTGCGGCTGATGCAACACAGAAAACATGTCTAAACATGTTCAAGCAGGTTTACCCCGGTCATTACACGCTGAGTCATCCTCGGTTTTTCCCCAAATGCATGTCTGAACACGTTCACGTACGCTCACTCCCACCGACAAAGCCCTGTGATGAGTCACCCAGGCAGTCACCCTCAACTCAGCCAACTATGAGTTCATTCTCCAGACTTTAATATGAGACGAACCCTTCAGCTCGTTTCAAGGAACGAATGTATTTATCTAGCCAACCTGTCACTCCACCACCCTTTAACAATGATCAGAAGCACCTATCTAGCCTTGTCTCCATTCACCCACCCCTTATCATCGAGTTTCACTAAGCCATACTCGGTACATTAAATATCGGTCATTTGTAATTTTTTAAGGTTTTCATTTGAAGCCCTAAAAATCGTGTTATGATCGTGTTCGGAAGCACTTATCTAGCTACGCCGTTACTCACTAACCCCTTACCGACGACTTTCACTAAGCCATACCATGTATATGCCGGTCTCTCTGGCTGTGGGGTTACAACACTTTCTCTCTGTAATCCCGTTTATCACGCAGAGTCTCGCAGCGGAGCGAGAACTGAGGTGGTTCGACCCCCGCTCGTGACTTGCGGATACTGAGCCGGCCGCTCAGAAAGCAATGGCAAACTACTGAGCGTAATCTTGCCAAGAGATCAACAGACAGCTGAAAGATGCTGCTGTTGACAGCTAAGTCCTGTAAAAGGATACGCAAAACATACCATGTATAGTCTATAATGCCGGCCATTTTTACCGTTGTAATGTTTTCATTGTTACCTGTATGATGATAGTGTATAGGTCACTACGACACTCTACATACCACTAATACCCGCTACCCACCCCTTACCAACGAATTTCACTAAGCGATGCCCGCTGCAAATAATATTATCGGTCATTTTTACTTTTTAAGGTTTTCATTTTTAACCTGTATGATGATAGTGTTTACACCCCTATGACACTCTACGGACCACTAATATCCGCTTCTCACCCCTTACCAACGAATTTCTCTAAGCTATACCCGCTGCAATCAATAATATCGGTCATTTTTACTTTTTAAAGGTGTCATTTATCACTTGTATGATGATAGTTTATAGGTCACTACGACACAATACAGAGCACAAATAACAGCTACCCACCCCTTACCAACATATTTCACTAAGCTATACCAGCTACAATCAATAATATCTGCCATTTTTACTTTTTCAGGTTTTCACTTGTAACCTGTATGATGATAGTGTTTACACCACTACGACCCTCTACAGATCTGTAATAACATCTATCCACACCGTACCAACGAATTTCACTAAGATATACCAGCTACAATCAATATTACCGACCATCTTCACTTTTTAAGGTTTTCATTTGTAACCCGTATGATGATAGCGTTTACACCACTACGACCCTCTATAGATCATATAGCTGCCATATATACATGCTTACCTATTACGTTTTCCATATGACACCTGTCATGGCTCGAGGTTCGAACCACCTTTCCCTACCCCACACGCCGACACCCGCGCCCCACCCCTGAACCCCCATCTCCATGCCGGGCCGCCCCTAGACCTCCCCGAGGAAATGCAATGTAGGCCCTATCCCTTACAGAACACCTATGGTATGATGATAATGTTATGCCCAATACAGATAAAGAAAGAAAACGAAATAAAAACAATAAGAAACCAAGGAGCAAGAACACTATACCTTAACAGCATCAATCGTTGGATGATAATGTTTAAGCATCACCCACTACAACTACTACTATCAGTAGTTATTAACTTTAGAAAAAAAAATTACATTCGCAACAACAACAAAAGGGAAGTAACAGTGCAAAAATACGTTCAATTATTTATTCACGAGTTGCATCCCTTGAAAATGAGGTCCGCTTTTGTGACGATTCGCTTGCGGTGGTAGAATTTTTATAAAGTAAAATGTCGGAGTTTGTCACCTCATTTTTGGATTAGTTAGGACCTGACATTCTACTCTCATGCCACACGTTATACATGAATGCTAGGTAAATTCTAGAAGCCATAAAACACTGTGTTTAAAAGGTCTTGCGCATTTCAAATTTCTGCTGTTTCACCGACTAGCTTGAATGATGTTAACACGCTCACTTGTGTGACAAAGCACTTTAAAATATCTTCGTCTACAGGTAATTCACTCTTAAAATGGCACTGAAGTCGTGTCCCTCTACTGTCACCTGTTCTTAGTAACTCTCTTCTGGTATGCATATGTTTGAGCCCCTGTGTTCTAGGTTATATGAGTGGGTTTTTTTTGTTTTTCTAATGTTATCTTTTGCTCTTTCTTTGGACCTCGCCCTTCTGTATTTTCAATAATCTCCATAACCATAATGTAACCGAGTCATGATAACTTGTATGTTGTTGATGTTCAACAATTGTTTATTTACTCCAATGTCTTTAAGTATTCTTTCATCAGTTCGCTCTTCTCTGCGGTTTACTATTTGTTTACTGTGCTGCCATTGCATATTAACATGCGTCTACATTCTTTTCATCTTATTTGTGTAAGGTCAATGTTTAAGAACCGCTGAGCGGAATGAGCTAAATTTGTGTTGTGATTATTTATCTCTGCAACTTAATATTTATATAACCTAATATTAGAAATGTATTTATTTTAAAACAGCTGGCGTCAGTTTACGGTAGATAGATAAGACAAACTGATGCAAACCAACTAAATACAAGGCAATTAGAGTCAAGATTCCTCTTCGGCCCTCTCCCCAATGCTAAGACCATACATTGTAATATATGTCAAGGCACGACGTTACATGACAACAAAAGACAAGTTAAGGCACAACAAAATGAAAGACACGGTATGAAAGGGCTAGACAAAACAAGCTAAGGCAAGTTAAGACAAGAACGGGAAAGATAAAGACAGGACAAGATAAGGCAATACTTGACAAGATAAGTCAAGGAAAAGCGAGATAGTGTAATATTGGACATGGGAAATCAAGGCAAGATAGAGATAGAAACGATTAGACAAGGCAACACATGACAAGACAAAACAAAACAAGACAAAATAAGACAAGAAAGGGCACAATTAAGGCAAGGTGAGCCTAGGCATGTCAGGACAAGTTAAAAAAACAAAACAAGATAAGCTAATGCATGACAAGGAAAACAAGACACCAGATTTGAATGAATAGCCACAGTTTTCGTAATCAGCTAGAATAATTGATAACAGCCACTGATTTAAACACCAGATTGTAAATTCATCGAAGAAAACCCCTACTCTCCCCCCCCCCCCCCCCTCCCTCGCATGACTCTCAACACAGCCAAGTCATGGGTCGTCTGAGAAATCAATCTAACCAACTCGCCTCATCATTCTCATTCTAACTGAAACTACAACGAGTGTTGTAAATCTTCACGACACCTGACTGTCTCTTCAGTCGTAAATGTCCCTGATCTTGTTATTACCACACTCAAACTAAAAGTTTTATTATATTATGGATGCTTGAGGGTTTTTTACTTAACGAAAATATTGAAATGTAGTCGTAATTTGAGAGTTGGGCTGTTGTTTTCTGCCAAACCACCTGGGATTATATTGTCTTGACGTTCATCAAGCTTTCTGGTAATGTGTTTACTATATGATCGTGTCAATAGAATATGTTTGTTTATTTTTGATTGTACATTTATATTTTTGATTGTACATTATATCCCTTAATTTGAGGTAATGATGAATCACGGTAAATGGTGATACGAAATTGTCTGTACAAATAAAACACATGTTTTATTTTGACGAATTCTGTTAGTCCACTAACTATACTAATAAATAGCACACCTTTGAAACAAGTTTAAGGAATTTAAATATCTAGGGAGTATGATCACAGAAGATGGTAGAATAGACATAGACATCTAAATCTGATGCCAAAAACCAAATGCGCTTATAGAACTATCACAATACTGAAACATCCAAACAGACCTATGTCTGCAACATGACTGATAATAAATAGCGTATTAACACCAACATTATGCTATCAATGACATACTTGTATATTATCCAAACCACACATATGCAACATCAACACCGGTGAGATAAGATGCAAGAGATGATATTCCAATTGAACTATTCAAGACCGAGTAAGTAATTATTATATAAGGTGGATAGTAGGATCAACACTTTATACAACATTTATTGAAAGACAGAAGTTCAAATGGTTCGACCATCCTGTTATAATGCAACACCATCAACTACAGGTACTTGCACTACAGCAAGGAATACCTGATATGAGTACAAGAGGACGCCCGAGAAGAAAATGGATTAACAACATTGTACAATCACGTAGAGTGATACTATCCAGTGTCACTCATCGTGCGCTGGAACATCAACTATTCCACCCCACGCCACTTGATGGCAAAAGTTGATGATGACTATTGTAAAAGAACATGTTCTGTTGCATCCTCTGTACTCTAAATGTATGATATGTTTACCTAACCTAAAAACACAGAAAAGAGGAAGATGGTTACTCATTATAGTCTGCTTTTCATGTGCAGATGCCATTTGATCACCAGATTACATACATTCATCCCCTCACACATCCCCTCATACATTCATCCCCTCACACATCCCCTCACACAGGCAAGGTAATGACGATGAACGAACGAACAGACTTTATTTTCAAAGGGTAACAAATTGGGCACTCAGGCCCGTCTTACATTCGGCCCTTCCAATCATTCATCTTTCTTTCATCAACAGTGCATAGGAAAAAAACATTGTCACATGAATTTTGTAAACATAAACAATGCATATTACTATGTTATGAGACACATCCACCAACCACCCACACATCCCCCATTCACTCCAACTTCCCCACCCAACCACACACACATACAATACATTCCCCCACCCATCCACCACATCCCTACACCTACACATCTCCCCACCCACACACACCTCTCACCCACCACACATCCCATCCACCCACACCCCAAGCACACATACATTCAATAACCCACACATCTCCCCACCCACTCACATATCCTCTACCCGTCCCATTTCCCACCAACAATCACTCACCCAATATCCTCCTCCACCCACACACCTCCAACCACCCAACTAAACACACATTCCTCAGCCACACACATGTCTCCCCGTCAACTCACATATTCCGCACCTACCCACACACAAATTCCGCACTCACCCACATAATCTCCCATCTCCCCCAGCCCACTCACAGATCCCGAGCCCGCACCTACAAACATCCCCGACCATCTCCTAACCTGCACACACTCACCCACCCACATATCCTCTACCCATCCACACATCCTCTACCCACCCATCCCCCAACCAAACATCCCTTAACCACACACCCTTACTCATATACAATCACCCACCCACACATCCTCTACCCAACCACACATCATCCACCCAACCACACATCCTCCATCCACCCATTCCCCCAGCCACACATCCCTTAACCACACACCCCTACCCATATACACACACACACATCCCCACCCATGCACAATCTCCCCACCCATACAAACATCCCTCACACACATATACACCCACCAACACATTCCCCATTCACAAACACACACCTCCCATCCACGCACACACAACCCATACATTCATCCCCTCACACATCCCTAGACACACGTACTTATCCCTCAACCACTAACACCCACACATCCCTTACCCACTCATCAACACATACATCTCCTATCTCACACATCCCAACCACCCATCTAAGCACACATCCCCCACCCTCACACACGTCCTTCACCCACCCACAAACCCAACCACACCTTCACCCACCAACACAAACATCATTTAACCACACCCAGCTCCCCTCCCACACAATACCACACCCACACACATCCCAGAGACACATCTCTCACCCACACACACATCTATCCACACATCTCCTACCCATCCACACATCCCCCAACTACAATCACCCTCACTACCCACACATACATCCTTCATTCAGCCACACACACCCCCACCCAGCCAGACATATCCCCCACCCACACACACACATCTCCAAATCCATCACCCACACATAAGAGTGATAATAACTATCTATGAATATAATTATCGTCTAAGTTTCGTGAGCTGCAATGTCTCAGTAGCCAGCACGCTTGCCCCTCAACCCGGTGACCATGTCATCAAATCTGCTCGGAGAAAGAATTTTTAGAAGTGAACAGGGCTAATAAATCGCCTCACCATAAATTGTAAACCGGAAAATATATTGGGGGAAAAAAGGCGGTCGGTTTGATATAGACCACATCGGCAGTCAACTTCCGATTGGTTTCTAAAAATATGGGATTGTCACCATGTACCCAAAAGAGCTGCAATGCATGAAAAGGGGCCCTTCACGTTTTGATTTTATGTTTTACATTACGATCTCGGAAGTGCGGAAGAATCTTCGTGGCTTTGAGTACAGCGAGGTTTGGCAGCAGTACTTTTGACCGGGTGATACAAATGGAAAGAGCTGTACTCAAATGCTAATTGGACGATAATCAAATGCTAAAATGTGTTGATTGTTAACGGATGCTTGTTTTCTGTTTATTACAGACTGCAAACGGACTTTGTTGTACAAGATGTTGTCTGCGGTGCTACTAATGACCATCATCGCTGTTCTAGTTACATCAAAACAAAGTAAGTATCTATTTGTAGTTCAATGTAGGGAGAATGTCAGGTGTCAGTGGGTTTGATCTTAAGAACTGGGATATACTTCATGGGTAGTGTTACTGGCCAAGCACATTGAACCACATATAGTTAATTATTTAGTTGGTTGGTTGGTTAGTTGATTAGTAAGTGAGTGAGTGAGTGAGTGAGTGTGTGTGTGTGTGTGTGTGTGTGTGTGTGAATGAGTTAGTTAGTTAGTTAGTTTGTTGGTTAGTTAGTTAGTTAGTTAGTTAGTTAGTTAGTTAGTTAGTTACTTAATTAGTTAATTAGTTAGTTAGTTAGTTATTAATACGATTGCCAACAGCTATGATCCTCAAAATGTGTACGCATTGTTGCAGTATACACGGTATTAAAGGCCGTTGAGACAAAACACCATGTACATGTGCCTGAATGCCACGACTATCTGTAGACTGGAATTAGCTCGCGGACCATTGCCAGAAGGATGAATTGCCACCGCAGCACTATTGTAAGTCTCAATGAACGTTAGGGAACCACTGGCAGTGCTCGAGATAGACTTCGGAGTGGCCAATCACGTGTTACTACCCCTACACAAGTTCGTCATATTGTGCCGAGTCACCTACGGAATTGTTTTCCCCCGGCAAGTCAAAGAGAAGCAGCATTAGAGGGTAGACACGGGCAAGTCCCTCGAATGACAGGCATACGACGACTCAGAGATTCAGGCCTTACTCAAGATGACCTTATGTTGGGTCAAACTTGACTCACACACATCGTCAACAGCACCTGCAATTGGCACAGCAACATGTCACATGGATTATACTACAGCGGAATGCTGTCCTATTCACAGACGAGAGAAGATTCAACCTATCCTTTGCTGATGGACGCATGCGGATTTGGCGACGATGTGGAGAGCTCATTGTAGATTGCTGTGTGCGTTAGTACAGCCGATTCGGAGATGGCAGTATTCACATTTGGGGAGGATTCAGTTTTCACTATCACATGCCACTTCACGTCTTCCGTAGAAAGGTTTAGGCTGTGGCATATTGAGATGAGGTTTTGGATGTATTGTTTGCAATTATCCAGCATAATAACGCACTTGCTCACATCGCATGCACTACGCTGCACTATCTACAGCAGCAGAACTTTGTGACGATTCTTTGGCCTGCCCTATCAACAGACACGTCACTTACAGAACATCTGTGGGACGAGCTTGGGCGCAGAGTCTACAGGTAAGGTTCTACAGCTAATCTGCAACAGTTTTAAGCTGCTCTTACAGTTTAATGGGACTTGATTCCCCCAAATTTCCTTCAGAGACTAGTGCGTTCCATACGGAGACGCTGCCAAACTTGTTTGCAAGAACACAGTGGACTTACCAGATACTAAGGATAGTGTGAATGAATAATTTTATTGGCTGCATTTTTGGTTCTCTGCCTTGCCAGAACATAATCCAATGAATTTCATAACAATCAAATGTACACATTAATGACCAGCATGGATTAATAGGAAAATGAATACAGATTCCGAATATGTAAACGTGTGAACAGTTATATCATATTTCACACTCTGTTCCTGGATTATACATGTGGTGCGTTTGTTATGAGCTTCAGTATAGTATACAACACAAATCCCGAATCAAGAACTGTGCATGGTATACTTCAACACAATGCCCAAGGAGAAGGCATTTACGCATATATATGCGTTCTCCATAGACATTGCATTGGGTATGTTGACAATGAAATACGTAAAACCTGTTAAAGGCCTTGATCTCAGACAGACTGTATGTGCAAACCAACCATAATTATGTACATTGAATAATAGTTTTCATAACGGATAAGCATGATAAATCAGTATATAATGAAACACACATGTATTTTTAGATCCTTAGGAAACACAATACTAACAAAGATATACATATAAACACATCACCAGGGCAACATTCCACGTAAACAAAATCATATAACTTTGAAATGTTGCTATCCACGGTGTCATGCACTCGTCCTTCACCTTCAACTTTATTCCTATTACATTTATTCTCTATCTCATTTGATCGTGACAGAGAGGTTGCAATATCCGCTCCAGGTTCGGGTCTCAGCCTAAGGCTGGCACATTTTCAAGAAACATTGGGTCTTACTGATATAGCGTCCCACATGTTTTCTGGGTAGTGATTGTGTATGCCTAGCCCGCGCGGATAATGACGAAAAACAGGAGATCTGGTGTTCAAATTGTGCATGTTAAAATCCCACGACCGTCGGACATTGCAAAGACCAACCATACATTCTGCTGTTCTGGAAAAACCTCCCACGGGTCGATATAGTCAGTTACCTTGAATGGAATCTGTCTAGAAAAAGCAAACCTTACATACATCCATGTTGATTTCGGAAACACTTACATTTTTGTACTAGCTTCTTTGTGGCGGACTCCCCTCCTTGTGTTCTTTACGGTTGCATTACTTTGTGTTATTTTATATTGTCCCATCGACAAATTATTGGGGATGAGGGAGAAGAAGCAGTACGTGAAACGGTTTTGGTTGTTTTGTTAGTTCGCCCATGGTACTAAGGTGATCGTGCTTTCATTAACTCAGTTGAGACTGTGGAATCGTTCTTTCCGATTCTGCGATCGAACAAGCCTTATGCATTTGGTAAAAGAGTCCTGGGAAAATAAACATGAATCCCACGTTTTGGAGCGGGAACTCGAGTAGGGAACTATGGTGCATTCACATTTGTTTGCCTTCATATAAAAATCCATACCTAAGTAACCAACTGAAGGAAAATTATGAGATTTAGCATATAACCTTATCATTATGTCCACTCAACAAAAAAATTTTGTTCTGGAGATTGTACAGCAGATTTCAAAGTTTGTATATATGCGGTATATAATTTACGGGTCAGAGATGAAGTGCACATTTTTAGGAGTATTACATTTTGGCACGGACACTTTAGCGTTGAATGGTTAATTTTCTCTTGGTTCACGAGAAAGGCCTTATGACAAGAACCCCGCGCAGTTTAAAATGGGAGTGTTCAGACTAGTTCAGGGGTGTCGTCAATATGTGGGTACTTTCTTGAATCCTGATTATTTTTTTTTTTAAAATATTACCACTTATCGCTAACATCTGAATGTGTGAATATTGTTCAGTGGGATTGAATGTGAAATGGTGTACACTTTAAAGCATCGCTATGAAGTTGTACACAAATATTTTAACAAGAAGTTAACAGTTACAAATCAGGAAAAAGGAACGGTGCGTTCATTGTGTTTGAGTAAACGGTCATTTCGTTGATGGGTGCAAGAATCTGGAATGAAACCAACACGTGATAAGCAAACGGTAGGTAAAAAGGCAATTTGTAGACAGCTTTTACAAAGATGTTATAAAGCGAGCTATTATAAAAATACTGGATGCCAAAGAAACAGTGACTGTAAGAAAACTTAGGGTTTAGTTGAGAAAGAACAATACGATAGAGCTATCCAAAACAACTTTGTGGAAAATTATAAGGACATTAGGCTTCACTTTTAGGAAGTACAAGGGAGGTACAAATATCCTTTGCGAGCAACCGCATTTAGGAGCCATAAGAAGCAGATACCTACGTGAAATAAGACATGCGCAAAGAAAACTATGACATAGTGTATTTGGATGAGACGTGGATCAATGCGCACCACACAAGTGAAAAGGAATGGCTATCAGTGGGTGGAAAGATACAGCGATGTTTGCCCAGCGTTTTGTCACAGCCGATGCTGGTAGTAGACATAATAGCTTACTGCAGAATGCTGGACTCGTGTTCGTATCAAAGCATACAGACAATAAGGATTATCATAATATCGATGAATGGTAATGTATTTAGAGATTGGCTCGAGAATACAGTACTTCCATCCCTTGATAGATCGTCTTGTCTAATCATGGACAATGCATCATATCACAATGTTGTTGCCCAAGAAGACAAAATACATACGGCATCGAGCACAAAGAAAGCAATAAAGATATGGCTCCGAAGGGAAAACATTCCATTTCCAGAAATGTATTTCTAGACCAGTATGTTCCACATAGCTAATATCAAGTGTCCCACCATTATCTAATATTACTGAGTCGTGTAGTGTTGATGTCCGCATTTTGCCCATGCCTTTATATTGCATATCATTTATATTGTTGCTGTTCTCTGTTAGCCTTAAATGATGTATGAATGAAATAATGTATGAAAGAGAGTGAGAGAAGGGCAGAATGTTAGACGGGCCTGCATGCCCAATTCTTAACTCTTTGAAAATAAAGTATGTTCGTTCGTTCCCTGGCCTAGGGGTTTAACGTCTTTTGTCCGTAATCCCGTATTCTCTCATGAGAAATGTGATGTGCGCGAGAATTGGTAGCGGTTCTCATCGCGTCGATAACTTAGGGATATGTGAGCCGGTCGCCCAGAAAGCAATGGCAAACTACTGAGCGTAATCTAGCCAAGAAACCAACAATCGGCTGAAAGATGCTGATGTTGACAGCGATGTCCTGTAAAGGATATGCGAAAAAAAAAAACATTTCAAGCTAGAATTGTTGTCCCTTGTAAAACAGACGCAAAAAAGCAAGATATTTCAAATCGATAAGTTGATAGAAGAGCATGGCCGTAGGTGCTTGAAACTTCCGCCATACCATTATTTTCATTTAAACACTATAGAACTTGTGTGGGCTAAAATTAAAGAACAGGTGGCAGCTGCCAATACTACATTCAAATTGTCTGACGTCAAGATACTAACCCAGTCCGCGCTATTAAATATTGATAAAAGTTAGTGGAAAAATGTGAGGACCATGTGTTGAAAGAGGAGGATGACTATGGGAGAAAGGGTGGATTGAAGTTTATGCAACCGAGAGCAGTCATCAACCTACTGGAATCGTGAGACACAGATTAAGGTCTGAGCAGATCGCAGATATTAATCCACATGCACACCTACTTGGATATTTTTGATCCAACTATTCAGAAGAAGAATTGCAGGCCCTTAACATGACAGTATCAGCACAAACAATAAAATACAACTTGTCAATAGCAACAATTTGTATTCCACAGTGATGAATTTTCAATTCCGTAAGCCCTCAACGGTGACAAACAACTGGCATTAAAAAAAAAAAAAAAAAGCTCTAGATGCATTGAATACCAACCGAAGAGTAATATTATTGTGGGAACTGACATATTGTGGCATAACAAAAAATGTGAGAAGAAACACGTTGTCAAATAAGTTGACAACACACGAACATACGAATCATTCTATAAACTTCAATGAAAAGAGGATCAACATCTTGACCGTTATGAAGGAAGCCCCCTACAGAGACATTCACAGCTATATTTGTCGTGCAAAACATGTAATCAAGTTCCGTCTCTGCATAGTAGACATTGCATCCACTCCCATTCGAATCCGGATACGACTTGTGTCGTCATCTGAATTGGCGGGGCATTTACTACTGTAAAACAAGTTTGTTAGCGAGAAATCACTAGTTTTTCACCAAAACATCAATGAAATTTCGCCGCTTTCCATGATTTAAGTTGCTTTTGGACCTATCAAAGACGTATTCCTTGGGTGGGTGTAAATATAAGACGGCAGGACAAATTTCATAACGATGCAACAGACAGTTTTCAAAATAATTGATCGTGAATGACGGCATTCATTTCTGGACAGACTATAGTCGCAGTGAAAGCATGCTAGGAAGGTTCCAACGTGTAGCTACCCAGCTCGCGTCAGTGATAACTACAACTCATACTCGTTGACTTCCGCTGCAAGGGGCAGAGAACTTATGTACATATCTCGAGCGCAATACAGTCGATTATTTAACATACAGCAGAAATCGTAAATTCTAATACTGGTCCTAAATTTCTCATGTTCGATTGAGTCTTAGAAAATAAAGGCATAAAACAATATTCACAATATTCCCAATATTCACGTAACAAGACCTCCTTTAACTTACGATTTTCAGTTCCGTGTAGAACTGGTCAACAACTGACCATTGTCAACATGAATTGCCACATATGCGGCAACGGGATCAGGTTGCAGGTGAATCAAGGAAACGGTCATGATGTGTCCATCTGTGTATGCTGCAAAGAAACAGATGGTACATTACGTAATGTTAAACATATTTTCTCAACTCGGTTTCTATTTCTCTGGTTATATTTACGTGGTTTGTATACACTAATAATACCATGCTCACTCTTTCGGGCTAATACTGACTATACATAGTGTCTATCATTGTTTCGGCTAGTATCGTTCTCAGGACATCAATTGGACCATTTCACAACGACTTATTCATTCATTAAGTAGTATGTCCCTTGCAGAACCTCGCTCCTATATCATCCTTCCGGAAAACTTCTCGGTCATAAGCAAGATGTCCCGCATCTGATACACCCGCCTGAAGATCATATGATACATCCTTCACCCATCTTCTCTTTTGCCTTCCTCTTCCTCTCTTCCCGGGCATTTACCTCTCCATTATTGTTCTCTCTAAATGTTATGGCGTTTCAAATGACTAAAATATGTCAATTTTCTTTTTGTTATCGTCTTTAGTAGCCAACCTTCTGCAATATTCAGCTCTTGTCGTATGAATGCATTTGTTCTTTTCTGTATCCAAGATATTCTTAGAATCCGTCAATAACATTTGCTTTCAAAGGAATGTATGCGCTGTTCAGCATATTTAGTAAGTGTCCAGATCACACAGGCGTATGTTGCAATCACAACCACTAAAGAAGAAATATGAGGATTTTCATCTAATGACATCGACGCTATGGCTTAGGTAAGTGAACATGTTTCACAATTCACCGTCACACCGAGTCGGGTGTTCCAAATTTCCAGCGGGCGAAAGCAGATAGCTGTGCGTTCATATCCATGGCATCAGGCGTCGATCGTTCAGTCAGCAATGCCAAACTAATGAACATGAACATTCCCTAGTAAAAATTTTTTTTAAACAAGCAAAATAATGCTGGTATTGATTTTGATGTCCTGATAAGAACGTGCAGCTAGCTTTCATCTTAAATACTACAGAAAGAAACTCTTGGAATACCATGTATCGGAAACATACTGATATACTACAAGATGTGAACATCGAAGAAAACTGATTCATAAATGGCATCTGATCTGGGAAACTGAAATTCATTGCCAGATTAAACGTCATAGTTGTGTAGATAGAATTGTAATGGAAGGCATTGGTAGAAGAGGCAAGGACAACACACACGACAGTGGACACATGGCACTAACGACATCCTGAACATGGACACGCACGAGCCCGGAGAACTGAAGAATGATCTCGAGTCATTCCGGCAGGTTATGATGACAGCGGTATTCTGCATGATGATGATATTGTTTTTGAGATAACGTATGCAAAATATTACTTGCTTGTCCTTTATTGGACGTCGCAATCAACCACATATTTTACGTTAGTGATTTTCTAGGCAAGTTTAGCTTCAGTAGTTTGCCATTGTTTACTGAAGATCGGATCTCATATCATTGTTAAAAATCAGCGCAAGGAGATCCGCAAGCAAACAGCCGGGATGCGAAACGTGAACATCATTCCTTAGCCACAGACGTCTGCAGATAAGGGATAGGTTACGTTGCTTGTGACATTAAAATTTCAACAACTCTAACTCTAACTTCAACATATTGACTTATGCGAATAAGTGTCTGCTGTTTTACCTCTTCTTCTTTCGTTCGTTTGAAACTTGTCTGTCTGCAATGTTGTCTTTTGTATAAACTTCACCGTCATGTTTAGTTCACTCGGTGGTCTATAGTTTATCTTCCACTGTTGTTACTCTAGGTCTGAAGGTGTGCCTCAACATGTCGAACTTTCTGTGCTGTTTCCTAAAGCGTAAATTATATATATTGCTGCTTTTTCTTTCAGTATAATTCTAGCTTTTCAGGAAGTAAATACTTGAGTAATTTAATTAACTGTACACTGTGGCTGTGTTTATTATCTCTGTCTTTATCGCAAGTATCACATGTGCCCACTGTTTTCAATTATCCTGCTGCAGCCATTATTTTATGTCTCTTATCTGTTACAATACTCTAAGATAAACTACCAAAATTGACATCGTCATTCTAAGACTATTCTTCTTCTTCTTCTTCTTCTTCTTCTTCTTCTTCTTCTTCTTCTTCTTCTTCTTCTTCTTCTTCTTCTTCTTCTTCTTCTTCTTCTTCTTCTTCTTCTTCTTCTTCTTCTTCTTCTTCTTCTTCTTCTTCTTCGTCTTCTTCTTCTTCGTCTTCTTCTTCTTCGTCTTCTTCTTCTTCTTCTTCTTCTTCTTCTTCTTCTTCTTCTTCTTCTTCTTCTTCTTCTTCTTCTTCTTCTTCTTCTTCTTCTTCTTCTTCTTCTTCTTCTTCTTCTTCTTCTTCTTCTTCTTCTCTTCTTCTTCTCTTCTTCTTCTTCTTCTTCTTCTTCTTCTTCTTCTTCTTCTTTTCTTCTTCTTCTTCTTCTTCTTCTTCTTCTTCTTCTTCTTCTTCTTCTTCTTCTTCTTCTTCTTCTTCTTCTTCTTCTTCTTCTTCTTCTTCTTCTTCTTCTTCTTCTTCTTCTTCTTCTTCTTCTTCTTCCTTCTTCTTCTTCTTCTTCTTCTTCTTCTTCTTCTTATTATTATTATTATTATTATTATTATTATTATTATTATTCTGCGTTCATCCGGAGTGTTTTTTTTCCAGTTGTAATTGCGGTGTATTGTTATGCACCCTGGGGCCTAGACCCTTAGGCCAACACATCCGACTTTTGCATACGTTTTTGACCAGGTTAGGATTCCTGGGGGACTCTCATTTTGTGTTGCCGTCCACATCCCATCTGGTCAAGTTAACACGGTCGAATACTTCACGATCAGCCCTCAAGGGAAGCCAGGGACAGTCCATGGGCATTATGTGGATCCACAGACGGATCAGCAAGATAGAGCTAGTAGAGATAATGTCAGAGAAGAATTGTCACGGGTCACTAGGGAGGAGGACTGTGAGATTAAAGTGGAGGACATTAGACGGGTACTGAAACGGGCTAAAGACACAGCGCCAGGTCCAGATGGGGTGAGATACTCCCATATGGGGAACATAAATGATGGGGATTTGGAGGAGATGGCTCTTTGTTTCAACCTAGGCATCAATACGGAGGAAATACCCCACGATTGACTGCATAGCTACATGGTCCCACTCCCAAAGCCAGGTAAGGGCCCTCCAGACTTAATGGATACCGATTCATAACCCTTCAAAACACGTATAGCAAAGTCCTCGAAAAGATAGTAGCACGCAGGCTCCAGCAACATTTGGAAAGTCGGAATCTGCTTCCCCAAGGACTCGGGAGCTACCGGCCTGGAAAGGACACCTGGGCCAATGCTGCAACGTTTGCAATTGATGTCTACGAGGGCTTCCAGGATAAAAAGGAGACAGTGGCGATAGCTCTTTACCTGGAGGATGCGTATAACAGGGTTAGGTATGATCGGTTAATACACACACTGTTGGACATGGTCTGCCCTTGCCTTGTTAGAAGGGTTGCGGCAGTCCTTTATGAGCGTAAGGTTGCACTGCGCATGGGTACCTGGACATCTGACCCACGTACTATTACACCTGGGTTGCCGCAGGGATCTGCCTTGTCTCCGGTGCTTTTTAATGTCTACACCAGCAAAATCGCAGCTATTGAGACACCAGGTGTGGGTAGAATCTTGACATTTGTAGATGATGTGCTGGTGTACATACAGGGCAGAGACAGGGCCAGTTTGGCGAAAGACGTACAGGTGGCGGTAGACAAGGTGACGGAGTGGTGCAGGGACGCAGGGGCTATTTTAAACCCAGACAATGCATCGGTTGTGTGGTACTCCCTGGATAACCGGATCGTCAAGGCAGACGTCCCAGGTATTATGTTGAATGGATGTCCTCTTAGTCGAGAGAGTAAATTGAAGTACTTGGGTATCACCTTTGACAGGTGTTTGTCTTTTAAGTATCATGTGGAGGATTTGGTGGTGAAGGCTGGTAGGGGACTTAATGCATTGAGGGCTATGGCAGCAACCGGGGTAGATCAGAGGATGCTGTACAGGCTCTTTCAGCAGTTAATAATTTCTGTCATTGAGTATGGTTTGGGGCTGCTGACAGTATCAAAAAGCCAGCTTGAAAGGTTGGAGCGCATACAGAATGCTGCCATACTGGGGTGCACAAAGGACACACCAATTATCTGCATGAGGCATACTCTGGCGCTACCTACAATGACGGATAGGCATAGGGTCCTTCAGGCCAAATGGTACCTGAGAGTTGCCTCAGACAGGTATCACCCGCTGCATGCAGCAATGGATATGGTAAAGGGCCATAGACTAAGACGACGCAGGTCCTGGATGGCACAGGCAGAACTTTCTATAAGTCAGGTGTGTGACCTAGAGACCATCAATCGTGAAAGAGAGTGGGTGGAAGTTCCGGATGACATGACGGACTGGCACAATGTAATAATAACACTGGGTCGTGAGTGCAGAGAATGGGCAGCGGGCCGCACTGAGTTTTAAGTGCAACAGCTGATCCAGAGCAACACACATCAAGGTGGCATAGTCATCTAAAACGTTGGGTCAGTGGTGAGAAACAGTAGTAGTGGCTGGGGCTTTATTGCAAAGGCTAATGGGCGAGTCTTGAAAAAGGAGAGCCTGGCATATGAGACTACGATCTCCAGCATGAGAATGGAGGTGGAGGCAGTAACAGCGCCGGTGGCTAGAGGAGACTACTGCAACACACGTTGTGTTCCTTATGGATTCAAAGAATATGCTTAGCAAGGTGGAGAAAGGAATGTTTCGTGTGGAATTGCTCTCGTCTCTTTAGAGGTCACAGATTGTGAGAATTGTATGAATATTTTGCCCTGGCCATGCGGGTGTACGGGGGAATGAACAGGCTGATAGGCTAGCAGGGAATACACCTCTTGGTGGTATCTTGCCTAAGGACAAGGGGGAGGTGGTCGAGCGCTTGTGGGACAAGGTGAAGAAGACGGAGGAACAGATTGAGAACCCATATGTGGAAAGAATGAGATTGCGGAGTATCGGCAGGTGTTCTGAAAGAATCTCAAAACTGAGAGGGAAGACCAGGTGAACATTTAATCAGATAGCGGTGGGAACGATAAGTAGTATGACTCTTCGCTGGCTGTTGAACGAGGAAACTGAGCACGTATGGGAATGTCCTGAGTGCAGTGATGTCGGTTCTTGACTCAACTCAACGTACAAGAGATACAGCATGCAGGGCGATGCGCTACCTTCTTGATTTTCTAACCATTGCAACAAATTTGCAGAGCACGTGCTTACCTTACAGTAACTCAAACACACAACATCCACTGCATAGTGAAATTTGGAAGGTGAAGGACAGCAGGTTAAAAAGAGGAAGGTCGTGGATGAGTCAAGCCGAAGACATTATTCAACAGGTATGTGCACTTGAGAATTTAGAACCAGTCGAGGAGTGGGTACAAGTGCCAACAGATTTCTGTACGTCGTTTTCAGTTTGCATCCAACTAGTTAGAAAATGTAGACAAGAAAATCCGGCTGCTGTGGAGGCGGAAGTACAAACGTTGATTTTCGAGAATTCGTTAGATGATGATGCTGTCATCTACACAAATGGGTCGGTCGTCCGACATGTGAGAAGCTCATGGGCCTTTACGGCTCGGGCCGGAGGGAGAATTGTGGAGGAGGACTCTGGTGCTTTTGTTGAGACCACAAGTAGCCTGACTATGGAAGTCATGGCAGTAAGTAAAGCAATAACATGGCTCGAGACACAGACATTCACTAGGGCATGTTTTCTTAGTGACTCAATGAGCATGCTCAAGGGGATAGAGATGGGATGGATCCGAAGAGAATGGTTGATGTCTCTGGACCGGTCTCGGCTGACAAAGATTAGTTTCATCTTCGTGCCAGGTCATGCGAGAGTACAAGGAAATGAGCGGGCTGACATGCTCGCAGGTGAGGCTACGATGGAGGGTGGACGCGCCATGGACCAGGCTGACATTCTCAATGCTCTACGAGAAGTAAGACTTTTGCGTGAACCAAGTGATGACTGTGAATCTACAAACATGGCCAGACTGCGAGAACAGCAAATTAAAAGAGGTCTGGCCAAACAGGAACACTAGGCAGGAAGCCAAAGAAGATTGATAAACCAACACAGGACTGATGCCGTTAGCCGCTACACGCTGCGGGATTTGCTGAGGAGGAGATGAGAGCAATTATGGACTGAATGGTTCGATGTGCAATGAGAATGATCTGTCGACTAACTAACTAACTAACTATCTCCAGACTAAGCCTTGAGTTAGGAGAAGAGCGGAGCACTTATGAGTCACACCCGCGTGCCGTGATGTTGAGGCGCCGGCTAAACTAACCTAAACAAATGTTTAGTGTTTTGCATTCATTCCGTTACTAATGTAATAATTCCCGTCCTTGTACTGCGTTTAATATTGTCGTAATGTGTCTAATGTTTGGTCTTTCTGTTGTTGTTGTTGTTGTTGTTGTTGTTGTTGTTGTTGTCTAAGATTAAATAATGTATGAAAGCAGTAATATAAGAAGGGCAGAATGTCAGACGGGTCTGCGTGATCAATTCATTACAATTTAAAATAATGTTTTTCCGTTGTTTCGTTCTCCAAATGTCTCCTATGTCTTGTAAGAAAAGACCCACCTTTTCAATATTTTAAGATTTGTTTTCCTCCAGACATTGATTGCCCAGAAGGACAAGAGGAATGCAAAAATGCTTCTAACTATACATTAGATGGCAAACCGATCAAATGTTGTAAGAATGGCTACAGCATTAACAGCACCAGCAACTGTTTCATCAACGGAGTCAGGGTGGAGTACTGTAAGTGTACCTGCTGCAACGGCAACGGTGGTTCCAGCAGGTAAAGTTTGCTTCTTCTTATCGAACCTTGAATCTTCGTTATCCGGATGATATGAGTCTGGTCGCTGAAATGAAACGCAGTTACAAGAAATGATAGATACAAATACAAAAATATGGTCAAAGTAAAGTACTTAAATTAAAAACAGAAAGAAAAAACAAAAACAGAAGTAATTGTTATTACAATATATATATATGTATAATGTGGTTTTATAGAAGAATAATGAGAACACTGTCGACGGATAGAACGAGTAATGATGATTTATCGAATGAAGTAAACTCAAAAAGAGAGCAGTTTACAGGCATCAGAAGTAGACAGTCCATAATCTTTGTGTGTGTCATAAGAACTGGAAAGATGGCGTATGTCGTCACAGCTGGAAAACGATATAGCAATATATGTATAGGGAGACCAAGAAGGAAGATACTAAATAGTGTAGCATCTTGAATTTGAGCAAAACACGAGACATAAGGCTGTGGACAAACATGATCACAAACGTCATGCGACATCAAATATAAGAAGAAGATCACACTTTTGGAGAGCTGTATGGTGTGTTAACACAGAGCTGTTACTTCACGTTACCAGCATACGTTAGACCAAGAGGCGTTAAACCAAGATACGTTTGACCAGCTTACGTTAGACAAGATTACGTTAGACCAGTATACATTAGACCATCTTACGTTAGATCAGAACACATTAGACCAGCTTACTTTAGGCCAGCATACATTATACCAGCTTATGTTAGACCAGCATACGTTATATCAGCTTACGTTAGACCATCATACATTATTCCAGCATACATTAGGGCCGCTTATGTTAGACCAGCATACGTTATGTCAGTCTACGTTAGACCAGTATACGTTAGACCAGTATACGTTAGACCAGCATACGTTATGTCGCCGGTCTCTCTGGCCGACGAGTTACAACACTTTCTCCGTAATCCCGTTTATCACGCAGAGTCTCGTAGCGGGCGAGAGCTGGGAGCGGTTCGACCCCCGCTGGTGACTTGCGGGATAACTGAGCCGGCCGCTCAGAAAGCAATGGCAAACTACTGAGTGTAATCTTGCCAAGAGATCAACAGACAGCTGAACGATGCTGCTGTCGACAGCGATGTCCTGTAAAGGATATGCGAATTAAAAACAAAATAAAATACGTTATGTCAGTCTACGTTAGACCAGTATACGTTAGATCAGTATACGTTAGACTATTAAACATTATTCCTCCATACATTATTCCAGTATACGTTACAACAACATACATTAGATCACTATACGTTAAACCAGCGTACTCTAGACAAGTATACGTTTGTCAAGTATACGTTAGACCATCATACCTTAGACCAGCATACATTATTCCAGCATACATTATTCCAGTATATATTAGAACAGCATACATTATTCCAGCATACATTACTCCAGTATACGTTAGAATAGCATCCATTAGACCAGTATACGTTAGACACGTATGCGTTAGACCAGCATATGTTAGACCAGCTTACGTTAGACCAGTATACATTTAGACCAGCATACATTATATCAGCTTACGTTATATCAGAATACGTTAGACTAGTATACGTTAGACAGTATACTTTAGAACAGGATACATTATTCCAGCATACGTTAGTACAGCAAAATTCTACCAGCTTTCATTAGATCAACGTAGGTGAGACCAGTATACATTATAATACAGTGCTTAATGAATTTTTCCCCTAAGTAATATTTCATGATTGCAGTGCAAGAGAACAATTAGGGTGGTGTAAGTATAATTAGGGTTTCAGTAAATAAATTAAAAGTACAATTAAAAGTAAGTGAACGACTCCTTTACATGCCTTAAGCCGTATTGGACATATTGTGCTAGAAGAAGAAGAAGAAGAAGAAGAAGAAGAAGAAGAAGAAGAAGAAGAAGAAGAAGAAGAAGAAGAAGAGGAAGAGGAAGAGGAAGAGGAAGAGGAAGAGGAAGAGGAAGAGGAAGAGGAAGAGGAAGAGGAAGAGGAAGAGGAAGAGGAAGAGGAAGAGGAAGAGGAAGAGGAAGAGGAAGAGGAAGAGGAAGAGGAAGAGGAAGAGGAAGAGGAAGAGGAAGAAGAAGAAGAAGAAGAAGAAGAAGAAGAAGAGGAAGAAGAGGAAGAAGAGGAAGAAGAGGAAGAAGAGGAAGAAGAGGAAGAAGAGGAAGA
>OY992892.1:68501346-68543653 GCA_963921405.1 Cepaea hortensis | reverse complement strand
CTACAATTCCTGCTACTCTCACATACAAAAAGATGATCCAGAAGAAAGATTTAAATCTTTGATGAATGAAATAACAGTTGGAACAACAGTCTTAGAAAGAGCGATCCAATCATTTGCCAATTTATTGGTGTCCACATTCCCTTTTTTCTTAGTTACAACTGACTTGACCATGTCTTCTATTTTGGATTTCATGTCAAACTCCAGTAAGGAATGCTGCAGTAACTGCCAAAGAACTGCCGCAATATGGCCAAAGTTTTTCTCCAATACTTTTCTGAAAGTTCTGACAATATTTCTTTACCATGCTGCTGGAAGTTTCTTCGTCAATATCAACTATAACTTTGTACAAAGATAGTCTAGGAGGAAGTTTAACAGCAAAAGTGAATGAGATGTAGCACAATCAATTTCTACTTTGTCAAAAAAAGTTTTGAATTTCTCATTTATGTACAGCATTCCTTTTTTCTGAACAATATTCGGAATGTGGTTTAAGAATCCTTCATCATCTTCATTAAAGTAATGCGAGTGATTTTTTTTTAAATGGGCATTGCTTGCTTGCTTGTGTTCGTTGGCTTGAGCTCCAACGCAAAGTCCTGTATGTCGGATGAAGGCATCCTGTTGTCCAACATCAGTGTGATGTCATACAGGACCTGAGTTTTTGCGTGAGTATCCGTTGTCCCATGCCTGGCTTATTGGTGTGCAGACTGGTGGTTCCTCGCCGTACAGGCAGACACTCTCCGACTTCGGAGGAATCGGCGATCCTACTGACTTTAGGCCAGGACCCCGATGTGACAAGACCGCCGGGCTTGGTCTGGTTTTGCCACGATAGATAATTATCCCCAGCCTTTGCTCCAACCACCTCAATAGCACTCTACATCTACCAGGCCCCACACAAGCCGGGACAGCTGGACCCCCCCCCTCCCTCACCTAGGGTTCCCTACCCCAAGGGGGCTCGGACCAGACACCAGTCATATCACTGCCCAAAGTCATAGCTAAGGAGAACAAAAATTTAATTCTGAACTAAGTCAACCACACACAGAGAAGGATGCTGAAAGCCAGACTAGAAGGTACTATGTACAATAGCACATATGCAGATGAGGATTCTTCATTCATGGAGACGGACGATAGCTCGTGCGGTTGTCCAGTCGTGGTAGCGACTCACCCAGGCTCCCTCCAGTGGACCGGAACTCCAAGGTCTGCTTGCCTCTCCAAAGTTCCCTCTTCACACAGAGAACCAATCAAGGGCTGATCAAGAGCAGTACCACTGCCTGACTGACACTGCACCGATGAACAAGGATCCTTCCTTGCTGTCGTACTATTTCACTCGTCACACTCCTGATGAAGTCTGGGCCGACCCTAGAACATTAGCGGTCTCCCACTTGCAGAAAAAGTACATGTAGCACCGTATCAAAATACACAAGAGCCTGGTCACTCTTCTATCTCATAAGTGACCCACACACTGATATGTCACCTACAGAATGAGCGGTTGCTCCACATGAACACAAAATGTCACTGGCAAAGTCTATCAGGTGACTAAACACTTCACCTTATTTCGATGTCCTTGGATTAATAGCTCTTCACACAGTATCTTATAACTACCCTGATCGAAGGGTATCAATCACAACCTAGCATACAATGTCAACAGTTCACCACGTTGGCATGAGGTAGCTCCCTACCTTCACAAACCATGTCAACAGTACACCACGTTGGAATGAGGTAGCTCCCTACCTTCACAAACATGTCACTCTGGTGTTCCCACCAATGATGTAATCAATGTCTTAGGTCACTGGACCAATATGTGGCTTCATAAAGGTAACCAATGTAGAAACACTATTTAAGCAACAAATTATACATGGTATCCCATAACAACCCAGCCGGGCCAGAAGCATATAACATAGGCCATGGTGACCGGTAACCATGATCACTTTACTCAACTTGAAAGTTCCCGACCTTGTAATCACCAAGGTTTACACTGAGGTTGAATGTCACCAGTGCTTCACTGGCTAGAATCACCAGACGTTTCAGTGTTGGATCCCCTCGGGATCGTATGACACTCGTCGGACTCTTGGCCGGAGGTCCTAACCTAGACCTACCGACTCTTCAGCACTCAGCTCCTTCCAACATTGATCTCGCAGAATCAGAAGACCACTCCCAGTATGGCCTCAATCAACTTCTTGATAGGCACTGGAATGAGTGGGCCCAAAGAGCTCATGGTGAAGCTCTTGAATCTTCTTCAGTATAGCAATAACAGATCCTGAAACACGAGAGGTTGGTGTGAGTACTCAACTACAACAAAGACTAACAGCATCTCCACCATGTCACCTGCCTCTCAGACATTCCTCATGTCTACCAACATGAGTATGAAATCATCACATCATAGATCTACTAGTAATCATAATGTATAGGCATAATGATATTAGAGAACGCAATAGCACACCTGTTCAGTCAAGTCACACTTCTGGGCTACAAATAACCCCTAGCACCAGAGTCGACTGTATGACTCTGTCAAGCATCCTTCGCCTGGTGCCAGTCCAATCCTGTTTCATCTTTTTCATCATCAATCAACATATACACCTACTTCCCTTTCAGTGTAGTGATTACTGTATCGAGAAGGTGTCCAGTCGGACATCTCCTTCCTGACAGACTCATCAATTCATCAATCCCTTAACCCATGGACTGATCAATTACACACATTAATAACTATATGCCCATAATGAATTATTCTCCTGATAATTCATTACTATAGCATTAACCAAGGAGAACTCATGAATTGTTACACTTAAATAACAAACTCATATCACAGCCATAGTGTCAGTTCTGGGATCTCTGTCCCAGATCTTGAGTTGCCCTTTTATTCACTGACTATCTTCCAGGTCAGTCATACCTGTGCCGGTCGAGCACAGCTTTGGTGGCCATCCACCAGTACACTTTCCCACAGCTACTGTGGGTCCCGTGTACCTTGTCCCGTGACGAATTAAGTCACGTCATCCAATGTAGCAAGCCTCCAGACTCTCCACCACCACACTCTGGCTCCACCTTTTTTTTTTTGGGGGGGGGGGGGGTTCCCCTCATATACTACTACTTCACGGCAGTATTCCCAATACTCCATGAACCGAATCAGGGTTCCAGAAGAGTAGAATATTAGAGACAGAAAAGGTTAGGTTCAACTCCTCGATCTATCTAGACCTAACGGCCTCGAATTACGGAGTGCCGCATCACCCTCGATCGGGTATGTTCAACCATCGGATATGCTCGATCGCTTTGGGTCGGACCCCTTCACCTAACGGGTTGGGCGTACCGGCCTACCTCCCAGTCGGCTACCTAGACAAAGTAAGATGGAACACGCACGGTCATTCTAGCGGACGGACATGACAACAAGCAGTAACAATAGTATCATGAATACTTCCTATCAACTGTTATCCTACCGATGCAACACCATTCTGCTTACGCGGAATAACACCGCTATCTGCACACAGAAAATACACCACTGCTGATCTCACCTTGATTCCTCGAAAAATCAACATCACTGATAGAACAATTCAGTTACAATTCTAATGTCACGAAGCACATTACACATCTCTAATAATAAGCTCTACCTTGTCATTATTTACAGCGTCTAGCATGTTGATGTAATGACTGACAAACTGTCGCCTTGCATGCGTAATTAATAAACCAAACCAGTAACTGCGACACACTGTAAAGCACATCGTTCGGCCTATTTTATTTACACACCACTCGCTGTGAAATACGGCTTGTTCCGTCAGGTAACACATTACATCGCTGATCGATAAAGCCTACTTAAATATGCAGACAGCCAGCTGTAACTTGTAACGCTACGCGACGACTCATTTTCGACGGCAATTAATTCGTTCGGGGAGGTCGGCACGGCATCAAGACAACAGTTAAATAATAGAATAAGTATTCAACTAACCTGTGATTGAACAATCACAAACTTGACTGCAGATGTCCGCTCTGGCCGCGAATATTGACATCAAAATTACATCAGCCTGTTGGCTGTGATCTGTCTACGCTGAGGTCTGGTTGGCGACTGACCACGACTAAGTCAGTGCGCCTTCAACTCGCCTACACGGGCCGCGTGACTTTCATGATTCATGAAGAAAACCAGAGTCACGATGAGCTCCACCAACCCGTGCTGCATGAAGCACTCGTGAACTTAGAGATCTCTACCACGTACGCACTTGAGGGAACAATCTAGATTTTTCTATAAATAACTAGAATAGCTCCGCCCCGCACTACTTTTCTAGGGAAATCCCCTATTAATTGATATTAATTTCAAGGGAGACCAACGCATCGCACTCCCTTCAAAGGGATATTATGCAGAGATCTGCCGATCTGCAGCCGTTTCGTCACACCCGAAAGGACCTGTTGCCCAGGAAGCTCGACGAGGACGCGTCAATAGGTCTTGGCCAGTATATAACCCGGCCCTGGTGCCTTGGAAACACCTCTGCGTCCCAAATGGGCATTGAAACGTTGGTAATATGATCGCATGCGGGCATTTATTAATTTATCCGGTGTCCCACCACGAGATAAAGAATTGATACAAGTATACACAGAAAAAAGGAAGGATAAAAGGCTTTAAAAAGGTTTTAAGCAAAAGTTGCTATGACATGGCTACTGTCCCATGTGTCCCATGGGAAATAAAAATGTTTGCAGTCCAGTTCCAACCCATCCCTTGGGACGTTTCCCATGGTAATCCCATTCCCATGGACAAGCCTGTTCACTGGTGAGTGCATAGAAAGGAAGTGCTAAAATGGTTTTATAGAACCACTAATGCGGGGCATAGAGAGTCAACTACGCAGATTTTAACAGGTCAAGATTCAGGGAATGACGTAGGCGTTGGATTGGACACAAATTGGGTAAACTTAGTAATAATATAATTAGAAAGTTATTGCACTGGAGCCCACATGGCAATGGAAACAGAAGAAGTATAAAACACCAGGAGAATACAATTAGAGACAGAGATGTAAAATATGAAGACGGCATGGGGTGATGGTTGTGAGTTGATTGTGGTTCTACGCTCTAAATATCGATACACCGAAAAAAAAATGTGTGACTTCAATCTACATCTTCTTGTTGCTATATACTATTGTCTATCGCCTAGGAAAGCAGTGGAAGCACAGCAGCTAGCATGTTTGACTACCGGCCAAATGGTAAGTTTTCCGAATCCCCTATTAGTAACGGGTTTTCATTTCCCATTTTCCTGAGCTTTCCGGTCGACCAAGATTACAATGAGTTCTAGGAAATACTCTATGTGTGATCATAAACACACACACATATTGTTTCTATTTGTCTAAAAACTATGAAGCATGCATCATGCACCAAAGATTTGGCGTAAAATTTGATATGTTGCTTCTTTTTAGATAGTTTAGAACTTGGTGGATGGTGGCTCTTTTCCTCGTTGTCTTGGTTGCACCGTATCCATGTTTGTTTAGAAAAGCCTCGATGTTGTCTGTATATCGTTTTCTTGATCTAATGCTGGCTTTGTGCCCATATCAATATTGGTTTTGTGGTATTATCAGTTAATGTTGACGGTACTGCCTGCTTAGTTTTAGCGCCGATGTTGGGTGGTGCTCACTTAACCCGGCACCCCACATTGTGCCAGCGGCTTCGGGCAGAGGGGCGCATTATGGAGGGCACAAGCCTTACCCTAGTACGAGGACATGCAACCTAAAGACTAAATGTCATGGCTGGGCAGACCCGGCCCTAATCCTTTGTCGGCAACTGATCCGACAAGCGGACAGTCAGAGCAAGGCTTTGCTGATCCGGTAGCTTCTGCAGCTTGTCCTGTTCCAGACGTATTTGTGTTACCATTCCTCTCGAGAAAACAAGGCAGGCCGAGAGAGGCATCATTCTGCATGGGCAACACATAGTCTCTAAATTCAGCCCAGGCCTTGTCCTATGGAGAGATATAACTCCATTTTACAAACTATCGCCTGTCAATAAGGTAAGGTGCCAGTCATTTCCAAGCTTTGCTAAACATCTTTATTCCAGGTCTTGAATTCTTAACTCGGCTTTTGATTCTCGCCCACTAAATTTCTCGGATCTGGCACCTTGTCACACTTTAATGCTAATAATATAGCATATGACGATAGTCTACAGTTTGAATTCCTTCTAATTTATATATAGCGTACCAATTAGAATTGTATATATAGTTACCCGGCCGGACAACAGGAGAATCTGGCCAACACTCAGAGTTCAAACGGACACATAATCATAAGGCTACTGGTACAATTAGTATTCGGACTCTTCATTGACTGTTCAAGATCAGGACGGAGCACGCATGGGAATGCCCCGAGTGCTGTAATGTTGGTTCTTGACTAAATTTATCTCATCTCAACCCGCCCGGGCATTTGGCTGGAGCTTGTTGATAATGAAATGCCCAGGCCTAACCTCCGACCCTCCATATGTGCTGTGCTGAATCATGACCTGGTTCTATCCTAACAGGCCTGTTCGCAGATATGAAACTCCAGGACCGATACCCACAACTCGTTGTTTTCTGAGCTTGGAGAGGGGAAGAGCACCCTTCAACACAATCCCCTCGGAGATGATACTTTGAGTCTGGGTCTCTTCAACAACCCTCACTGGGATACATGACAGATCTTTTCAGATCTTTCCTTCGCTCAGACGACTTGAATGCCTATACGTCGGACTAAATAGTTGACACTCAATCTTCCAGACGGTTCCAACCAGCTATATTTAGTTAGCAGTTTAATGAAAGATGCACACCATTTTGTGGCAAATACAACACTTTGTACAGTGTATCTGCCGTGATATGTGGACAACTGTGCATTAGCAGGACAGGAAACCCCATTTGTGCTAACAGTCGAAAATTAATGTCCACGACGGAGGCGCAAAGCATCAAGGTTTATATGTAATGCAAGGAGAACCCGTTAAATTACTATTTGGTCAAGACATGTACTGGGAAATGTGTGTTTGAATACACAATGATAACGCAGGACACTGACTGTTGGAAAGTGTCCTTCTTTGCTGAGATGACACCTTATGCTGTCTTACTTTACAGCATCAGCAACATCACACACGCATGTGTGTATATTTATGAGCTGTCTTAGTGGCCTCAAACGGTTCCCCAAATGACATTTCTGTGTAAACAATAATAGCTAGGCTATAACTATAAATAGAACAAAGAGTATTACTATCAATAACGACAGTATAAAGTCAGTTCTACAATTACAGTAAATGGAAAGCAACTTGAATTAGTAATTACTTTTCTGACCTAGGAAAGTGCTATCAGATTATTTGTCTGTTTGTTTGTTGCGTTCGCTCGAGTTGAGCTGGAGCGTATTCCACACAGATGCTACTACTTCTAGTGCACTAGGAGTTATCAGCGTGTGGGTTAGCTTTCCCTGTTTTACTCCAACAGACTGGTGTAGTGGTTGAACCCGCTACCTAGGCTTCGTTGCACCGAGAGTTTAAGAGCGAGCGTTCTTATCCATTCGGCCATGCTGACACTATCAGATAATGCCAAGTTAAGTAGACAATGCCAATCTAAGAAGAGAGGTGTGCGAGAGAGCTGCATGTTGTCTCCAGAATATGTTACCATAAATAGTGAAAATAAGAGGGATTTAGAGGACACCAGAGGATATTACACCACCGATATTAGATGCAGATGCTATAGAGTTGATTGCAGATAATGAACAGCATCTGCAACATGTATCTGTTATTATTACTGTGCACAATGATCGGAAGCAGGTGTGGCAGAGAGGTTTAATACGTTTAAACTTAATCTTCTGACCGCGGTGTAGCGGGTTCATTTCACACGTCCGACAGTAGGCTCACCATAGGGGATGGGTCAGATGTTTGTCCTACACTTGCGACTGGCGTAGCAAGCCGGCAGGGGATTTTCATGCTGCTCGTAGAAAAAACAAGAAGTATAAACGGTCTGAATAAAGTGGGGGGGGGGGGGGAGAGGGGGAGGGGCGGGGTTGTTATAGTAGCGCTAGATTTTATTAGAAGGCAGCAAGTAAAATGGTTTGGCCATGCGTGTAGGTTACCAACTAACAGTATACCACAAAACAGCAATGATGTACAGACCAGATGGAAGCAGAGGTTGAGGCCAACCAGGTAAACGATGGACGCAGGGAATAACAAGAGTCCAGGGGAATATCGATACATGAAACCCATAAGCAGGCACTCTCCCGCTGTTTATACTTCACCTTGACACTGCAAGATACGAGAAGAACATGATGAGATGAGGTGAGATGAGATGAGATGAGGTGAGATGAAATGAGATGAGATGAGGTGAGATGAGATGAGGTGAGATGAGATGAGATGAAATTATATAAGGTGAGATTAGGTGAGATGAGATGAGATGAGATGAAATGAGTCAGTAGGACTTCCATGTTGACTTCTCGTTCTTGGCATGGAGACGTAAATTACAAGTACCCCAAAAGTCGGCGAAGGAACGACTGTTGGTGAGGGACACTACTAACAGGGAAAACTGACACACACACAGAATCAGTTTAGTGCACTCACTACCTGCATCACGTGTATGAATATGCGAGCACACGAAAACAAAAGTACAGAGTAAGCTACTATGGTTCGAATTAAATTATGAGAAAACAGAGAGTATTTAACCTCCAAACAGAAAGAAACAGCACCATGTACGCCCCATGTAAATAGGACAATTCTTAAACAGGTGAATCGGTGCAACAATCTCCGGAAAGGCAATACATCACATGGAAGAGACCTAGTTGAGATTAGAACAAGAATAGCAATAGCTAAGGTAGCCTTTCGCAAGATGTGAAGCTTGGTCACCAATAAATAGTTTTCTACAGCGGTGAGAAAACGAGAATTGAAGTGGAATATAGAATCTGTGTTGTTATATGACAGTGAAACGTTGACAGTATGTGACAATCTTAGCAACAATTAATGGCAATAGAATCGATTGCACTAACAACGAGTGCCTGAAGGAGCATAATGAAACCAAGAACATTATATACAACAATAAGAAAGAGACAAACAGCTGTCTTTGGTCTCGTGATGAGAAAAGATTCATTGGAGAACATCATGACAGCTGGAAAGATCAAGGGGAAGAGAGGCGAGACAGACCAGGAAAAATGATGCTGGATGGACTGAGACGGTGATGTGGAAGAATATCATCAGAAGAGTTTATCCAGAATACCAAAGACAGAGATCTGTGGAGAGATGTGAACGCCTGTGTTAGCTGGCAGGGCTCTTGATGATGATGAATTATGTTATAAATCTTGTTGTTATCTAGTCTTGACCTACGACATCCCCATAATAAATACAAGTCGATCCAGTTCATGGAATATCCTTTAAGTTTGCTTTTATTTTATTTTGAAAGCACAGATATATACAATATATCAGGTGGATTTAAAATCTTGAACAATAATGGATTTGTGTAAGAAGTTCAAAAAACAATGTAATAGTTGATTTAAACAATGTACATTTATTTCTAAATATAACTACCTGCGTTCTTTACTTGACTCTTGTTATTGATGTTACTGTTCAGGCGGTAGATCTGAATATAAGAAAGTTAGAATAGTATAGTATTACTAAAAATAGAAATGTTATATAATAGAAACTATTAAATTTTTATATAATATAATATTATAATTATATAATAGAAACTTTTATAATAGAAATATATATATATATATTACTGCCTGTAGTAGAGAGGGGAAGAGCCGCCTGATTTTGGCAGTCGCTGCGAACTGTGCAGGTTAGGGTTTTCTTTTTCCCCCAGATATAAGAAAATCCATCACTTTACCGAGGATTCGAACAGGACTCCTGAAAGGGAAACCGACATTCTAGCCACTTGGTGAGACGTTCCCCACAACTGTGAATAAAGTTACTTGCGTATCCTTTGCAGGACGTCGCAGTCAACAACATTTTTTGGGCTGTTTGTGTTTTCATGGCAAGTTTACGATCAGTAATTTGTCATTACTTTCTAAACGACCAGCACTCACACAAATTTTATGGAAAATAACAACGTAAGCGATCCGCTGCCAAATCGCCCGCAACTGTGTTTGGAGCGCGGTATGTGGGATTACGAATTGCGTCTGTAACCCATTGGCCACAGAGCCGGCCCGACTATGTATACGTCTGCAAATATGTAGAGACCACTTTTCCATCCACGAGGCTTGGTGGGTCTGTGATAGAATTATAACTGTACAGGACCCTATTTTTGTATAGACCACCGTATGACACTCGAAGTGTAATGTGGTCAATATCAGGACGGCCCCCTTGGCCTCTCAGAAAATGTTATGGTAAACGTGTTAGGCTGGGTCGAGCTCGGAGCCCTGGAAATTATTTGTGTCATTTCCTTCATCGTAGGGGGGTTAGTGTGCTAGCTTCAGCACTACCGTGATTATATCGGGTATATGGTAGTATATCCATATTTAAGAGATCGATCCTGACTGGATTGGTGATTTAGTCAGTATCACGCCAGTCGCCTTTACTTATCATAATATTGTCTGGTACTAGTTTAGACTGGGTGATCCTGGCACCCAGGTAACCTCAAAGAATCACCCACCTGGAACACGATTCAAACAAATGTATAAATGAATAAAGGGCCGGCATGTACATGTGAAAACAATATCCTTGAAAAAACGTTTGTTTCAAAGACAGCGCAGTGGTGGAATTGGCTACACCTATGAAACGGTTGGGCCGACAGCAGACCGGGCTGACAACCCCTACTGCTTTTCTGTCCTTGTCGCATCTAACCAAAGTAAATGGAAAAGATTCCCCCAGGATGCTCCGAAAAAAAGGGGGGGGGGGAGAGCATGAAGTATCTATTGGCGACCACACGGTGACGACCTTATCCGTCCAATCGACCATGATTTTAGCGAGCAACAGGACTAGCCATTCGTCTGTTTTAAAAGCTTCGTCACCTTCCGGGGAATGAGAATTCACGCTGGACGAAAGAAGTGCGAGGGTGCGTCACAGGAGGCACGCAAGTGCTCCTGGGAACAGAGTAAGACACAAGAGGATCTCAGCCAGGGAGAACCCCACTGTGCTGAGAAGACTCAAGTCGATCTCACCTGTGACGCATCCGAGCAAACATCCAAGAGTCTCAGGGTGAAGATCAAGTTTCCCAATGCCAAAAAGACGACAGTGTGGGTTCAGTTAGGCGAATCCTTGTCCCGTGTTTTAGAAGAACAAAAAAAATACAGATCCTTTGAAGAGTATGGGAAAGAGGGCTTGCGATAGGTGTAGCAACATCTAAAAACCAGGCACACAATCCTATCCCGAGCAGAATGTTTCTGCAGGAACAGGCGGAAAACCCGGAAGGAACGTGAGAGATTCTTCTGGGAACCATACACGTTTGCACGAGATTTGTTCGAACAGCCGCGATCCGGCATCCTCAACGTCAACAAAGAGGAGCTTTAGAACCACCTCGTGACGACATACTCCGATGCCTAACGGGACGTCCCACTTGGAGAGATTGAAGGGCTCAAATGACCGGAAAAACCAACTGTGGATTTCAATGCCTTTGGTGTGGAGCGAGATGGTTGTGGTATTTAAGAAAGCAAGAGGAAAGTCGGCAACGAGGCCCAAAGGTGTGCCTTACACAGTCTAAAAGAGGTGCCCGAATGTCCACAAGAAACTACACAGGATACTGAGATCCGCGTGAACACACAATCGGTTCAGCACGGAGTGGAAGAAACCAACGGAATCTACATTCCGAAAGAGCAAAACTCAGTTAGTATTGCCCAATTCAGGCCGATCTCTCTCTTGAACGTCGAGGGGAAGATATTCTTCTCGGTCATGTCCAGCCGAATTACGAAGTACTTGATGAAGAACAAGTACGTAGAGACAGCGGTTAAAAAAGGGGGATGACCTGGTGTCCCCGGTCGTCTCGAACACGGCACCATGATCTGGGAAGCTATTCAGAGAGCGACGACGAAGAAGGAGGAACTCCGCGTGATATGGTTGCATCTGGCCAACGTGTATGGGTCAGTACCCCACCAAATGTTGTGGCATGCACTCAAGGCGTATCAGGTGCCCGAGAACATTACGGAAATGCTTATGCGGTACTTCTGGGGCTTCTCTCTTCGTTTCAAGACGAAAACGTTCACGACTAGATGGATGGACATTTAGGTGGGTATTGCCATGGGATGTACGATGTTGCCGATATTATTTGTCATGGCCATGCAGGTCATCCTGGATGCGGCATCCGGCTACGCACACGGTCCGAAACTCGGCGATGGAAACAACATTCCGCCGCTTAAGGCCTTCAATCCTGACACCGAAGGAGAGTGATGCCCACAGCATCCCCCACAGACTCGACGATCTGATTCGCTGGTGCAGGATGAGCTTTAAGCCCAAGAATTCTAGAAGCCTGTCGACCTTGAAGGGTAAAGAGGCGGAAAGGTTGTTTATGGTTGCCGGGACAAGCGATTCCCACGGGGCTAGAGGAACCTGTAAAGAGTCTCGGTCGTGTGTACGATTCATCCTTGAGAGACAGGAACGCGGTGGTACAGATGCAAGAATTGATGGCGAACGGCCTGCGCACCTTCGATACAACCAGGCTGATTGGCAAATTCAAAATCTGGTGTCTCCAATTCACGCTCATTCCGAAGCTCATGTGGCCGCTGCTGATATATGATGTAGGCACGACCACAGTGCAAGCAATGGAGGAGAAGATAAACAGCTACATACGGAGAAGTTCGTCCTCCCGTTACGGTCCCTCATGGAGGAATTCAAAGTCGGAAAAGCCAGACTTTGGATGATAATGTGCGAGTCTCCTGATGAATCGGTCACCACCGCAGCTCCCACCCTGAGAACGGAAAGGAAGTGGAAGGTCGTCAGCGCAGTCGAGGATGCCCAGGCAGCACTCCTGGTGAAGGAGGTCATGGGACACACCCAGTCGGACAGAAGGGGGTTCGGCTACCATGAGAGAGACCCGATGTGGTCCAACGCGACGACTAAAGAACGCAGAGACCTGGTGGTTAAGGAGATCCGAACGGGAGAGGATGACGAAAAAGTCCGTGTGGCTTCCCAACAGGCGCAGCAGGCTCAGTGGATGTCATGGGAAGAGGTACTGCAGAGATCTCTTACCTGGAATGATATATGGCGGATGACATCACTGCGCTTAAGTTTCGTCGTTCGATCCCTCTACGATATCTTGCCATCAATTGCCAACTTGGTCAAGTGGTGGAAAACCACCGACTCGTCCTGTCCCCTCTGTAAAAAGGTTCAGAGAGGGGAACGATAGTGCGAGGGATTGGGAACTAACCGTTCATCTAAAGGGCCGTGGAAAATACCCTGAGGTGATCCGAAAGTTTGGCTTGCGACCTGACATCGTACTTAGCTCCTCATCAGCCAAGGAGCTAACGCTGTTTGAGCTGGCCGTCCCTTATGAGTCAAATGTTGAAGAGCAGCATACGTACAAAATGAAGAAGTACGAAGACATGGTCGCGAGTCTTAAGCTTTAAGAGTACGCGGTCAGGCTATTCGCCGTTGAGGTAGGCGCGAGAGGCAAATGGGAATTAAAGGACAATCGAGAACTCGGGCTCAAATACAGCCGTGTGTATATAAAAAAGTGTATTTTAAACACAGAGTATGTTTAACAGTGTATATTCAACAGTGTATACTCAACAGTGCATAACCAACAGTGTATATTTAACAATGGATAACCAATTGTGTATATTAAATAGTGTATATTCAATCGTGTATATTATGTACATATTACATATATACCCAAATATGTGTATTATCCATATTACATGTACACCCGAAGTATTTCAGGATCCTCGCCGGTGCTACAGAGTTTGTGCACTGAGCTGAGTTTCTCCAGACTCAGATTTGAGTTAGGAGGAGAATGGAGCACTTATGGGTTGCACCCATGTGCCGTGATGTTGATCCATCTACGAAACTAAACTAAACTAAACTAAACTAAACTAAACTAAACTAGACAGTGTACATTGTCAAAGACTGACGTAGAGGGTTCCTCGGGAACACCCTTAGATAGAGTAATAGGGAACATAGGACCCAAATTAGGGACAGGGTGGTTGTTAAAGAGGGGAACTAGTAACTAGTCCTCACATGAGAACACGGAGGCGTTGACTAGTGAGTTAGCACTACTGGAGTCACGCCTGCGTGACAACCACGAACGGTAGTAACCCCTAGCCAACCAAGGGAAGCGTGCGGGGCAAGTTAGCACGCAAAGAGCCCAAGGACGCTTGAAGGTCCTTCCGCGTGGCGTGTAGCCGCGCAAGGTGAATCTAGTCAGACGGGGACTGACGGTCTAAGAGAGCACCTCGGTTCAGAACCGAGTTAGTTATTCGATAGCCAATTAGATAGGAATTAGCGCTAGGCTTTAGTAAAACTAGTGATAGATAATATTGTGATTTCTGTGTGATGTGATAGCGACTGTTCTGCAAATGTAAAAGAGCCAACGGCAATAAAATGTTCATTCCATGCCTCTCACACGACTTGCAAGTTCCTTGTATCGGTGTGCGAGAAGTAATCCAATGATGCCTAACAACTTGAGTTGTTGACAGGCAGTAGGATTAATTGTGGTGTCAGAAGTTCAGCTTGAACCTCAGTTCAAGCGATAACAAGTACCCACGGCTCTAGACTAGGTTACAAATAGGATAATATCAGGATAGTTTAATTTCTGTTAGTGACATGACTTGTGCAGATTAGAACGACGTGCGGAGAAAATTGTGCCTATCGTGATGAAATAATGTTTATTTGTGTTTAATAGAATATTATATGTTTAAATCAGTGTATTTCAAAGTTGTAAGTATTCATATTACTATGTTTCTTCATTTCATTATGTTATTACTTATTTTGTTTGTGAATTATTGTTAAAATGATTCATGGCGGAGCAATACATCGGTCAGCGACAGTATTGATTTTTCCAGGCTAAAAATAGCGCTGCGCGTGTGACGTGGCACTGATTGACAAACAGTTGGGCCTCGCTACTGCAATCAGCTGTGAAGAATATACATTACGCCAAGCTGACGCTCGCCTGAATCTTTACGTTATTTTCATTAATATTGGTTTATTTCATTTAAAGAATGAATATATTTATTTATTTCCACATTATTATTGCATTTATATTTATTTCAAATGAATAATTGATTGTTTTCTGTACTTTTTCACCATTGTTTACCGTCAAGAGGGCACTACTTTCATTATGCAAAGTAGCTTTAGTCTGCACAGTAGCTACATAGATTAAACTAGGTTAGTAACGATAGGCATATTACTTTAGAACGAAGACAGGACATTGACATTAAATATTAAATTACTATATTATAGTTGTTCGTGGGCATGTCCTTGTCATTGTATCAGATTGTCATGAAATTATTTATCGTTTGCCATATGTTAATTGTTGCTGCTCTGTAAACCAGGGTGAACAACAGCTGATTGAGTGACGTATGTGCGTGTCGAAGTACCAAACAAGGTGACCTGTGTAGATCACTCGTGTGTTTGCAGACGTACCAAACAGGGGAACCGGGTTTGCCTAGGGGTTGTTCCTGGGTCTCCGGAACATTGAGCTGAGTACACCTACATTTTTGGCTTGCATTGTGATTAATAGTGCATCTCTTTTTCAGCTTGTAATATATTAGCACATTTTTGTGCCCTGTTTTCTTCAGAACAAGACTTTGCCGAGCATAATCAAAGAATACATCTGCTAGTTCTCCAATATTTAGAAACATAATATAGCAAATATAAATAGCTAATTAAAGCATCCAGTTCAAGTTAACGCTAGCAACTACCAAACAACATGGCTACTTTAGCTGACTACATTAAAGCAGGCAAAGAAATGAATTATACAGGCAAGGAGATAGAACAGTATGCCGATCAAAAATTTAAAGAAGCAAAAGATGCTGAAAGAAATGAACGTGCATTAGAAAGACAACACCAGATAGAACTAGCTGAGATTACAAAGCAGAAAGATTTGGAAGTTAAACAACAGCAATTAGAACACGACAAAGATATTAAACAGAAAGAATTAGAAGTTAAACAACAGCAAATCGAACACGATAGGGAAATTAAACAAAAGGAACTAGAATTAAAGCAAAAGCAATTAGACCAGGAAAGGGAACTAAAGCAAAAGGAGATAGATGAAATGGCAAGAGTTAAGGAAAAGCAAATACAGGTAGAATCAGAGACACAATTAAAGATGAAAGGTATGGATGTAGACTCACACGCAGAGATCAATGCTACTAAACTAAGAAGTCAACAAGAAGAAAATAAGTTCAACAAATACAAAAATATTATCAAACCATATTGTAAAGAAGATTCAATTTCTGCATGGACAGAGAACGTCGAGTATCAATTTAGATATCATCAAGTTCCTTTAGAGATGTGGGCCATGCTTTATATGAAGAACCTGAGTGGTGAACCCCTTAAAGTAATAGAATCTATACCAACCGATCTTAGATCTGACTACCAATACATCCATGATAGGATAATGCAACACTTTTTACTTGATGCCCCTGGGTATCAGGTTCAGTTCTCAAATTTAAAACCTAAACCTACTGAGACTTTCATTGACTACGTCTCAAATGTTCAAAGTGTTCTAAATAGGTGGCTGAAAGCATCTAACATAGGGAAAGACTTTGATAAATTAAAGAACTTAATTGCCATGGATAAAGTAATATCCACTATACCATCCTCTTTTGCTAAATTTTTGCAGCAGTCAGACACTGAAACCATAGAGCAATTTGAGAAAAAGGGATCGGCATATTTTTCTTCCAACAGAGATGTCTTTAAAACTTCAAATGACTCTGAAATAGTTTCCTTTGTCAAAGATCAATCAAAAAACTATCAGAGTAGTAAAAAACCATTCAGTAAATTTGATAAAAAAGACAGGAATATTGCTAAATGTATCCACTGTCATTTGTTGCATGAAACTTACTCAATGTGTGACAAATCGCCAAATTATCAGGCACATCTGGAAAATGTTATCAAAAAGCAGCAAACTAAAAGATCTGCATACAGGCGGGCAGTAAAATGTTTTTTTTGTTCCAGCTATGGCCACTATTCGAACAAGTGCCTGGGCCGCCAACGTATGAAAGCGAACAATGCTATTTTGTTAGATACATCTTCTGACAGTGGCAGTGAGACTGAGTGTGATGTTGAGAATGATTTACCTTTTACCCAAGCTGAAGGTGTGTGCTGTGTGACCGATGTGTTGTGCTATGACAATTGTGACCAATGCTACCAATTTCATGCTGACGGCAAACTTATATGTGGGCATAATGTAACATCCTCCGTAGAGAATGTAAATGCAGTTACAGCCTCCAGAGGCAACCTAATGTTTCACTCTGCAATGGTCAATGAGAAGCCATGCCAATGTTTGCTTGATAGTGGAAGCTCTATTATTGGTGTAAGAAAGGAACTGGTTAACCCAACAGATTATACTGGAGACTCTGTAAAATGCCGTACTTTCTCTGGTAAAATAGAAACCTATCCTCTGGCAAGAGCCCGTATAAATACCCCGTTCCTGTCTGGGATCTTCACTTGTGCTATTCTAGACAACCCTTTTACTGACTTAATTCTTGGGTGTCTACCCCAGCTGAAACACTGTACAGATGAAGAAATATCTGTCTGGGAGGAAAAGAATGGTTTCACTCCAGTAAACAGTGTTGATACCCTCAAACATCACAGCCCTAATAAAAGTGCTACACCTATACCACTTGAAGCTGATCAAGACGTAATGGTACTACTGCCAGACAAACATAACAAAACTGCAACTTCATGGCAAGGGCCTTTCAAGGTGATACAAAAACATTCAGATGTTGACTATGCAATATCAATAAACAGACACTTAAAGATATTCCATGTCAACATGCTGAAGCCTTACTACTCACGACTACAGACAGAAGTAGAAACTGACGAACATAATGCAATCACACCTGCTGATCAGACGACAGACGAACATAACGCAACTACACTAGTTAGTAAGACTGGCATATCCGACATGATGCATACATCTAGCGATAATACAGAATACACACTTAGTACCACCACTGTACTGAATCAGGTAGACGACGACGGAATGGAACTACCAGTTCCTATTGTGGACAAGACTGCCACATTAGAAAGCATACACATAGAACAGGGACTAACAGACAGTCAACGACGAAAATTATTAGAATTAGTCACTGAATACAAAGACATATTTTCTGACATTCCAGGTAGGACGGACAGAATCGAGCACTCCATTCTACTTTCTGATTCTAAGCCTATAAAATGCAGGCCGTACTCCATCCCACTAAGTTATAGGGAGAATCTAAACAAAGAAATTCTTAATTTAGAGACTAGTGGGATCATCCAAAAATCCACCTCCGAGTACTCTTTTCCAATAGTCTTGGTTAAAAAGAAAGATTCAACAATTCGTCTTTGTGTGGACTATCGAAAGTTAAACAACGTCACCAAGATCGACGCAGAGCATATCCCTTCCTGCGAAGATCTGATTCTTGACATGTCCACCTCTAAAATCTTTTCTAAACTCGATCTCACTAAAGGATATTGGCAAGTCCCAATGCAGTCTGAATCCATCCATCTTACTGCTTTTTCAACACCTTTAGGACTTTACGAGTGGCGTTTTCTTCCTTTCGGACTTCGAAATGCTCCTGCCACTTTCGTACGCCTCACTAGAGATCTACGTCATGGAGTGACGAATACTGTGACCTATATAGATGATATATGTGTGCATACTGATGACTGGACCACACACCTACTGAAACTGAGACACGTCTTTAATAGGTTGCGACTCTTTGGGCTCACTGTCAAACCGAGCAAAGTCGAATTGGGCCTAAAAGAAATTGACTTTTTAGGTCATGTCATTTCTGAAGGTCAACTAAAGACTGATTATAAAATCATCACTAAAATTATGAATCTGACCATGCCTACCAGCAAGAAGCAGGTCAGGAGCCTTCTTGGACTAGTCAATTACTATAATAAATTTATTCCTAATTTAGCGGAGATTACAAGTGTATTTTCCAATGTTCTAAAAGCATCTGTAAAATTGGATGTGAAAGATGCATTATTAATTTCTGCATTGTCAAAATTGAAATTTTTGTTTAGTAATGTTCCAATCCTCCGCTTGCCTAACCATAGGCTCGTTTATTATCTTAGGACGGTTGCCAGCAGGAGTTCCATCGCTGCAGTACTAGGCCAATTTTACGAGGGCATCTTCCATCCGATTTGCTACGTGAGCCGTAAGATCACACCCACCGAGTCTAGATATTCGATATCAGAGTTGGAAGCACTGAGCGTCATCTATGCGGTGAGAAAACTACATCGCTTCTTGGCGGGTGTTCACTTCATCGTCCAGACCGACAACTCCCCGATCACGGTCATACAGAATGGTGTTCATAGAAATGACCGGATATACAGGTGGTCGCTCATTCTGCAAAACTACACCTTCAGTATAGAGCATATTAAGGGGAAAGATAACATCTTAGCTGATACCCTTAGTAGACCGTCTGAGGTAGCAATACCAGAAATTGCCACAGAAGAGGGTAGTGTAGTACATGTCAACTTAGTGCAGTAAATTGATCTATGTTAAATATAAATAAGGGTAAATACATAGATATTATGTGCGTAACTAGGTACCAAGAACTGTGACCTACTCTGTGTCCGTAAAGATCAAAAGTAAGAACTTTACTCTGCAACTAACATATCACTCTGTGAACTAGGACAGCTCATTATTACTAAGCTCCCTATATGTTCCAGTGAATTACGTGTGTGAAACAGAGAAAAACTGTGTCAAATGATTACATACATATAGACACTAAAACAGTGGTCTACTACACAAGTAACTCTACCGGTAAACACCAAGAAGACACAAAGATGACTGTGGAATGAATTTCAAATACCCACAAATGTTGTTTAAATAATATGCCAATGAAAGTATTTTCTGAACATTGATGGCAACTATTAACGTGAGGTATCGAAAAACCATGTATATAAACATAGAATGTGATATGTACATTAATCGTTTTAATATAGTTATGACAATTATGTAGATTATGTGATTATATTTTATGTTTAAAATTAGACATTATAATAAGGTTCATTCTTGCGTAGATTAGCTAGATTAGTAATTTACCCATATATTTAGTTTAAAAGTAAATTAGAATAATAATTTAAAAACAACAACTAATTTAGAAATTTAGAAAGTAACATTACCATTTAGTTTAATACATTTCACTTTATTTCATTCCATTTCATTTCATTCTAACTTAACCAATCCATTCAACAAACATTATCATTTAGTAGTATGAGTAGGTTACACTGTAATAGAATAAGTAGAATATACCATCAAACATATATCATTTACACTATTTAGAAAAACATCATCAATCATATAGTAGTTTCATTCAAAAACATGACAATTATGATATATTACATATCACCCATTTTAGAAAGGTACATAACTTATCCCATTTCATATTACCAATGTTAGAAAGGTACATAACTTATTACATTTCACCTTACCCATTTTAGAAAGGTACGTAACTTATTACAACTTCACATTACCCATTTCAGTAAGCTATATAACTCATCTCACATCATTTTCAGTTTAGATAGTTAGAGTACATCCCTTACATTAGATAAATAGTAACAGTAATGTAAGCCTGTTTGTATAATTAGAATAAGCAGTAGGATTAATTGTAGATTAGTTTTACCGCTAGGTTAAAATAAGTAACACCTTAAATATGTATTTCCAGAAATAATATTAGTATGGGAGTATTTAGATTAATATCCCAGTAGAATACAGTGGTTAATAATACCAGGGTACAAACCATCAACCTTGATGTAAATGTGTTGTAAATACTTGACTTGTGTAACAAATGACGCAGTCATTAGGCTCAAATGTAACCAACTGAGCCCAAAAAATGTGTACAGTGCCACTTCAAGATTTTTTTTCTTTTAAAATAACTATTTGGATCAAATACGTGTGACAGAAAAGTGAGTGGATGAGATATATGACATAAAACAGTGTGAAAAATGTGTGACAGAAAAGAGAATGAAAGATGTGTAACAGAACAAAAAGAATGAAAGAGGTGTGGCAAAGTTGAGAATATAAAATGTGTGACAGAAGTCAAGGTAGAATATGTCTGACAAAAGTCAGGTTAAATATGCCTGACAGAAGTCTAGGTAAAGATGTATGACAGAAATGAATGTAAGAAAGATGTGACAGAAGTCAACAGACAAGATGTGTGATAGAAAGGAGGGTGTAAGATGTATGACAACAGTCAGTATATAAGATGTGTGACATAAGTGAATGTGAAAGAAGTGTTAGCTATAATACACAATTTCATGATTTGACAGAAGTGTGAAAGTAAGAGTTAAGATAAAAGATGCAAGAGAGATGGTGACATCAATCTGCGGATCTTTCTGCCGCTCAGCAAGATTTTTTAATTTTCATTGCCATGATATGTTGGTTTCTATGTTGAATGCAGGTTGTAATGAATATGTTTTGTGTAGTTTAGTTTAGATTTTAGAGTATTTTAGGTCTCATAAGACGGAAACGTGGTTGCGGATTTGTACTATTCACATGTTCGTAACCAAGGTAACCGAATTATGACACTTGAAAAACTAACATACATACACATGATAGGTAGATACACGTGTTAGAGAGTAGATTATACTTATAATTACATTAAAACACGCAAACAACCAGAAAAACAAACATATAAATTGCAGACACTTTTATTAAATCCAAGGGAGATAATTTCAGGTCAGGGGACATAATAGACAACGAAACACTAACTTAACAGTGAAAGATGACTTTTCACGCGGAAGCGAGATAGGTAAAGCCTGTCGCTCACAGCTTGTATAATGGTTGTTTAATATTATATGGGGGACATGAAGCAATTCATGTGTTGACCCTAAGAAAGTCAACTTTGTATGGGTAGTGAGTTAATTTACTATTTGAGGGCAGGTCTTATATGACAACGGTCCGGTTCAGACATACCTCTAATTAATATAATATTGCGATTGAGAAGAGGGCTCACGCCAACCAGACAAGTTTGTGGCGATTGCCAGTAGCCAAGAAGAGTTATACTACATTGTGACATTGGTCAGTAAGAGTCTATTTAGTAGCCCAAAGTCAGGTTATCTACAGTCTTTGACAAAAAAATTAGAGAAACTAATTTTGTATATTCCCTTGCGTCACAACCGGGTTAAAGTTGATGACGCAACACGAGAGGGGAGGGTGTGTGTCAAAGACTGACGTAGAGGGTTCCTCGGGAACACCCTTAGATAGAGTAATAGGGAACATAGGACCCCAATTAGGGACAGGGTGGTTGTTAAAGAGGGGAACTAGTAACTAGTCCTCACATGAGAACACGGAGGCGTTGACTAGTGAGTTAGCACTACTGGAGTCACGCCTGCGTGACAACCACGAACGGTAGTAACCCCTAGCCAGCCAAGGGAAGCGTGCGGGGCAAGTTAGCACGCAAAGAGCCCAAGGACGCTTGAAGGTCCTTCCGCGTGGCGTGTAGCCGCGCAAGGTGAATCTAGTCAGACGGGGACTGACGGTCTAAGAGAGCACCTCTGTTCAGAACCGAGTTAGTTATTCGATAGCCAATTAGATAGGAATTAGCGCTAGGCTTTAGTAAAACTAGTGATAGATAATATTGTGATTTCTGTGTGATGTGATAGCGACTGTTCTGCAAATGTAAAAGAGCCAACGGCAATAAAATGTTCATTCCATGCCTCTCACACGACTTGCAAGTTCCTTGTATCGGTGTGCGAGAAGTAATCCAATGATGCCTAACAACTTGAGTTGTTGACATACATTTATTACTATATATGTAGCAGTGATTATGCAATAGTGTATATTAAACAGAGTATGTTTAACAGTGCATAAGCAACAGTGTATATTCAACAATGTATAACCAACAGTGTATATTCAACAGTGTATATTCAACTTGTATATTTAACAATGTATATAGCCGTCCCAAGTGGTATTTTGAGAGATTGTTTCTGAAACTCTGCTTCCTCATCTTCTTCCTGGTCGTTCTCAGACAGTCAACAGTTAGTGCCAGATCCACATATAGACGTCCCGTGTTGTTATACAAGGAATTGTATTACTAGGCAGTGTATTAATGGTGTGTATGTTTACGCTCATTACTGTTAGACAGAGCAGAAACATGAAAGGTTATGGCGGTCAGGGGGTATTTCTGCTGTCATAACCCACATAAATAGAGAACCGATGGACTAATTTTGAACTTTTGCAACTGGTCCCATTTGTACTGGGACTTTTCGTTGGATGTTGAATAAGATAACGGAGCCCGCATGATAATACTCCAGTGTAATGATGTAAGTGATTTACTCATCTCATATTAGATAGTGTGTCAGGTCTTAGTCAGATATGACTGAGCTACGTATGACAGTAGACGGTACTGACCGCTTTCTGTTAGCGCCGAATATTGCGCGGCGCTTACCAAACCCGACACCCTACATTGTGCCAACGGCTTCGGGTGGAAGAGCGCAATTGGGAGGGTACAAGCCTTATCCTGGTGCGAGGAAATGCAACCTAAAGACAAAATGTCATGGCAGGGCAGATCCGGCCCTAAGGTTTGGTTGGCAGCTGGTCTAGGATCGAAGCTTCGACAGGTGGACAGTTAGAGCATTGCTTTGCTGATCCGGCAGCTTCTGCAGCTTGTCTTGTTCCAGTTGTATTACATTATATAACATTCCTCTGGAGTGAACTAGGCAGGCCGAGAGAGGGATCATGCTGCATGGGCCTCTATATTGTAACCCAGGCTTTGTGCTATGGAGAGGTATAACTCCATCTCTGGTCTTAACCGTTCTCGGAATCAAAACTAGAAGTAGCAGTTACGGGTTATAATTCCTTATCAATTGGCGTAGACATGGAGCGCCACAAGTTGCCTCTGACGGTGGGAGACAAATACAGGTGTCACTGATCAGCTACCCCCCGCCTCAGGCTGAGCAGCCCCCGGCCAACAGGGTGCTGACCAGCCACAGCCTGCCTGCTTTAATTGATGCTTGGGGCTAGGACAAAATCTGACTCGCAGGCTGTAAAACCAATGCACCAGGTAATACTAATAAGAAAAATAGAAACTTCAAGCTACGGCTTGCAACCTGGAAAGAAAGAACCATGTGTCCAGGATTGTCCACTGACCTGACGAATTTTGACGATGTGAGAAAAACGGCTGTGATTGATGCCGAACTCAATCGTCTTAACGTTGATATTGCTGGCCTACAGGAGACTCACCTCGTTGAGGAAACGTAACTCAGAGAAAACAATTACACCTTATTTCAAGGGTAGAATGGCAGAAAAAGGGCATCATGGTGTGGACTTTTCAGTAAAGAATTCGCTACTGGGAATGACTGAAATTCCAGCTGGAGGTAATGAAAGACTATTATCCCTACGATTGGCAACCTCTTGTGGTTTTGCCTCCATTATCACTGCATATGCACCGACACTCGATTCCTCTGATGATGTGAAAAATTCTTTCTATGAGGAGTTAGACTCTGTGATCAAGGCAGTTGCAAAATCTGACTACATTTATATGCTGGGTTATTTCAATGCTCGTGTGGGCAAGGACTCGAGTTCATGACCAGTGTGCCTTGGAAAATACAACATCGGTCGCATGAATGAAAATGGGCAAAGCTGTTGAAGCATTGCACCACAAATGACCTATGAATTACAAATGCCATTTTTCAAAAACAAAAGAGCTGCATAAGGTCACATGGAATATCCAAAATCCGGCCATTGTCATCCGCTGGACTTCATCATCACACGGAGACAACATCTGAACCATACATCATTAACTCGAAGTTACCACATTGCTGACTGTGATACAGATCATTCTTTGGTTGTCGCAAGGGTTAGACTGAGACCAAAGAGAATATACACAGCTAGACACAAATCTAGCTCCAGGATTAATTTTATTAACACTCACGATCCTGATAAGTGCTTTGAGTTCCAACAGCAACTTGAAGACGCTTTCAATGATACATCATGAAATTTTACACCTAGTGAACATTGGGGTAAACTTAAAGAAACTCTTTATAAAACAGCGGTAGGGTTTTACGGCTAAGTGGATGATAAGATCCAGGACTGGTTTGCGGCAAGCAGCCAGATACTGCAGTCCTTGATTGATGAAAAGAAGATAGCTCTCTTAAGAAAGAAGCAAAGAACAACGCGTAACACTCACAATGAGCTGAAGCAATCTAGGAAGGATGTGCAGAAGGCTGCCAGGCAGTGTGCAAATGACTGTTGGATCAGATTATGTGAGTCCATTCACAATGCAAGTGATAAGGGAAACATCAGAAGCATGTATGAAGGAATAAAGAAAGCATGTGGTCCAATAATCAAAAGAAGTGCACCACTGAAAACCTTGACTAGAGAAATCATCACTGATAAGAAACTGCAGAGGGATAGATGGGTAGAGCACTATATGGAGCTTTAGTCAAGTGAGACAAAACTAGCGGATAATGCCTCAACGCCATAGAGGCCCTGCCAACTCTTGACCACCTGGACACACTTCCTACCATAACAGAAGTTAAGTGTGCTATAAATGAACTTGCATCTGACAAGGCTCCAGGTAAGGATGGGATTCCAATAGAGGTAATCAGGAGTGGGCAAGATTCATTCACTTTACAGATCCACCAGCTAATAGAGCTATGCTGGCGAGAAGAACAAGTCCCACAGGATTTCAAAGACTCAAGCATCATAACACTGTACAAGAACAAGGGCGATCGGAGCGAATGTAACATCTATAGGGGTATCTCACTTCTGTGTATTGTTTGGAAAGTATTTGCCAGAATTGTTCTGCGCAATCTTCAAGTCCTAGAGATCAAGTCTACCCCGAATCACGGTGTGGCTTCCGACAGAACCGGTCTACCAATGATATGATGTTATCATTGCGACAAATGCAAGAAAAATGCCGTGAACAGAATCAGCCACTGTTTATTGCCTTTATCGACCTCACAAAGGCATTTGGTTTTGTCAGTCGTGAGGGTCTGTTCAAGGCACTAAAGAAGACAGGCTGCCCACCAACTCTTCTGTCCATTGTGGAATCGTTCCACATAGGCTTGAAGGGTATAATCAACTTTGATGGTGCAACTTCAGAAGAGTTGCTACTAGCTCAAACCGTCTTTGAAATATACTTTTTACTTCTACTGAAATATGCCTTTCGTGATCAGTATGGTGGTATTGTTATGCAGCCTTGACCTAGACCCTTAGGCCACCACATCCGGCTTTTGCGTGCGTCTTTGACCAGGTTAGCATTCTTAGGGGACTCTCACTTTTGTGGTGCCGTTCACATCCCAGCTTGTCAAGCTAGAACAGTCGAATACCTCACGATCAGCCTTCAATGGAAGGCGGGGACAGTCTATGTGCATTATCCGCCATCCAAGAGAGTCTTCCATAGTTGCAGAGCCGACACATATTGCTCTGGCGATGGGCTCACCGAGGGAATCGTCCTTCCATAAAGAGAGTCGTCCATAGTTGCAGAGCCGACACATATTGCTCTGGCGATTATCTCACCGAGGGAATCGTCCCGACCTGCTCATGGCTGCTTTAATTCCTCACTTAAATATATTGGACATTTTGTTCGCTACGGGCCGCTCCCCGAGCAAACCAGGTCTGTCTGAAGACAGTATCCACTCAGCGAGCTTTCGATTCGGACATGTGCTGTCCATTGTGCTCGGAAGACATATATAGTCAGAGCTGTTGCGGTCACGACGGGCATTCGGAAAACTAGCTAGTTAGAGCTCTTCCAGACACAAGGACATTCTGAAAACTAGATAGTCAAGAGTTGTTCCGGGTACGACGGACATTCATAAAAATAGCTAGTCAGAGCTGTTCTGGTCACAAGGACATTCAGAAAATTAGATAGTCAGAGCTGTTCCGGGCACGTAAGACATTTCACTCGGACGTTTTTGCGTTGTGCCGGTTTTTATTTGCCACCTTTGGGCCGGCACATCCGACTTCGGCTTTTAATGAGGCTAGCCTTCCTCGGGTTTCGAGGGACGTTATACAATTAGTGTTGTGGTGTCGCCCACATCTCAGCTGGTCAAGGCAGCGGACTCTACAATGCTCAGAGATTGAAGGAGACGACCAACATTAGGAGGGTACGGATTAGAGATTTGCTATTTGCAGATGCTGCTGCAATTACGACCCACTCTGAGGAAGAATTACAACGTCTACTATCTGCATTCTCCAACGCTTGTTCTGAATTTGGTTTAACAATTAGCAAAAGAAGACACATATTATGTCACAATGTGCACATGGGGTACCATACATCTTTATTGACGACGCCGAACTGGAGATAGTAGACCATTTTACATATCTAGGATCAGAGGTAAATAGTAAAATAACCCTAGATCAGGAAATCAACATCAGGATTGGTAAGGCAGCAACAACAATGAACTGGTTTACAAAAAGAGTATGGGAGAACAGGAAGCTTACTGCAAAAACACAAATCCGTCTCTATCAAGCTTGTGTCCTTAGTATTCTTCTTTATAGCAGTGAAACCTGGACAACTTACTCACACCAAGAGAAATGTTTAAACAGCTTTCATATGCGGTGTCTGCGAAGAATACTTGGTATTAAGTGGCAAGACAAAATCACAAATTCTGAAGTATTGGAAAGATCAGGTTGTGTGACGGTTTGTTCAATGCTCAGCCTTCGTAGACTTAGATGGATAGGACACGTTAGGAGGATGGATGATGGTAGAATACCAAAGAACATTTTTTTTTTGGTTTTTGGTGAATTACAGATGGGTAAGTGATCTCAGGGTCAGCCTCTACTACTATACAAAGATGTGCGTAAGTGGGACATGATTGATACAGGCATTGATAATGCTCATTAGGAGCAAGTCGTCGCTGAACGTTTTGCATGGAGAGCATATATCAGAGATGGAATACAGACAAAGGAGAAAATGACTGCAGATAGGTCAGAACTGAACGTATGAGACGTAAGATGGTACATGATGATGAAAATGACCATGTGTTAACATGCATCCACTGTGGACGAACATTTACAGCGTGAATTGGCCATATCAGTTACATTCGCTACCGCCATGTATTGTAGTTATTATGCGTTTTTGAAGCACAATGTAACAAACTATCGCATGTCAAGACGGCAAGATGCCAATGAATGATTAGATAGTACTTTAATATGGTGTGGTTTGTTCATAATCTTCAAATGATGACCTGTTATTGTCTTGACAATTAATGACGGGCATCATTTTAAGTGGAGTTAGAATGTGGCCATTGTGCCTTTAGAGAAACGGGTACAACTTATGTTGTTGTTTCTTAATTGTTGCTTGTTGTTGTTTTAGTTTGTTAAAGACATCCTTGTAGTGGCTCTAAAGAAAAATTATGAGAACACCTTGGAAGGATAGAGAGAGCAATGAAGTTATTTTGAAAGAAGTTAACTAACGAAGAGAACTGGTTCCTCGCATGAGAAGAAAGCAGCTTTCATTATCTGAGCATGTCACGATACAGTTCACATTTTTTGGATATGTCATGAGATAGTCCACATATTTTGGGCACGTCATGAGTAGGGTAAAGCTGGAATATGTCGTTACAACCGGACAGCTGAGGGATTGAGAAGCAGGGGGAGACCATGAGAGAAGATGCTGGGCAGTTTGAAATCTTGGCATGGAGGACCTTCTGTATATGAAATTATTGGCAGCACACGAAACACAGGGGTGTGGACAGACAATGTCGTCAATGTTAACGGCATGGACTATAAGAAGAGGAACCTTGTAATTTAAATATGGAAGATTCACAAGGACAGTAAACTCGCTGGAGGCAACAATCTGATTACCTATGTTGTTGAGATCTGCAGTCAGTCCTTACAGGAAAGCATTAGCAAGATTCTGCTGAAGTGAGCTCATGTTCTTGGCCATCGTCTGGCGCATATTGTGCATGCTTGACTGCATTTGGTGATTAAACTGCTTCATGGATTTGTCAAACTGTTCTCTTTCCGCTTTCGTCATGGGCCTGTAAAATAACTTACAGCGTGAATGAAACTTAGAAAATTTCGGATACAATCAGTGCATCAGAATTTATATGTATTTACTTACATTCGTAGAATACAAAGACCTGACTGAAGACATTGCCCGTCTGTCTCACACAGGAAGACAGATGCGGGAAAAACTTAACTAGTTAGATGGGAGGTCACAACAATTAGGTTTAAAAAATAAGAAGGGGAAAGACAAAGATAAAGAGAAAAAAAAATAAAAGTTAGTTGCATATCCTTTACAGGACGTAGCAGTCAACTCCAGCATTAATGGTTGTTTGTGATTCCTGGGAAAGTTTAAATTCAGTACTTTGCCATTGAGTTCTGAACGACTAGCACTCATACCATTGTATGGAAATACCAACGCAAGGCGGTCTTCTGCCATATCGCCCGCAGCTGTGTTTCGAACGCGGTATGCGGGATTACGAATTGCATTTGTAACCTCTTCGACACAGAGAATAATAAAGCCAACGTAAAACCGCACTTCGAGAGATGAAATTATACGACTATTTAGGTAGCAATATAGACAAAGATAGGAAATAGACAACGATATTTTTAAAAATACAAAAGGCAAGAGAAGCTGTTTTAGCACTAGGAAATTTGTGTACTTCAAAATGAATTAATCTTCGCACCAAATTTAGAATATTCAATTCTAAGGTTAAAAAAGTACTGCTTATGGATCAGAAACATTTGGCGAAGGTCTAAACAAATTACAAACTACAAACATTCATTAATTGGTGCCTTACAGAATTACTAATGTGGACATTATGGAGAAATATATCAGTTATCAGTTATCAGTTATCAGTTGGGGTATTTTCATTACACTCCGGACATGTCCATAGGTGCTCAGATCGAGAAATATATGCAAATACCAATGAATCAAGAGGGGAAGGAAAGACCACAGCGCTGGATAGGCCATACATATAGAAATCCTGATAACAGTATAACTAGGAAAGCCTGTATCTGGAATACACACCGGACAAAATATAGAGGTACACACGGAGATAGGCCATACTTTGAGAAATCCTGATAACAGTATAACTAGGAAAGCCTTTGTCTGGAATACACACGGGACAAAATATAGAGGTAGACACGGAGATAGGCCATACTTTGAGAAATCCTGATAACAGTATAACTAGGAAAGCCTTTGTCTGGAATACACACTGGATAAATTATAGAGGTATACACGGAGATAGGCCATACATTGAGAAATCCTGATAACAGTATAACTAGGAAAGCCTTTGTCTGGAATACACACGGGACAAAATATAGAGGTATACACGGAGAAGAAAACCGGAGTCACACATGAATAATGTGTGGGGGACATGGACGGAGCTTTATGTGATAGCAAATGATAGGAAGACTTGGAGTGACTTGGCTGAGGACATATGCGCCAATGAGAGATAACGGCGAAAGAAGAACAAATTAAGCAGAAGATCTAGTACAGTGGTACTCAACCGGTGGGGAATCCCCCCCCCCCAGGGGGGAATCTTAGGGTTTCCAGGGGGGTGGGGGGGGGTGGGAGGGGGAATTAAGATTATTTCAAGATCGCATTAATACAAGAACAAGTTATTTGATATTGTTTTTCCCTCTAAACTTTACGGTTCTGTACTTCTCACACTAATGAAATTCATTTTATAACGTAAGTAGACTCGCAAATCACGTTTTATGTAGATGTCTAGACTTGTTATAGTATGTGTTATTAAATCTAGCTTCCATTTTCATGTATACTGTGTAAAGGTGGGGGGGGGGGGGATTTATAGGGAGGAAATTCGAAAAGGGGGGGGGGGGGGTTTGACGTTCTGAACATATGGTAAAGGGAGGCATGGGCCAAAAAAGGTTGAGAACCACTGATCTAGGAGATAACAGTGACGGTTGAAGAAATGCATAGTTGCACGTATTATTTAGATGCCTTCTCTTGGTCTTTACATTATAGTTTATCATTGCGACAGCTAAAGATAATGGCCCCTATTCCACTTCAACCTGGCATGCTGAATAAATAGCAGTAGACACACATTTTCCGGAACAAACCAGGGTCCATGGATTATTTGATCACTATCATTTCGGTCGCCTTCATTCCCACAATATTTCCATTTATCCATTTTATTAGGCTGAATCGACCCCAGGAGCCACATTATTAACAATACCACCCCCAAGATGTATGTAGATAGCTGTTAGGCCACGACGCTTCCCGAGTTTGACTGGTGATGTCAGCCATCCGGTCACTTGCATTGTGTCAGACAATCCACTGCTTTCAATGTAAACTTACATTTATAAAGTACAGTGCTCATGCTCCTCCCACTGCTCCAGCTCCTGCTCATGCTTCTTCTTCTTCTTCTTCTTCTTCTTCTTCTTCTTCTTCTTCTTCTTCTTCTTCTTCTTCTTCTTCTTCTTCTCCTCCTTCTCCTTCTCCTTCTCCTTCTCCTTCTCCTTCTCCTTCTCCTTCTCCTTCTCCTTCTCCTTCTCCTTCTCCTTCTCCTTCTCCTTCTCCTTCCTCTTCCTCTTCCTCTTCCTCTTCCTCTTCCTCTTCCTCTTCCTCTTCTTCTTCTTCTTCTTCTTCTTCTTCTTCTTCTTCTTCTTCTTCTTCTTCTTCTTCTTCTTCTTCTTCTTCTTCTTCTTCTTCTTCTTCTTCTTCTTCGTCTTCTTCTTCTTCTTCTTCTTCTTCTTCTTCTTCTTCTTCTTCTTCTTCTTCTTCTTCTTCTTCTTCTTCTTCGTCTTCTTCGTCTTCTTCGAAGCCTAAAGTTAGCTGGTCTAATGTATGCTGATCTAATGTACGCTGGTCTAATGTATACTGGTCTAACGTAATCTTGTCTAACGTAAGCTGGTCAAACGAATCTTGGTTTAACGTATCTTGGTATAATGTATGCTGGTAACGTGAAGTAACAGCTCTGTGTTAACACACCATACAACTCTCCAAATGTTTGATCTTCTTCTTATATTTGATGTCGCATGACGTTTGTGATCATATTTGTCCACAGCCTTATGTCTCGTGTTTTTTTCAAATTCAAGATGCTACACTATCTAGTATCTTCCTTCTTCGTCTCCCTATACTACTCCCTACTGCTATATCGTTTTCCAGCTGTGACGACATACGCCATCTTTCCATTTCTTATGATATACCCAAAGATTATGGGCTGTCTTCTTCTGATGCTTGTAAACTGCTCTCTTTTTTGAGTTTACTTCTTTCGATAAATGTTCATTACTCGTTCTGTCCGTCGACAGTGTTCTCATTATTCTTCTATAAAACCACATCATATATATATATATATATATATATATATATATATATATATATATATATATATATATATATATATATATATATATATATATATATATTGTAATAACAATTACTTCTGTTTTTATTTTTTCTTTCTGTTTTTAATTTAAGTACTTTACTTTGACCATATTTTTGTATTTGTATCTATCATTTCTTATAACTGCGTTTCATTTCATCGACCAGACTCATATCATCCGCATAACGAAGATTCAAGGTTCGATAAGAAGAAGCAAACTTTACCTGCTGAAACAACCGTTGCCGTTGCAGCGGGTACACTTACAGTACTCCACCCTGACTCCGTTGATGAAAGAGTTGCTGGTGCTGTTCATGCTGTAGCCATTCTTACAACATTTGATCGTTTTGCCATCTAATATATAGTTAGAAGCATTTTTGCATTTCTCTTGTCCTTCTGGGCAATCAATGTCTGGAGGAATACAAATCTTAAAATAATGAAAAGGTAGGTCTTTTCTTACAAGACATAGGAGATATTTGGAGAAGGAAACAACGGATAAACTTTATTTTAAAGTGTAATGAATTGAGCACGCAGACCTGTTTGACATTCTGCCCTTCTTATATTACTGCTTTCATACATTATTTAATCTTAGACAACAACAACAACAACAACAACAACAACAACAACAACAACAACAACAACAACAACAGAAAGGCCAAACATTAGACACATTAAGACAATATTAAACGCAGTACAAGGACGGGAATTATTACATTAGTAACGGAATGAATGCAAAACACTAAACATTTGTTTAGGTTAGTTTAGTCGGCGGATCAACATCACGGCACGCGGGTGTGACTCATAAGTGCTCCGTTCTTCTCCTAACTCAAGGCTGAGTCTGGAGATAGTTAGTTAGTTAGTCGACAGATCATTCTCATTGCACATCGAACCATTCAGTCCATAATTGCTCTCATCTCCTCCTCAGCAAATCCCGCAGCGTGTAGCGGCTAACGGCATCGTCCTGTGTTGGTTCATCAATCTTCTTTGGCTTCCTGCGTAGTGTCCTTGTTTGGCCACACCTCTTTTACTTTGCTATTCTCGCAGTCTGGCCATGGTTGTAGATTCACAGTCATCTCTTGGTTCTCGCACAAGTCTTACTTCTCGTAGAACATTCAGAATGTCAGCCTGGTCCGTGGCGTGGCGGCCCTCCGCAGTAGCCTCACCTGCGAGCTTGTCAGCCCGCTCATTTCCTTGTACTCTCGCATGACCTGGCACGAAGATGAAACTAATCTTTGTCAGCCGAAACCGCTCCAGAGACAACAACCATTCTCTTTGGATCCATTCCATCTCTATCCTCTTGATCATGCTCATTGAGTCACTAAGGAAACATGCCCTAGTGAATGTCTCGAGCCATGTTATTGCTTTACTTACTGCCATGACTTCCATAGTCAGGCTGCTTGTGGTCTCAACAACAGCACCAGAGTCCTCCTTCACAATTCTCCCTCCGGTCTGAGCCGTAAAGGCCCATGATCTTCTCACATGTCGGACGACCGACCGATTTGTGTAGATGGCAGCATCATCGTCTAACGAATTCTCGAAAATCAACGCTTGTACTTCCGCCTCTACAGCTGCCGGATTTTCTTGTCTATATTTTCTATCTAGTTGGATGCAAACTGAAAACGAAGTACAGAAATCTGTTGGCACTTGTACCCACTCCTCGCCAGATTCTAAGTTCTCAAGTGCACATACCTTTTGAAGAATGTCTTCGGCTTGACTCATCCACGACCTTCCTCTTGTTAACCTGCTGTCCTTCACCTTCCAAATTTCACTATGCAGTGGATGTTGCGTGTTTGAATTAACTGTAAGGTAAGCACGTGCTCTGCAAATTTGTATGCTGTCTGCAATGGTTAGAAAATTAAGAAGGTAGCGCATCGCCCTGCATGCTGTATCTCTTGTACGTTGAGTTGAGTTGAGTCAAGAACCGACATCACAGCACTCAGGACATTCCCTAACGTGCTCAGTCCCCTCGTTCAACAGCCAGCGAAGAATCATACTACTAATCGTTCCCACCGCTATCTGATTAAATGTTCTCCTGGTCTTCCCTCTCAGTTTTGAGATTCTTCCAGAACCCCTGCCGATCCCCCGCAATCTCATTCTTTCCACATATGGGTTCTCAATCTGTTCCTCCGCCTTCTCCACCTGGTCCCACAAGCGTTCGACCACCTCCCCCTTTTCCATAGGCAAGATACCACTATGGCATAACCACTATCCACCATTATTCAGTTGCCAAGAATGCACGCCAAGAAGAGGGGAAAATGTAAAACAATTGACGGCGCAAAGCTCAAAAATGAAACCAGAGCTTAAAACTAACGCACCATCAAAACTGGAACTGAACAAGTGACAGATGACGTCAATTCTGGGAAAGATTTCATCAGCCAAGGCACAAGAGATCATTGGATAAAAAGAGAGGCTTGACAACCCAATGCACTCACCGTTCTTTTTTCGGGATTTGTAACTGTTTGAAACAGTTTCCTTCTATCAGCTTCTTATTTAAAAAAAAATGTGTGTACAACTTCATAGCGATGCTTTGAAGTGTACACAATTTCACATTCAATCCCACTGAACAATATTCACACATTCAGATGTTAGCGATAATTGGTAAGATAAAAAAAAAAAAATAATCAGGATTCATGAAAGTACCCACATATTGACGACACCTCTGAACTAGTCTAAACACTCCCATTTTAAACTGCGCAGGGTTCTTGTCATAAGGCCTTTCTCGTGAACCACGAGAAAATTAACCATTCAATGCTAAAATTTCCGTGTCAAAATGTAATTCTCCTAAAAATGTGCACTTCATCTCTGACCCGTAAATTATATACCGCATATAAACAAACTTTGAAATCTGCTGTACAATCTCCAGAAGAAAAATTTTTTGTTGGGTGGACATAATGAAAAGGTTATATGCTAAATCATATAATTTTTCTTCAGTTGGTTACTGAGGTATGGATTTTTATATGAAGGCAAACAAATGTGAATGCACTTTAGTTGCTTACTCGAGTTCCCGTTCCAAAACTTGGGATTTATGTTTATTTTCCCAGGACTCTTTTACCAAATGCATGAGGCTTGTTCGATCGCAGAATCGGAAAGAACGATTCCACAGTCTCAACTGAGTTAATGAAAGCACGATCACCTTAGTACCATGGGCGAACTAACAAAACAACCAAAACCGTTTCAGGTACTGCTTCTTCTCCCTCATCCCGATTAATTTGTCGATGGGACAATATAAAATAACACAAAGTAATGCAGCCGTAAAGAACACAAGTACAGACAAACTAGGACGTTACGACGATTAGCCTTCATCAGCAAACAAATACACAAAACACAACTTGACGAGGGGAGTCCGCCACAAAGAAGCTAGTACAAAAATGTTAGTGTTTCCGAAATCAACATGGATGTATGTAAGGTTTGCTTTTTCTAGACAGATTCCATTCAAGGTAACTGGCTCTTCGACCCGTGGGTAGTCCAGTTTTGTTTTTTCCAGAACAGCAGAATGTATGGTTGGTCTTTGCGATGTTCGACGGTGGCGGGATTTTTAACATGCATAATTTGAACACCAGATCTCCTGTTTTTCGTCATTATCCGCGCGGGCTAGGCATACAAAATCACTACCCAGGAAACATGTGGGACACTATATCATTAAGACCCAATGTGTCTTGAAAATGTGCCAGCCTTAGGCGGATATTGCAACCTCTCGGTCACGATCAAATGAGATTAACAGAGAATAAATATAATAGGAATAAAGTTGAAGGGAAGGACGAGTGTATGACATCGTGGATTGCAACATTTTAAAGTTATCTTCTTCTTTTCGTTCATCTGGAGTGTTTTTACAGATGTGATTGCGGTGTGTCTGTTATGCGCCCTTGGGCCGAAACCCGTAGGCCAACACATCCGACTACAGCGTGCTTTTTTTTTGACTAGGTAGCATTCCTGGGAGACTCTCACTTTTGTGGTGCCATCTACAACCCAGCTGGCCAAGTTGGAACGGTCGAAGACAACGGTCTTCCCTCAAATGAAGGAAGGGACAGTCCATTGCATTTTCCGCCATCCAAGGTTGCTTCCATAGTTGCAGGGCCGACACATAGCGCCCTGGTACTGGGCTCACCGAGGGAATCGTCACGTCCTGCTCATGGCTGCTTTAAATCCTCACTTCAATATATTGGTCATTTCGTTTGCCCCGGGCCATACCCGTACAAACCAGACAGGTTTGCAGACGGTATCCACTCAGCAAGTTTTCGGACATGTGCTTGTCGTTGCGCCCGTCAGAGCTGTTCCAGGCACGACAGACATTCGGAAAACTACCTAGTCAGAGCTGTTCCGAACAAGAGCGGCATTTGGAAACTAGGTAGTCAGAGCTGTTCCTAGCACGAGAGACATTCGGACGAGACATTTCACTCGGACGTAATTGCGTAGTGTCAATTTTTAGTTTGCCACCCGTAGGACGACGCTTCCGACTTCCGGTGGGCATTTTTTAATGAGGTTCGCCTTCCTCTGGTTTTGAGGCACGTTAGACTGTTGTGATGTCGCCCACATCTCAGCTGGTCAAGATAGGACGATCAACGATATCGCGGTCGGCCCTCAAGGGAAGGCAGGGGCAGACCATGGGCATTCCCTCGATATCCAAGGAGGCTTCCATAATTGCAGAGCCGGCACATATTGCTCTGAGACTGTGCTCACCCGAGGAGTTGCCACGTCCTGCTCATGGCTGCTTTAGTTCCTCACTTCCATGCGTTGGGCATCTTGCTTGCCACTGATCGCTCAAGCACACACCAGGAGCGGTCAGACTGCGAGCGACATCCACTCGGTAAGCTTTTGCTTTTGACTTCTCACCACGCAATAGGTTCACTCGCCGTGCGTTCCATTTCGCGTCATTGAGACGTTCTTCCACTTTTGTCTACACTCTCTATGAGTTAGATACTGACAGTTTTCGTAACCATTTCCTTCGACTGGGGCACTTTTCTGACATTTTGTACTCGCTCACGAGGTAGGCTACATGTGCTGCCGGCTCAGCACCTTACCTCCGTACAGCAGTGAACGAGAAACGGCCAGGCCCTCTCATCCGGGAATCCCTCATATCCCCCAGCTGAGAGCCTTTGAACATGTATCAGACCTGAGCATGTAGCTTGCTCAGTATCTAACCTCTATTTTTCGGTAGGTGGGTATCGGCCTGGCTCTCAGATCCGAGGGCTTAGAGGCGTTCAGCCAGAGCCCTCGACAGGGAGCCTTAGAGTTTTGCCCGTACCAAGGTCTTCTGCCTTCGTGTACCTGATTTAGTCTATTGACTGCTATCCTCAGTCTACCTGCAGAGCAGCAGGTTGTGTCTCTCTTAGTCTGGTCCCTAACCCATAAGCTGTCCGATATGTAGTTTTCATCCATCGGCAAGCAGATGGGGTCAATGGGACACGCAAGCTCCCCCACCACGGCTAGGTGGAGACATCGGGGGAGAGCCTGGTGTTTGAATTGCCTAATCATGTCTCTCTGAAGCGACGCATATTACTGTCAGCTTGGACCGGAATTATGAGGACATAAATAACAGGAAATAGTAGGTCGGTAATGTAAACAAAGATGGAAGCCTGTAAACAGTAAGTGTACAGAAACGCAAGTTAACAATTCTTTAACTCGCATGGGGACACAATTATTTTTATTGGGGATACCAATCTGGAAAATTATTCTTGATATTTAAACAGCTTCATACTTCAACTATGTATAAACTACTCCGTTTATTCAAACCTCAGCTACGTATAAACTACTCTGTTTATTCATACTCCAGGTACGTATAAACTCTCCCTACATACAAACACTGTTGTCTGCAGGAAATAATGAGGTTTGAATCCCAGTGTACCCATAGCCAGAGGTAGAAAGAAGCTAAACATAATACAGAAACCTGGTCCTTCTCCTGAGCCAATGTTTTTGCAATCACTGGCTGAGAAAACAATAAAAAATACAGGGGCCATGGACTAATTATCCAGCCACCAAAGCAGCTGCACCCCTGGATTTTCCTATCCCTGTCCATAAATGTCAATATTTTAAAGAAATATTATTTATATTGTCAAGTGTGTCTTCATTTTTCTGATTTTTTTCTCGTCTTAGACAAGTGCCATCAATATCTTTCATGTTTTTTTTTAACTCGTGCATAATAATCACAAAACTGTTAATTTAACTGGCCCTGTTTCTTTCTTTCAGTTAAGTTTTTTACTGCTTTATTTTACATAATTCATCTGCTCAATAATTGTGTTTGGTTCTATTTTACTTTAAATTATGATTACATTTACAAACCAATTTAAAATGTTCAGTCAAAAGCTTAACAATATAAAATACAAAAGTAATGCAGCTTTACAGAACACAATTATTTAAAAAAAAAAACAGTTGTCAGTAAATCTGCATTACTTTGTGTTATTTTATATTGTTTACATTTCCACAGCTTTACCGCAGTTCAACTAGTCAAAGCTGAAGGATAAGACAATAATTTTATTTAATAGATGTATAATATATCATACAAAACGAAACATTAAAATAAATAATGTTACCCTCATCATATCATAGCATACCATAAAAATAAATGTTTGATTTTTTACATATGCTTTGTTAACAAGCTATTTCAATTATTTTATACATATTAATGGCTACCGGGTGTGGGCGCTAGCATCATCTGTTTATATTTTATTGTAAAGAAATTAACGGTAGGCGTTTGCGTTTGTCAGTCACTGCAAAAGTCTCCAATCCAGTCTCAATTGTCAATGAATCCCGGATCCCGATTTGTAGGTCATTTATAAATGAAGTCAGTTAAAATAAGAAAATTAACAACAAATACTAAACATACGGCATATTTAGTAATGCCTTACCTCCAGCTTGTGCTTTTAAGCATTGTCTTGCTGCATTTTGAAGAGAAGCAGAGGTTTTAAGGGCTATTCTGAACATTGTAAAGCGACGTGACTGACCTCAACGTCCTCCTTGGTAAAAACAATTTAAAGCTATATGATTTTGTTTACGTGGACTGGTGCCCTGGTGATGTGTTTATATGTATATCTTTGTTTGTATTGTGTGTCCTCAGGATCTAATAATACATGTGTGTTTCATTATATACTGATTTGCACATATAGTCTGTCTGACATCAAGGCCTTAAACAGGTTTTACGTATTTCATTGTCAACATACTCCAACCCAATGTCTATGGAGAACGCATATATATGAGTAAATGCCTTCTCCTTGGGCATTGTGTTGAAGTATACCATACACAGTTCTTGATTCGGGAATTGTGTTGTATACTGAAGCATATTACAAACGCACCACATGTATAATCCAGGAACAGAGTGTGAAATATGATATAACTGTTCACAAGTTTACATATTTGGAATATGTATTAATTTTCATATTAATCCATGCTGGTCATTAATGTGTACATTTGATTGTTATGAAATTCATTGGATTCTGTTCTGGCAAGGCAGAGAACCAAACATGCAGCCAATAAATTATTCATTCACACTATCCTTAGTATCTGATAAGTCCACTGTGTGCTTGCAAACAAGTTTGGCAGCGGCTCCGCATGGAACGTACTAGTCTCTGAAGGAAATTTGGGGGAATCAAGTCCCATTAAACTGTAAGAGCAGCTTAAAACTGTTGCAGATTAGCTGTAGAACCTTACCTGTAGACTCTGCGCCCAAGCTCGTCCCACAGATGTTCTGTAGGGGACGTGTCCGTTGATAGGGCAGGCCAAAGAATCGTCACCATTTTCTGCTGCTATAGATAAGTGCAGCGTAGTGCATGCGGTGTGCGCACGTGCGTTATTATGTTGGATAATTTGATAACGCTGGCGCAAACAATACATCCAAAACCTCATCTCGATATGCCGCAGCCTAAACCTTTCTACGGAAGACATGAAGAGGCAAGTGATAATGAAAACTGAATCCTCCCCAAATGTGAATACTGCCATCTCCGTATCGGCTGTACTAACGCACACAGCAATCTACAATGAGCTTTCCACATCGTCGCCAAATCCGCATGCGTCCATCAGCAAAGGATAGGTTGAATCTGCTCTCGTCTGTAAATAGGACAGCATTCCGCTGTAGTATAATCCATGTGACATGTTGCTGTGCCAATTGCAGGTCCTGTTGACGATGTGTGTGAGTCAAGTTTGACCCAATATAAGGTCATCTTGAGTAAGGCCTGAATCTCTGAGTCGTCGTATGACTGTCATTCGTGGGACTTGCCCGTGTCTACCCTCTATTGCTGCTTCTCTTTGACTTGCCGGGGGAAAACAATTCCGTAGGTGACTCGGCACAATATGACGAACTTGTGCATGGGTAGTAACACGTGATTGGCCACTCCGAAGTCTATCGCGAGCACTGCCAGTGGTTCCGTAACGTTCATTGAGTCTTACAATAATGCTGCGGTGGCAATTCATCCTTCTGGCAATGGCCAGCGAGCTAATTCCAATCTACAACGTACCAATGACTCGTTGGTGGTCGTTTTCAGATAGCGTGGCATTTCAAGCACATGTACTGGGTGTTTTGTTTCAACGGCCTTTAATACCATGTATACTGCAACAATGAGTACACATTTTGAGGATCATAACTGTTGGCAATCGTATTGATAACTAGCTAACCAACCAACCAACCAACCAACCAACCAACCACTCAACCAACTAACTAACTAACTAACTAACTAACTCGCTCACACACACACACACACACACACACACACACACACTCACTCACTAATCAACTAACCAACCAACCAACTAAATAATTAACTATATGTGGTTCAATATGCTTGGCCCGTAACACTACACATGAAGTACATCACAGTTCTTAAGATCAAACCCACTGAGCCTAATGAGGCACCCGACATTCTCCCTACATTGAACTACAAATAGATACTTACTCTGTTTTGATGTAACTAGAACAGCGATGATGGCCAAAAGTAGCACTGCAGACAACATCTTGTTGTTAATCCATTTTCTTCTCAGGCGTCCTCTTGTACTCATACCAGGTATTCCTTGGTGTAGTGCAAGTACCTGTAGTTGATGGTGTTGCATTCTAACGGGATGGTCGAACCATTTGATCTTCTGTCTTTCAATAAATGTCGTATAAGGTGTTGATCCTACTATCCACCTAATAATAAAATGTCATACTCGGTCTTGAATAGTTCAATTGGAATATCAACTCTTGCATCTTATCTCACCGGTGTTGATTTTGCATAAGTGTGGTTTTGATAATATACAAGTATGTCATTGATAGCACAATGTTGGTGTTAATATGCTATTTATTATCAGTCATGTTGCAAACATAGGTCTGTTTGGATGTTTCAGTATTGGTGATAGTTAAATAAGCGCATTTGGTTTTTGACTTCAGATTTAGATGTCTCTGTCTATTCTGCCATCTTTTGTGATCATACTCCCTAGATATTTAAATTCTTTAAACTTGTTTCAAAGGTGTAATATTTATCAGTATCGTTAGTGGACTTTAACAATACTCGTCAAAATAAAACCTGTGTTTTATCTGTACAGACAATTTCGTATCACCATTTATCGTGATTCATTATTACCTCAAATTAAGGGATATAATGTACTATCAAAAATAAACTAACATGTTCTAATGACACGATAATATAGTAAGCACATTACCAGAAAGATTGACGAAAGTCAAAACAATATAATCCCAGGTGGTTTGGCAGAAAACAACAGCCCAACTCTCAAATTACGACTGCTATTTCAATATTTTCGTTAAGCAAAAAAACCTCAAGCATCTATAATATAATACAACCTTTAGCGTGAGTGTGGTAATAGCAAGATCAGGGACATGTACGACTGAAGAGACAGTCAGCTATCGTGAAGATTTACAACACTTGTTGTAGTTTCAGTTAGAATGAGAATGATGAGGCGAGTTGGTTAGATTTATTTCTCAGACGACCCATGACTCGACTGTGTTGAGAGGCATGGGGGTGAAAAGGGGGGGGGGGGTCTGGGGGGGGGGGGGGTCGGGGTTTTCTTCGATCATTTTAGAATCTAATCTGGTGTTTAAATCAGTGGCTGTTAAAAA
>OY992892.1:68483578-68501146 GCA_963921405.1 Cepaea hortensis | reverse complement strand
GACTTTGACATGTTAGGGCCGTCAAATATTCTAGGCCTGAGTGCAGGGAGGCATCTGTGTCCAGTCTGTTCATCTCGTATCGAACGGCAAGCCCAGGAATCGAACCCCTGTAGGCAAACTCATACTATTGTCAGTGAAACGTCCTAACTGTTCTGTCAACGTGGCCGCTAGTCTCTAGTCTCTTTCATAGTCAAGTCTTCATTAATTCTTCTTCTTCTTCTTCTTCTTCTTCGTCGTCTTCTTCTTCTTCTTCTTCTTCTTCTTCTTCTTCTTCTTCTTCTTCTTCTTCTTCTTCTTCTTCTTCTTCTTCTTCTTCTTCTTCTTCTTCTTCTTCTTCTTCTTCTTCTTTTTCTTCTTCTTCGCCATATACCTGTAAAAGTTTTGTGTGTGATCTGCAGGCTTGTCCTTTTTACACATTTTTCAGTCCCATTCCCATTCCATCCCACTGTAATTTTGCCTGTCCCGTGATAATATCAATATGGAATACAGTTCAAATAACATTATGAAATGTATGAAAGTTTAGGGTTATTGTCTACTAAATAGGACTACATGTACAAAGAGATATGTAAAACAACAGAATTTATTAATTTTAATATTCAAGAGTATTTTATTAAAACAAAGTTTAATCTAAATATGACAATTCAGTGTCATTCTGACACTCTCGTTCTGTTTCTGAGTCACTCTGCTCATTCAGCACATTATCATTTCCTGCTGATCGACTTTTTCTAATAATTCAATTAATCCAGGTAATCACTGAACCATTTCCATAATTTTTATCTCACATACAAATCTGATATACACAGAGTTAATAACGATAGCTGGTAACATCCGATTTCGTAACTTACTCAACAACAATCCAGCTGCACTAAATAAGCGCTCTGCTGCCACTGAGGACACTGGTATGGCCAAAACAATTATCGTACTTGCTGTTAGCAGTGGAAACCTATGTTCAATTTTCCAATAATTTAATGGTTGTGAAGTTAGTTGCCGTAATTTTTGAAACGTGGTGACTTCATCCCCAAGGCATTTCTTTCTGGGGTCATCAAACTTAAGTGTTTTGATTTGTGGAGGATAAAAAAAAAAAGTCAAAATCACTTTTCGGCTTTTGTTCTACAATTCCTGTTACTTCACATACAGAATATGATCCAGAAGAAAGATTTAAATCTTTGATGAATGAAATAACAGTTGGAACAACAGGCTTAGAAAGAGCGATTCAATCATTTGCCCATTTATTGGTGTCCTCATTCCCTTTATTCTTAGTTACAACTGACTTGACCATGTCTTTATTTTGGCATCCATGTCAACTCCAGTAAGGAATGCTGCAGTAATTACCAAAGAACTGCCGCAATATGGCCAAAGTTTTTCTCCAATAATTTTCTGAAAGTTCTGACAATATTTCTTCACTATGTTGCTGGAAGTGTCTTCGTCAATATCAACAATAACTTTGTACAACTGATAGTCTAGGAGGAAGTATAACAGCAAAATTAAATGAGATGTAGCACCATCAATTTCTAGTTTGTCAAATAAAGTTTTGATTTCTCATTTATGTACAGCTTTCCTTTGATATGAACAATATTCGGAATGAGGTTTAAGAATTCTTCATCATCTTCATTAAAGTAATGCGAGTAATTTTTAAATGGGCATTGAAACGTTGGTAATATAATCGCATTTATTAATTTATCCGGTGTCCCACAACGAGAGTAGTGAAGTATGAGCTCTACTAGGTATAAAGGAATTTGCGACTGATGCGAGAACTGAAGGTGCTGGAAGATTAGGGACAATCTGGGAAATTTGTGGGAAAAATATTTTTTTTGAAAACATTCTGGATCGTGGGAAAGTAACTCGTGTCGGTAAAAAATGTGGGTCGTGGCGGGGAAAGTCGGGGAGAAATGTGACTGAGTTGAAGTGAAAATCTGTGAGCGTAAAATAGAAAAGTAATTAAGGAATGTGAAGGGAGGACTATAGTAGTGGAAATTATGCTCTTTAGAGGTGTAGGCATATTTTCGTTGTGTATGGATACTGAGTCTGGGGGAATATATGGGTTGTTCATAAATGAAAAGCTTAAACGTGGTCGTATGTTGAATTGATAAGAGGGTATTAGTGGTTGCGTTTAGAGAGTCTGAGATTCGAACAGGTGTTAGAACAACAACTATTGGTGATGAGCAAGAGGTGGTTACGTTTAGAGAGTCTGGGTCTCGAACCGGTGTTAGAACAACAACTACTGGTGATGATCAAAGGGTGGTCAAACTGTGGTCAAGACGTGGTTAAGTGGTCATGTGAGGAAATTTTAGGGAAAAGTAGTTGTAATGATATGGTAATGATCAAAGGGTGGTCAAGCAGTGGTCAAGTAGTGGTCAAGTGAGGAAATATTAGGGAAAAGTAGGTGTAATGATATGGTGATGATCAAAGGGTGGTCATGCAGTGGTCAAGTAGTGGTCAAGTGAGGAAAGTTTAGGGAAAAGTAGGTGTAGTTACATGGTGAGAATCAAGAGGTGGTAAAGTAGTGGTCAAGTGGTCGAGTGACCACTTAAATTATAGAGGACGATGGGCGTAAGACTATGGTCGTGGTTAAAGTGATCGATGACGTGGTCAAACAGTGGTCAAGTAGTCGTCAAGCAGTGGTCAAGTGGTCGAGTGACCAATTAAATTGTAGAGGAGGATGTGCTTATAACTATAGTAGTGGTGGTTGGTTGCTGATGGTCTGAAGAGGGAACCCATTCCACTACTGTCACCAAAACATCAACTATACACAAGAAAACACACACAAATACAAAGATAACCATACACACACGTACAAACAAGAACAAAGACACATACACACTTGTACATACAAACATGAACATGGACATCACAAGTACACACACACAACGCCTATCACTACTACTGTCACCACAACAACAACCAAACCACCACACACATACAGACACACAAGTACAGACACACGTACACATACACAAATAGACAAAGAGACAGCACACAACCTTCTTTTTAACGAACGCGGATGTCCGAGAAAACATCATAGTAGTAGAGTTGGCGGGTCCCTACGTCACCATATCCATCCATCCATCATGTGCCATGCCGGTAAGCGTGGGCGGTCATGTTCTGCCATCTCACTCGATCAACAGAGTCGTGGATCAGTTCCGTGTTTCTGTCTCGACCATGCCACAAGGCCAAGCCATCCAGATACTTGTTTCTAGGTCTTCCCCTTGGTCTGTTCCCCTCGATCTTACCAGTTGTCACCAAGTTCTCCAAATCATTTCTTCTCATAACATGCCCAAAAAATTGTGACTGTCTACGTCTAATGTCTCTGATCAGTTTACGATCTTCATTTGTTTCTTGAAGGACTTGTTCATTGGTCTTTCTGGCTGTCCATGGTATTCTTTGCATTTTCCTCAGAAACCACATTTCTACAGCCATCAGATGTTTTTCAGCCTGGCTGCTCATATTCCAAGCTTCACATCCATATAAAAGTACAGGTTCTATGTAGCATCTCAACACTCTTTTTCTCGTTTCAATTGACATCTTTTTATTGGTCAGTATGTTTTTCATCTTGCTAAAGGCTACTTTTGCCATGGCGATTCTTGTTCTAATCTCTTCAAGGCATCTCCCATCAGATGTTATTACTGTTCCGAGATAATTGTACCTGCTCACTTGTTGAAGAATATTCCCATTTACTTGTATATTACATTGTGGTATTTCGTCCTTCCTAGTGACGACCATAATCTGTGTCTTTTTACAATTTAATTCTAACCCTAGTTGTTCACTGTGTGTAACAATCGCATCTACTAAATGTTGCAGGTCCTGTTCATTGTCTGCAATCAAGACTGTATCATCTGCATATCTAATGTTATTGATGCATCGTCCCCCAATGTTGATTCCTTCCATATCTTCAATATTTCTGAAAATACTTTCACTGTACAGGGAAAACAGATCTGGAGACATTACACATCCCTGTCTCACACCCCTTTTAATAGGCTGATATTGGCTTACTTCATTATCAACTCTTATGGCAGCTTGTTGTTTCCAATATATGTTTTTTACAAGTCTAAGATCTTTTCCATCAATTTGTAGATCTTCAAGCATCCTTATCATGTTGACATGTCTCACTTTATCAAAAGCCTTTGTGTAGTCAATAAAGCAAAGGTGTAGATCTTTGTTTACTTCTATAGAACGTTCGATTATGTTTCTCAGTATATACACAGCATTTACTGTACCCTTGCCTTCCACAAACCCACATTGTTCTTCTCCTATTTCAGGTTGTATTTTCCTCCTAACTCTTTGCATGATAATTCTTAGCAAAATCTTCGTGATGTGACTCATTATACTAATTGTTCGATGTTGATCACATTCCAAGGCTCCTGATTTCTTTGGGATTGCAATAAATACAGAATTACATAACTCATGAGGTATATTTCCAGTATCATATATTGTATTAAGCAGACTGGTAACTTTATCTATTCCATATTCTTCTAAAGCATTAATCATTTCTGTTGTGACGCTGTCTGGACCGGGGGTTTTGCCAGATTTCATATGATTAAGAGCATTCTGAACCTCCATCTTCAAAATTGCTGGCCCTTCATTGTTATTCTGAACAATATATTGTTCGTCTCTGCTATCGTCATAAAGGTTTTTCACGTAATCTGACCATACATGTAAAATCTGATCTTTTTCTATTATGACTCTTCCATCTTTTGTCTTTAGGCAGCCTGCTGATGTACGTGTTCTTTGATTAGTAATCTCCTGAATTCTTTTGTGCATTAGTTTCGCATTTTTACTGTTGTGTTGTTTTTCAATTTCTCTGCAATTTTTCTCAAGCCATGTTTCTTTAGCCTCCTTACATAAGGTTCTGACTTTTCTGTGAATTTCTTCATATTTGGCAGGATTATTTTTGTTCTGTCTTCTTGTTTCCATTAGTTGTAAAATTTCTTCAGTCATCCATGTCTTACGGCCAACTTTCTTTACTTTTGGAATTGTTTTTTCTGCTGCACAACTGATTGAATTCTTCAGCATTTCCCATTGATCATCTACATCTTGAAATAGGATCTCTAGATCAGACAATAAATCAAATTTGTTCTTTACTTCTATGTTAAAATTATCTTGTATTTCTTTGTCAGTTTTCAATTTGCACAAGTCATATTTAGGGTTTCCTGCTGTATACTTGACTTTCTTTAACTTTACCCTCAATGTGCCAGTAATTAATCTGTGATCACTGTAACAGTCTGCATTTGGAACTGTTTTTACAACTGTTAATGCATTTCGAAACCTTTTGCTTATCAGGATGTAATCTATCTGGTTTTTAATCCTGCTGTCTGGACTCCTCCATGTCCATAATCTTCTAGGATGTTGTTTAAACCAGGTGTTTCCTACAACCAATTCTTGTTCTTTTGCCCATTCTACAAGTCTGTAACCTCTTTCATTTCTCTCTCCCAAACCATGGTTGCCTACACTGTATCCATCGCTTTGCTTTCCTATTTTTGCGTTGAAATCACCCATTATGATATTTATTTCTGATTTTTTACAGTTCTTTAAAGCAGACTCCATGTCATTATAAAATCCCTCTATACTTTCTTCACTGCTTTCACTTGTTGGGGCATATACTTGAATACACCCGACTTGAATATACGTCACCATATGCAAAAGTCATTAAGTGGGCGATCGGTAGCATGAACATTGGTCACATGGAGGTGGGTTGTTGCGTGAGAAAACCAACACACACACACACACACACACACACACACACACACACACACACACACACACACACACACACACACACGTACACACAAACGAATAAACAAACACAGAGACAAATACTGAGATGTATGTTTTTGTTATGTATTTATTCAACTGTTGCTTGCAACCAAGTATAGAAATTACGCCATCCACCTTGGTGTCACAGTATCCAAGGATGTAGTTTATCAGTCATATACCTGCCTATAGATGTAGCGAAGCTTTCCTCCAGGTCCTGGACATTCACATCTGTATTGTAAGAATTATTAACCAGATGCTTACCCAGACGCATACCAAGTGTAAACAGTATCATTATTCTCCCATAGTTGATGACGTTATCGTCAAAGACTTCATCAGCGATTGAAACAAAGACTGGGAAAACGTGTTCGGGCTTTATACGGCCTTCTAGTATCGCGAATAACACATCTTGTTGTTTGGTTATGTGACGTACTAAGCGACAAAACCTCGAGCTATTGGTCTTTGTGGACTTGTAGGAACTAATAATAGTCAACGCCATATTCACCAGCTTGCCGTGAACTTGTTTCAAGTCGGCCGTTGCTTGTGTCATTATTATACCGATAGCTAGCAGAGAACCACTGGCGTGCAATTGATGGTCAAATGGTCTAATACTATCACCCGACGTGTTATAAACATCAACGCGTCTAAATAGCTGGTTATTATTACTCATGGATCCTAGGTGGAAATATCCTTTTACGGCATTGATTGCGGGCCCAACGGGGAGTGGTGAAACCGTCTTTGTCCAACGGTTCTTGGTCCATCTCCCAGCAATGGTGGACCCCATTCTAGAGGAAGTTATATGGTGCTACGGGGAATGGTAACCCATGTACGAAACTACGAAGGGTGTTCAATTTAACGAAGGTCTGCCGGATATGGAAAAATGGACAGGGGATAGACGTCGGTTAGTGGTCATAAATGATCTAATGTCCGAGACAGATGACAGAGTGACTAAATTATTTACTAACGGCAGTCATCATCGCAACCTCAGTGTTATGTATATAGTACAGAACCTATTTGGTAAGAATAAAGAACAAAGAACTATCAGTCTGAATTCCCACTACCTAGTGGTGTTTAAGAATCCTCGAGACGGGTCTCAGATTACCAATCTGGCCAAACAGATGTACCCAGGGCGTGTGTCATATGTCCAAGAGAGTTTTAAAGACGCAACATTGGCTCCACACGGGTATTTGTTATTTGACCTGCGACAGGAAACACTGGATCAGCTCCGCTTACGAAGTCATATATTCCCTGATCAGCAACAAGTCGTCTACATCGCAAAATAATATGTCTAACCGACTTAGACGTAACGAGGGTATGTTACGCTTCTTGGGTCAGACCAACCCAGCCACTGTGAAGGCCGTAATGAAAACAGCTTCCCCAGATCACGTCCAATCAATTTGCGAATGCTGTCACAACGTTTTAAAAGGTAATGTTCCCCTGACACCAGCTCAGAAGAAGCGTCTGCAACGGCATAAAGACAGTCTGAGAGCACTCACGCGTAAGAAAATATCGCTCAAGAAAAGGAAAGAGATTCTGCAACAAAGTGGTTTCATAGGCGCCTTACTAGGCCCCATACTAAATGTGCTGAAAAGTGTGGTGGGTTTGTAATGGCCAAGAAGATGATCTTGAACGATCCCCGGTTGCTAGAAAAGCCCTATGTACCACCCGACACACTAAATGATAGCCTACATGATTTGGATCATCAAATGCAACAAGTCCTGGAAACAGAAGATCTACCACCTCGTGACAAGGCCAGAGCGTATCAGCAAACACTACAGCGGTATTTGAATCGACTCGAACAGTACAGAAACAAACCTCTAGGACTAGTGGATATCAAAGAACAAAAACCCGAAGTCAGCAGTGTACCGGCTTCAGTAGCCGAGACACCTCTTCAAACAACACCTATTCAACCAACGCCAGCTAAAAGTCAAGTAGTCGAGCCCAAAATAGTCAAGACCACACCACCTTACAAACTCAGGCGAAGCAAGAAGAAGAGTGAGATACCTTCCTCCAAGTGGGAAAAATGGCCGCGCAAATAAGAAAGTATTACTATGACCCTAAAAAACCGGGAGCCTACGGTGGAGCCGCCGTCTTAAACAAAATACTAAACTGATTGATTGATTGATTGATTGATTTAGGAATCGACATCACAGCATTCGGGACATTCCCATAAGCGCTCCGTCCCCATCCCCAGCAGCCAGCGAAGAGTTCCAACACTAATAGTTCCAGTAGCAATCTGATTATATGTCCGTCTCGCCTTTCCTCTGAGCGTTGAGCGTTGGCCAGATCCCCTCATCACACCTCGCTGTCTCATTCTTACCAGACTATGGTGATCCATCTGCTCCTCCGAGGTGTACACGTGCTCCCACAAGGCCGCAACCACGTCTGCCTTGTCATGCATCAATACTCCACCAAGTTTTGCCGAGCCAGCCAATCTGTCCGCCTGTTCATTCCCCAGCACACCGGCATGCCCAGGAGAAAAGATCCAGGTGATGCTTGCTACCCGTGACCTCCGAAGCGAAGCAAGCCACTCCGCACGAAACTTGCCTGTTCTCACCCTTCTCAGCATGCTTTCTGAGTCAGTTACAATCACAATGTGTGTATGTATCGTGTTTTCTATCCAGCGGAAAGCTGCACTTACCGCCTCCACCTCCATTCTTAAGCTAGATGTAGTGTCATCATACGCCAGGCTCTCCTGCACCAAACGCCGACCATTAGTTTTTGCCAAGAACCCCCAGGCACTTCTCCTACCTCTCAACACTGATACATCCGTGTAGATAATCACATCACCCGGGCGAGAATGTTCCTGAATTAGTTGCTGAATTTCCACTTCCGTGGCCCCTGCTGGCCACTCCCTGCACTCCCGGCTCAATGTTATTACAACTCTGCACAAGTCTGACTGCACGGCTGGCACTCTGACCCACTCCTCTCCTCGCCTGATGTTCTCCAAGGGGCACACCTGTCTGATCGTATCCTCCGCCTGAGCCATCCATGATTTCCCTCTTATCAGTCGCTGACCCTTAACTATGTCCAGCGCCTCATGCAACGGGTGATCTGTGTCTGCAGCTACTCTGAGGTATGCCTTCGCTTGCATCACCTTGTGCCTACCAGCAACAGTAGGCAGACCAAGGATGTAACGCATACACACTACTGGAGTGTCTCTGGTGCATCCCAGAATGACCCGCATCACTTCATTCTGTATGCGCTCTAATTTCACCAGCTGACTCTTTGAGACAGTGAGCAGTCCTAGTCCATAATCAATCACTGAGAGGATCAAGTGCTGGTATAGTGTGAAGAGCATTCTCTGCTCTGTGTCCATTGCAGCCATAGTTTTAAGTGCATTGAGTCCCTTTTGAGATCTTGTCACAACCGTCTCCACATGGTTCTTGAAGGACAGGCTCCTGTCAAATGTGATACCCAGATACTTCAGTTTGTTCACTCTGTTGACGCTTCTACCATCTATCGTGAGGCTTGGGGTATCATCTCTCACAATCCTGCTGTCCAGAGAGCACCACAACACCCCCGCCTTTTCCGGGTTGATGACAGCACTCATTTCACTGCACCAGTCAATCACTTTGTCTACTGTCACCTGTAGCTCCTGGGTTGTTTGATCCCTATTTCTCCCCTGCCTGTATGCAAGAATATCATCTGCAAATTTTAGAATCCTTCCAACCCCTGGTGCTTCTAGGTATGCAATCTTGCTCGTATACACATTAAAGAGCACCGGTGAGATTGCAGATCCCTGTGGTAGTCCCGGGGTTAAAATATGTGGCTCTGAGGTCCATGCGCCCAGACGGAGAGCAACCTGACGAGAATGCAGGACGGCTGCTATCCAGTTCACCAACCAGGGATTGACCCCCTTCTCCATAAGTGCGGTCATCAAAATATCATAGCGAACTCTATTGTACGCATCTTCAAGATCAAGCGCTGCCGCCATCGTTTCCTGTCTACTCTGGAACCCCTCATAAACGTCAAAGGTAAAGGTGGCTGCATTTGACCAGGTATCTTTTCCTGGCCTGTAGCTCCCCAGGCCTCTTGGAAGAAGCTTCCCCCTTTCCAAAAAATCCTGCAGCTTAACAGCGACTATCTTCTCTAAAACCTTCCCAAATGTATTTTGAAGGGTGATGATCCTAAAGCCGCCAAGCTTTGAATGATCCTTGTATGGTTTTGGGAGAGGGATGAGATAGCTATGCAGCCAATCCTGCGGTACTGAAGCTGTCCTAATGCTCTGATTAAAGCAGCCGGCCATCTCCTTCAGGTCTACATCGCTCAAAGCCTTCATGTGGCCATACCTGACACCATCAGGCCCTGGTGCCGTGTCTTTTGCCTTTTGCAAAATATGTTTAACATCTTCAAACAGTATGATGTCTTCGTAAAGCATATTCTCTATTGTGCCAGATAATTCCACTCTAACTGCATCCCTGGTATCCGCATCACTATGATTGGTCTGCTCTAAAAATCTCTGGAGAAACGCCTCCCCTTTCTCCTTGTCTGTTGTCACGCGTACCCCATCCTCTTTATAAATTGTTCCCACTGTCATAGGCCGATCTTTTCTCTGCATTTGTTTGTACAGTTTCCAGAATTTATGCAGTGTTTTATCACCTCCAATCTCCTTCATAAAACATTCCCATTTTACTTTCTTGGCCTCTGCAGCACATCGCTTGAAAGCCTCCACCTTGTCTTTCTTGTCATTTTCCACTATGTCCACTTCCTCTCGTGAGCTTAGGGGTGTCTGTCGCAATTTCCTTAGCTGCTTCACTGCAGCTCTCTTTGCTTTCCACGCATTGTCTACTTCTGGGGTCCACCATGGGGGCTGCAAAAAAGGAGTTTTAACAGTCCTGTTGCATGCCCCATGTCTGAGGCGTCCAAGAAGGCTGTCGCTCCGCTCATACCGGAAGGTCTTGCGCGCTCTCCCAGCCTTAACTTTCCTGGACTTAGAGATCAGGACTGAGCATGGCATGTGATCACTCCCATGGTCATTCAAAACAGTCCACTTTACATCAAGGACTGATGACTGGGAGACAAGTGCCAAATCAATAGCAGTATCTGCATCGCCAGGCATCATTGCCATTCTAGTCGGCCTACCATCATTTATGCAGACCACATCGGAGTCCACCATGGCATTCGCAAGTGCAATTCCTTGTCGATTTTCTCCATTACTGTCCCAATCTCTGTTTCTCGCATTGAAGTCTCCACATATGAGTAGACTATCACCTGGTAAGTCCTCTAATTCCTTAAGCCAGTCCCATTGTTCCTTTCTGACAAAACAGTCCACTGTGGCATATACATTTATGATGTTCCAACTTAAGCCACCAATCTCCATTTGTATACCCTGGACCTCTCTTGCACTGTGATTCCACTGGCTCAAGTCAAGTGCCACAAGCTTTACTCCTTTCTTCACCAGCAGACCTTGCCCATGTCTCTTCTGCCCAGTGGGGTTTATATAACTGACATACCCAGGGCAATGGTATTTATCTGTATTTAACTCCTGGAGCATGAGGACATCAAAACCATATATTAGCCTCTCCAATACAGGACCTCTCTGTCTGGCACTACGACAGTTCCAGTATCCAACTCTTACATGGTTGAGACCTAGTCTCTCCACTTTTCGTCTTGTTCTCCTGGCGCCTGCCCTCCTATTTCTATGCCGTCTTTTCACACCTTTTCCTCGTTTTCTCCTCCTCACTCTCTCTTCGCTAGCCACTGAGTGATGTGTCAAGCGCAGAGCACGTGCTCCGTAGCTCCGGCGACGATTCCCGTGTTTAAATAAATTCATAGGCAAAGTTTGGATATTGCAGGAAATAAACGGTCACCCTAGCATTGCCTGCTTACTAGGGAAGGGGCAGGGGATGTCCCTCAGGAGTCCATACGCCTGGCGCCGCCCCGCCCGCATACCAGACGTTCCACGTTCACGACCAACTCACCCGTGGCCATTCAGTCCTCGGCACGTCGGTCCACCTTAAACTTAGAGGTTTATAATCGGAGTTTTCCATCTCCTAGATTGGCTGCTTTATTAGCTAACGGGCCCAATCTACCCGGGGGCAAGAGATTCCAGCACCTCACTCCTGGCAAACACAGTATATACATGTATACAGGGAACAAAACCAGTGTAATAAAACATCTATCAAATTGTATGTACATAGTGAAAGTAACCACACAATGGAAACCTAACTGTCGTCACCAAAGGAAGCAGTGACAACAAAAGTAATCTGATAATCAGTACACTAAACTATATACGTTGAGCTCTGCAGTACGTCATGTGACCAAAATACACACTGACAATCAGGCTAATCCACATGACTTCTGCCGTATGTCAATAGATGAGGTGGGATTTATGAATTAGCCTTGTGTTTTTATTAAGCCACATATTCTAGCCACAGTGCATATAGATTCTGTAACCGGCAGCTTGGGTGCATTGAAGGTTCGTTTGAAAGTTGTAACCAGAGTTTCATTCAGAATGTCCAGATGTTGTATCAAGGACTTGTCATCGAACATGCTCGTCTCTCGGATGGTGCCCAGGACTTTCCCAAAAGAGTGGATTCTGAACATTGGCGGGATTTGTATTAAAACCAGGCACTTACATAGATCGGAATATCGCTGGCAGTCCACTGCCACAAATTGATCGCTGTCTTGATGTCTTGCCGCTTTTTTTTTTAAATTGGCCTAGGTTGCATTAGTATGGGGGTCGAGTGGATCATAAAACATAATCATTGCCAGATCCTTTTATTTGACAACGAGATAACGGCATGACAACGGCATGAAAGTTATCATCGTCCAGCCCAAACACTTACTGACCGTCAAAGAAAACATCATAGGATCTTTATCTTCTAGAGATGAGTAACCTAGAATTGATTGTTGCCCTGGGCGTAGCTGTTCATCACAGACAAATCGTTCATCACCACTTTTGTCCAGAGCCTGAAGAAGTTCAAGAATACTAAACTGAAGAAAATAGAGAAAGGGTTACGTCATCAGGATACCTTCACGTTGCATAAAGCGATCCGTCGCCGGTTCTAGAGACGCCAGACCATAACCGGTGGTATAAATCAACAATTTCAAGCCGATTTGATAGATATGAGACTACTACAAAGATACAACGATGAGATGTCGTACCTAGTGACTTGCATCGATGTGTTTAGTAAATATGCTTGGGCCATCCCGATCCAGAAGAAAACGGTGAAAGCTCTGGTGGTCGCTGTGAGTAAAATCTTTGCTGATACCCAACCGATACATTTTCAGAGGGATAAAGGTTCGGAATTCGTCAATCGGACCTTCTTAAGATATCTGAAAGATTGAGGTGTGCATTTCTTTACCACCGATAATGAAGACGTGAAGGCGGCGGTAGTGGATAGATTTAACCGGAACCTGAAAGCAAAAATGTGGCGTTATTTCACCAAGACCAATACATTGCGCTACGTCGACATTATAGATAAATTGATCCACAACTACAATGGTTCGTATCACATAAGTATTCACATGGCACCTGTGCAAGTCAACTATACTAATCAAGAAGAGGTGTGGAATAACTTGTATACGCAGACATACGCCTCTAAAAAAGTGCATTTTACACGCGTGGACCGAATCAGACTGGCTCAACCCAAACAACCTTTTAGAAAAGGGTATATGCCATCGTGGACAGAAGAATTGTTTACCGTCAGTCGCATAAACCAGACCAGTCCGGTGACCTATGTGCTAAAAGACGATTCGGGGTAGGAACTATAAGGTTCATTCTACAGAGAAGAAATATAATTCGTTGGAGACAAGCAAGTGTATCGTATCGAAACAATCTTACAAGAAAGAGCCAGGAGAGGTGGTGGGAAAGAGTATTTAGTGAAGTGGTTTGGTTATCCCAATTCATTCAACAGTTGGATAGCTGACTTGCAACTAGCTAGTTATGGAGACTAGTGGTGTGACCGAAGACAAGGTGAAAACTATTGTGGTGCGCCCACAGCCGACAGACGGGGAAAGAACGTCGATCTGGTCATTTTTTGGACAACGAGTGCCGCGGCCAGAGATTGTATTCATCTGTCAAATGGCAGTTATATATGCCGTAATCGCTGTGTCTCTGTTCAATCTGACTCAAGGCAAGCTGTGGGTAGCTCTAATGAGTAGTTGTTTGGGTTATATGCTACCTAATCCTAAACTAGAAAAACGATGACATTCTACGTTAATTTACCGAGCAACGCGGCACCGAAGGTATTTCCCAACAACCACCCAGATCACCTTTTTGTCAAGTTACCGCAGACCATTGATGTAACGAACCACTACGAAGTGGGTCTGGCCGAGATTCAATTCCCCAATACGTATTTTAACGGTTTGCCTGGGGGAAATTTGGATCCAATACGTTCCACCTAAATGTAGTGGTAGAGAACCTATAACGCTTATATGTCCACCGGGTCCGTTCAACGGACCTGAAAATTTTATCGAGGAATTAAATAAATTGTGTGTAAAAACACAAGTAGACGAGAAAATAAACATCGAATTCTTTCTGAGGTGCACCTTGGAGAAAGGTCGGGATAAAAATATTTGAAAAGGGCGCCCAGGCTAAAATTAGTGACAGATTGAAAAACATGTTGGGTTTCCCAAGATCGACTCTATCAGACGACAATTTCTTATTATACGGTGATGTAGAATTAGAGATGGATAGCGAAGTTAAAAATATCTATGTCTATTCCGATCTCGAAGCCGCGAGTCCAGTTGGAGACGTCATGGTTCCTTTACTAAGGACTGTTCCTATATTGGACCGACTGTTACCTTCAGTGTTTCATCTTTACGATAAAGCACATTATGTACCATTAAGTCGATTCTCCTTCGACACGGTGGAAATACTTTTAACTACCGATACGGGTAAAACGCTCTCATTCAGTGGTGGGACTTCAGTGTTAACTTTTCATTTTCGAACCAGGAAACATTCAGACCTCGAATAATCCAACACTAAAATGTGTTTTTACGTGACAATACACAGTAACGCCTCGTTACAAATATACTCTCAAAATAATGCTCGACATTTCTTTGTCAAGCTGCCGCAAACTATTGAGCTCACGTCCCAATACCAAGTTGGTTTGATCGATATTCAGTTTCCAAACACTTATTTTAATATTGTGGAAGATGAGGTGTGGTTAAAGTACTTTCCACCTCCAGACCTAGACGACCCATCGATGAATATTACGCTGACGCCTAGTCTGTACAAATCAACAGAAAAATTCATTGCTGAATTGAATAGATTGCTTATCGAGGCTGAGAGATTTACCAATGAACTGCAATGGCTGCAAGAACATAACCGAATGATGTTCTCTTATAACGATATTTCGAATAAGGCTCGTTTCCAATTATACAATCAGGGGGCTGAAATTATACTTAATGACAATGCAGAAATTTTACAATTTCCTTCGACACATGTCACCGAGACTGAACCCAGTCTGTCTGGTGTGGGTGAAGTAGATTTAGACCAGGGCACGACAAATGTCTTCGTCTATTCCGACATTGTCATCTCGCGGGTGTTTGGGGATGTGATGGTACCATTACTGCGGACACTACCTGTTCTAGACAGGTCCACTACCACCGTATTTAGGATGTACGACAAGCCACATTACGTACCCCTCAGTCGATTCTCCTTTGACACGATTGAAATTCTTATAACCGATGAGCAGGGGAAACCTATCCCATTTACAGGTGGAACTTCAGTAGTGACGTTACATTTTCGAACAACCAAACGGTTTGATCTGGGCTAACCATGGTTTGGCACGTCCCAATCCAACGCAACCCCAAACTGTACGGAACTATTTCTGCAATCAAGCCAGAAGTGGTCTCCCTGTTAGTTAGTTAGTTAGTCGCAGTTTCAACTTCACAGCATCGGGTCGTCCCCATTATGCTCCGTTCCTGTGCCAGTGAATATCACACAAAATGTTCCCCACTGCCCAATGTGAAAAGTGAAAAAGACAGGAGTCTCGACAAACAACAGCCCGCACAGATATACTGTGCATAATGCCGCCGCCAGAATGTCAACACAATAGTCCCCCACAAAACACCCAGTTCATTTCTGATGGAATCGGCAGTCATTTTCCCATCTGGATGATTCCTAGATGTTCACCCACAGTCCATGAAATACAGTTCATCGTCGATGGCAGTGGCAGTCAACCACAGGTCGCTCTGTGTTTGTGGGTGGTCGAAGTCAGCGAGGTCATGGTATTGGTAGTTTCTTTAGTGGTATTGGTCGCACAATTCTTCCTTGGTTGAAGACTGGTGGTAAAGCCCTATTGAGAGAAGGACTGGGGACGGGTTTGCAGGTGGCTCAAGATGCCCTAGCTGGTAGGAATGTTGGTGAGTCCTACAAAGTACACACACAGAGTTACACACAGATACAAACATGTACACACACATACACTCATACACACATACAGACATTAACACACACACACACACATATATATATCCACACATATAAACACACACACACATAGACACACATAGACAAAACCATCCATCTACACATATATGCTACCTCACATAATCACTACAACTAATATGAATAAACTCCCACACTTTTCACACGTACACACTGTCGACTATCGTAAGCATTCTCACAAGAACATTTAAAATTAGGAAACATTGGGAAAACATAGAAAATATGGAAAATGGTGGTGAATATATAGTATACATTGTGTAACGTAACAATCAAATAGTGGTCCAATCAAGTAAGATAATTCCTGGAATTGACATAAACATGATGAAATAAGCAGTGCATGTTAAATTAAATGCTACTATGAAAGATGAGGATACAGAAAAAAAATATGGCATAAAGATATGCTTGCGATCTTCTCTCTCTCTCTCTCTTCTCTCTCTCTCTCTCTCTCTCTCTCTCTCTCTCTCTCTCTCTCTCTCTCTCTCTCCCCTCTCACTATTTATTTTTTGTTCACGCACACTGGCACACTAACTCTCTCATTGTCTCATTCTCTCCCTCTCTCCCACATACTATTTTTCTCTCTCATGCTTATACGCACTCGCTCTCACACTCGCTATCACTTACACACACACATACACATACTCACATATTCCCTCTCACTCAATCTCTCAATCACCCACCCACTTACACTCTCTTTCTCTCTCTCTCTCTCTCTCTCTCTCTCTCTCTCTCTCTCTCTCTCTCTTACTCTCACTTGTTCACTCTCTAAATCACACTAAATCACTCTCTTATTCTCACACACAGACAAGCAAACACACACACACTAACTCACTCTCACTCATTCACTTTCCCATGCACTCTCTAACTCACCCATTCTCTCTCTCTCTCTCTCTCTCTCTCTCTCTCTCTCTCTCTCTCTCTCTCTCTCTCTCTTACACACTCACTCGCTCTTACACTCACTCACTCGAACACATACACGCATACTCACAAATTCTCTCCCACTCACTCACGCTCCCTTATTCACTCACTCACTCACTCACTCACTCACTGACTCTCTAACTCACACTCACTCACTCACTTTCTCACTCTATCACACAGACAGGCAGACGCACAACACACCCACTCTCTCAGATTCACTCTCTCTCTCTCTCTCACTCAATCTCTCACACATACGTCTACACACACTCACTCACTTTTACACTCACTCAGGCTCACGCGCATGCATACTCTCTCACTCTCTCTGTCTCATACTAATTCTTCCACTCACACTCTTTCTCACTCACTCTCTCACCCACTCTCTCGCTGACACACATACAGTGAAGAATGATAGTGAAAAAAAAAATGATACCAGTAGGTGACTTATGGAGGCTTATAGTCGGTATGAAGTAAGTATTGAAAGAGTTTTCGGTTGAATGTGTAGG
>OY992892.1:68436078-68481078 GCA_963921405.1 Cepaea hortensis | reverse complement strand
GATTGCACTAATAACGAGTGCATGAAAGAGGATAATGAAACCTAGAACTTTATATACAACAATAAGAAAGAGATAAACAGCTGTCTTTGGTCATATGATGAGAAAAGAGGCATTGGAGAACATCATGACAGCTGGAAACATCAAGGGCAGACCAGGAGAAATGATGCTGGATGGACTGAGACGGTGATGTGGAAGAATATCGTCAGAAGAGTTTATCCAGAACACCAAAGACCGAGATCTGTGGAGAAATGTGAACGCCTGTGTTAGCTGGCAGGGCTCTTGATGATGATGAATTATTTTATAAATCTTGTTGTCATTTAGTCTTGACCTACGACATCCCCATAATAAATACAAGTCGATCCAGTTCATGGAGTATCCTTTAAGTTTGCTTTTATTTTATATTGAAAGCACAGATGCAGACAATATATCAGGTGGATTTAAAATCTTGAACATTAATGGATTTGTGCAAGACGTTACAAAAAAACAATGTAATAGTTGATTTAAACAATGTTCATTGATTTCTAGATACAACTGCCTGCGGTCTTTACTTGACTCTTGTTATTGATGTTACTGTTCAGGCGGTAGATCTGAATATAAGAAATTTAGAATAGTATAGTATTACTAAAAATAGAAATGTTTATAAATTATATATATATATATATATATATCAATCATGTGCCATGCCGGAAAGCGTGGGCGGTCATATATATATATATATATATATATATATATATATATATATATATATATATATATATATATTACTGCCTGTAGTACCTACGGTGTATGAAAGAGTGGTCTTAAGCCTAAGGAATTAAGACCGCCTGGTTTTGGCAGTCGCCTCGAACTGTGCAGGTTAGGGTTTTCTTTTTCCCCCCAGACATAAACAAAATCCATCATTTTACCGAGGATTCGAACAGGGCTCCTGAATGGGAAACCGACGTTCTAGCCACTCGATGAGACGTTCCCCACAACTGTGAATAAAGTTAGTTGCGTATCCTTTGCAGGACGTCGCAGTCAACAACATTTTTTGGGCTGTTTTTGTTTTCTTGGCAAGTTTACGATCGGTAGCTTGTCATTGCTTTCTAAACGACCAGCACTCACACCATTGTATGGAAAATAACAACGCAAGGCAATCTGCTGCCAAATCGCGCGCAACTGTGTTTCGAGCGCGGTATGCGAGATTACGAATTGCGTCCATAACCCATTGGCCACAGAGCGGACCGAACTATGTATACGTCTGCAAATGTGTAAAGACCTCTTTTCCATCCACGAGGCTTGGTGGGTCTGTGATAGAATTGTAACTGTACCCTATATTTGTATAGACCACCGTATGACACTCGAAGTGTAATGTGGTCAAAATCAGGTGAGGCCCCCTTGACCTCTCAGAAAATTTTATGGGACACGCATTAGGCTGGGTCCAGCTCGTAGCCCAGGAAATTATTTGTCTAATTTCCCTCATCGAAGGGGAGCCATGCCGGCCAGCTAGTGTGCTAGCTTCAGCGCTACCGTGATTATATCGGGTATATGGTAGTATATCCATATTTAAGAAGCGGGTTCAGTTAGGCGAATCGTTGTCCCGTGTTTTAGAAGAAGAACTAAAACACATGTCCCTTGAAGAGCATGAGAAAGAGGGCTTGCGCCAGGTGTAACAACATCTGAAAACCAGGCACAAAACCCCATCCCGAGCAGAACGGTTCGGCAGAAACAGGCGAAAAACGCGGAAGGAACGTGAGAGATTCTTCCGGGAACCATACAAGTTTGCACGGGACGTGTTCGAACAGCCGCTATCCGGCATTCTCAGCGTCAGCAAAGAGGAGCTGGAGAACCACCTCGTGACGACGTACTCCGATGCCCGACGGGATGTCCCTCTCGGAGAGATTGAAGGGTTCAAATGGCCGGAAAAATCAACTGTTGATTTCAATGCCAATCCTTCGATGTGGAGCGATGTGGTTGCGGTATTTAAGAATGCAAGAGGAAAGTCGGCACCGGGGCCCAAAGGTGTGCCTTACACAGTCTATAAGAGGTGCCTGAATGTCCACAAGAAACTACACAGGATACTGAGATCCGCGTGGACACACAAGCGCATCAGCACGGAGTGGAAGAAAGCCAACGGAATCTACATTCCCAAAGAGCAAAACTCAACCGGTATTACCCAATTCCCTTGAACGTCGAGGGGAAGATATTCTTCTCGGTCGTGTCCAGCCGAATTACTTGATGAAGAACAAGTACGTAGAGACACGGGTTGTAAAAGGGGGATAACCTGGTGTCCCCGGTTGTCTCGAACACGGCACCATGATCTGGGAAGCTATCCAGAGAGCGAAGACGAAGGAGGAGGAATTCCATGTGATATGGTTGGATCTGGCCAACACGTCTGGGTCAGTGCCACACCAGATTTTGTGGCATGCACTCAAGGCGTATAACATGCCCGAGAACATTACGGAAATGCTTATGCGGTACTTCGCGGACTTCTCTCTCCGTTTCTCGACCAAAACGTTCACAACCAGATGGGTCGACCTTCAGGTGGGTATTGCCATGGGATGTACGATGTTGCCGATATTATTTGTCATGGACATACAGGTCATCCTGGATGCGGCATCTTGCTGCGCACACGGTCCGAAACTCGGTGAGAGAAAGAATATTCCGCCGCTTAAAGGCTTTATGCACGATACGGCAATCCTGACACCGAAGGAGAGTGATGCCCACAGCATCCTCCATAGACTGGACGATCTGATTCGCTGGTGCAGGATGAGCTTTACACCCAAGACTTCTAGAAGCCTGTCGATTTTGAAGGGTAAAGCGGTGGTAAGGTTGTTTCTGGTGGCTGGACAAGCGATTCCCACGGTACTAGAGGAACCGGTAAAGAGTCTCGGTCGTGAATACGATTTATCCCTGACGGACAGGAACGCAGTGGTACAGATGCAAAAATTGATGGCGAACGGCCTGCTTACCTTCGATAAAACCAGGCTGATAGGCAAATTCAATATCTGGTGTCTCCAATTCATGCTTATTCCTAATCTCCTGTGGCCGCTGTTGATATATGATGTAGGCACGACCACAGCGCAAGCAATGGAGGGGAAGATAACAGCTACATAAGGAGATAGCTTGGAGCACCAAGATGCCTCGAGACTGTCGCACTATATTGCAAGCAGAGCAAGATCGTCCTTCCGTTCCGGTCCCTCATGGAGGAATTCAAAGTCGGAAAAGCCAGACTCGGGATGATGTTGCGCGAGTCTCATCATGAATCGGTTACCACCTCAGCTTCCGCCCTGAGAACGGGAAGAAAGTAAAAGGTCGTCAGCGCAGTCGAGGATGCCCAGGCAGCACTCCAGCTGAAGGAGGTCATGGGACACACTCAGTCAGACAGAAGGGGATTAGGCTACCATGGTAGAAACCCGATGTGGTCCAAGGCGACGACTAAAGAACGCAGAGATCTGGTGGTTAAGGAGATTCGAAAGGGATAGGATGACGAAAGAGTCCGTGTGGCTTCCCAACAGGCGCAGCAGGGCCAGTGGATGTCATGGGACGAGGTACTGCAGAGATATTTTACCTGGAATGATATATGGCGGATGACATCACTGCGCTTACGTTTCGTCGTCCGATCTCTCTATGACGTCTTGCCAACGTGGTCAAGTTGGGGAAAATAACTGACTCGTCCTGTCCCCTCTGTAAAAAGGTTCAGAGAGCGGAACACGTATTGTCCGCATATAAGGTCACCCTGACCCAAGACCGATTTACGTGGCGTCACAACAAAGTCCTTACTTAGTTGGCGGCCATAGTGGATGTAGCCAGAACAAAACGGGGACCAGACCGAGGCCGGTGGAGATTTCCTTCGTCCGAGCCGGGGACAGCAACGCAGAGACAACGAAGACACATCGGACGACTTCCCGCTTCCTTCCAATTTCGATAGTGCCATGGACTGGGAACTGGCCGTGGATCTAAAGAGCCGTGGCTGGGGAGGAAGCAGGCTCCCCACGACCTCAAGTGCTAAGGGACAAGCACAGGCTGCACAGACTCTCCTCTCTGAGGGAAAGGAAGCTTGAGAGAGGACAGGGTAACAGCGAAGGGACAAGCACAGTAACAGGGACAACGAATTTAACCGAACGTCTTCACGGCAGGGGAAAGACGGCCGGAGTCATGACCCAGAAGGTCCGCCCTTAGAGAGTGTTAAGGGTATAATGGGCCGAAACACTTGGGGAAGGGGTTTCACTTCTGACGATCAGAAGTCCCCTGCCGTATTCGCTCAGCGGCCGGGTTTTTATGACTAAAGGTAAAAACATAGTTCCCATAGCAGATAACGCTGTTGGGATGTCAAGTGTAAGGTCTTCACACATCTGGGAGTCTCTGTCTCGAAGTTGTTACCCCGCCTGCCTTGTGCTGCGAAGGGTATGGGTTCAATTCCACGCTACGTCGTTCGGTTCACGAGTGTAAATTTTTGGAGACTCCTGTGGGTCGTCGCTTGAACAACGGTGTTCGTGCTTTGTGCGACGATTTCGTCAGGACGCGCTGTGGAAAGAGACCCAGTCATGTGAGATAAAACCTGGTTCAATAAAGTCATCCTCTTGCTGTTTGACTATATTTAATAGAGTATATTCAACAGTGTATATGCAACAGTGTAAAATCAACATTGTATAATCAACAAAGTACATTCAATAATGTATATTCAACAGCGTATATTCAACAATGTATAACCAACAGTAAACAATATAAAATGACACAAAGTAGTGCAGCTTTACATAACAGAATTACGACACATACAGGACGTTGCGGCGATGAGCCTTCATTAGCAAACAAACACATACACAAAACACAACATACAGTTACGGAGATCTACGTGACTACATTAAGACGTGACGACAGAATGAGGATGACGAAGGATGACTCTCATGTCCTTTCAGGACCCATCCCCCCACTGGTCCAAGCCTGACACCAAGCTCGTGCCTGTGGCTCCCAGTAGCTGTCAGCATGCGACAGCGGCCACCCCCCGGGCAACAGCTGTGAGAGGCTGGCTAAACCAGGCATGGGTATCCTATTTGGTGTCAAACCAATAGGTAAACTAGGGTATGCCTACCCAGCATGTGAAGACAGGATTCGGCAGACTGCGCGGAAGAAATCATTCCTGATTCAATGGGCAAGACGGCGTTTACCTGCAAAGCGTTGTGGAACGTAATGAGCACGGCAAGGCACGTAGAGCGCCCTGGTCATCCACTGCACCTGTATTCGTCTCCAGTTGTCTCGACTTGTCTTGCCACTGGACTCAGATGGACTCAGGCGAGAGAGTGAGGTCGACGAATTGCGCAACTCTTCCTCACTTTAATCCAAGTCATCGCGCAAGTCATTCTTCATCCAACGTCACATGTACAGAGACGGCGCGTCGGGTCCAGAGAGACGAACAGCATTGATTGGGAGAGAGCTGGGCAGGTACAACATCGACATTGCAGCCTTGAGCGAGACATGACTTGCAGAAGAAGGCCAAATCTGTGAAATAGGTGCCTGCTACACATTTTTCTGGAGTGGAAGGAAAAGCGAGGAAAGACGCCAATCCGGTGTGGGATTTGCCATTAAGTCGGCCCTGGTCCGCAAATTAGCTGGATTTCCAAAGGCTATAAACGACAGGCTCATGACCATGAAGTTGCCTCTGCTGAATGGAAGGAGGCACGCAACCATTGTGAGTGTCTACGCACCAACTATGACCAACGAAGATGATGTCAAGAACAAGTTCTATGAGGACCTGCACAATGTATTAACATCTGTTCCCAAAGGAGACAAACTTATACTCCTTGGGAATTTCAATGCCAGAGTAGGCACGGACACCACCTCTTGGAGTGGCATTATTGGAAAGCATGGAGTCGGAAATTGCAACAGCAATGGACTCCGCCTCCTTCAGACATGTGCCGAACATGATCTCCTGATTACGAACACAATTTTCCGTCTCCCCATGAGAAATAGGACATCGTGGATGCACCCTCGCTCGAAACACTGGCACCTCATTGACTATGTCATCGTCAGGAGTAGAGACAGACAAGACGTACGAGTGACAAAATCCATGTGTGGTGCCGAATGTTGGACAGACCATCGTCTCATTGTCTCGAAAATGAACATCCACATCAGGCCACCACGGCGTCCTCAAGGGGCGAAAATGCAAACAAAGGTAATGTCACCCGCCTAAACAGCAAGAAAATGCAGCAGTCGTTTGAAATTATGCTGGAAGACCGCCTCAAGCCCAATGCTGAAGCTAAACAGGATACAGAAACAGAATGGAGAGCCCTAAAGGACACAATTTACAACACTGCTATGGAAATCCTGGGTCCAGCCCCCCGAAAGCATAAAGACTGGTTTGATGAAAATTCCGAAGACATCAACCAATTGCTGGCCGAGAAACATCTTCTCCTCAAGGCACATTTGAATGACCCAAAGTCAACATAAAAAAAAAAGATGCTTTCAAGAATATTCAGAGAGTAGTGCAGCAGAAACTTCGGCACATGCGGGACTCTTGGCTGAGCAGCAAAGCTGATGAAATTCAGGGCTTTGCTGACAGACATGATATGAAAAACTTCTATGACTCACTGAAAGCGGCCTATGGTCCTTCATCACCAGGCATAGTTCCCCTACTTAGTGCAGATGGGGGAACATTGGTCACCGAGAAGAAAGAAATCCTTCAACGTTGGGCAGAGCATTTCAGCAAAATCATAAATGCAACTTCCTTCTTCGATGATGAAACCATCAACTGCCTTCCTCAAGTTCCCACCAATGAGACACTTGATGACCTGCCAACCATAGTGGAAGTAAACAAAGCCATCCAGCAACTCTCCAGCGGCAAGGCACCTGGTTCTGACTCCATCCCAGCAGAGATATACAAGGCAGGTGGGCCGGTCCTAACAGAGCAGCTTCACCAAGTCTTCACAAACATATGGATGAACGAGACCATGCCACAAGATTTTAAGGACGCGTCAATAGTCCACCTTTACAAACGTAAAGGAAACCGCCAATCCTGTGACAACCACCGAGGCATCTCCTTGCTTTCAATTGCAGGGAAGATACTCGCCAGAATTCTTCTCAATCGCCTCACAGCCCATCTCGATCAAGGTCTTCTTCCTGAGAGTCAATGTGGCTTCAGAAAAGAACGTGGAACTGTTGACATGATTTTCGCTGAAAAGCAGCTGCAAGAGAAATGTCAGGAACAGAACTGCGAAATGTTCTCCACTTTCATTGACCTTACCAAGGCTTTTGATACAGTCAGCAGAGAAGGACTGTGGAAGATTATGGCAAAATATGGCTGTCCACGAAAGTTTGTCCAAATAGTGCAGCTATTTCACGACGGCATGCAGGCAAGAGTACAGGAAAATGGTGAACTGTCTGAACCCTTTCCTGTCACCAATGGAGTGAAGCAAGGATGTGTTCTGGCACCAACACTGTTCAGCCTCATGTTTTCAGCCATGTTGATGAATGCCTTCGAGAACGACGACATTGGAATAGACATCAACTACCGTATGGATGGAAAGTTATTCAATCTCAGAAGGCTGAAAGCTAAAACCAAAATTAACAGCGGCACCGTCAGAGAGCTCCTGTTTGCTGATGATTGCGCTCTATACGCCAACTCAGAAGCGGACATGCAATATAATGTTTCAGCTTTCTAACATGCCTGTGCCAACTTTGGGCTCAATATCAACTTGGAGAAAACTGTAGTGATGTACCAGCCAGCTCCAGGGAATATTCACACTGTGCCGAATATCAAGGTGAACGGTCATAGTCTAAGTGTTGTGGACAAATTCACCTATCTTGGCAGCACTGTGTCACAAACTGCGAAAATTGATGGCGAAGTGAATGCAAGAATCTCCATCCCCATCGCGGCTTTTGGCAAACTGTACAAGAATGTATGGGACAGAAATGGAATAAGCCTGAAAACAAAGCTGAAGTCTATAAAGCAGTTGTATTATCCACATTGCTCTGTGCTTGTGAAACATGGACTGTTCATCAGCGACATGCTAGGAAATTAAACCACTTCCACACAGTCTGCCTTAGGAAGACAAGATCTTAGTCACTGAAGTGCTAGAAAGAGCGTCCATGCCCAGTATCCACACTCCACTAATGAAAAATCAGATTCGCTGGGCTAGTCACTTAACTCGTATGCCAGATCACACAGGCTCACTAAACACATTTTTTTTACGGCGAGCTGCGTTGTTGTAAACGCTCCCAAGGTGGCCAGAGGAAACGATTTAAAGACACTCTAAAAATCTCACTTAAAGCTTTTGGAATTCATCTTGACACCTGGTAGACTGCTGCTAAAGACCTAATTCGTGGCGTACATCATTACAAAGGGTGCAGTCACTTGTGAAGCAACCAGGACTGCAAGATCTGTGAAGTAAAGGCTGGACAGAAAAACCACAGCAGGAGATCCTCCTCCTGGAAAGTCAAGCATCCTACGCTCACATTGTGAAAGCACATTTCGAGCCAAAATAGGTCTTAGAACTCACGGCTCCATACTCTCAACCCCACTGGATAAAATGAATGGTCATCATCATTCTTGATGGACAAACAACATAACATTAGACAGAGTATATTCAACAGTGCTTAACCAACAGTGTATATTCAACAATGTATTACCATCTGTGTATATTCAACAGTGAATATTCAACTGTGTATATTTATCAGTGTATATAGCAGTCCTAAGTGGCATTTTGAGATATTGTTTACAGAAACTCTGCTTCCTCATCTTCTTCCTGGTCGTTCTCAGACAGTCAACAGTTAGTGCCAGATCCACATATAGACGTCCCGTGTTGTTATACAAGGACGTGTATTACAAGGCAGTGTATTAATGGTGTGTATGTTTACGCTCATTACTGTTAGACAGAGCAGAAACATGAAAGGTGATGGCGGTCAGGGGGTATTTCTGCTGTCATAACCTACATAAACAGAGAACCGATTAACTAATTTTGGTACGATTTGTACTGGGACTTTTCGTTGGCTGTTGAATAAGATAACGGAGCCCGCGTGATAATACTCCAGTGTAATGATGTCAGTGATTTACTCATCTCATATTAGATAGTGTGTCAGGTCTTAGTCAGATATGACTGACCTACGTATGACAGTAGACGGTACTACCTGCTTTCTGTTAGCGCCGAATGTAGGGCGGCGCTTACTAAACCCGACACACCGCATTGTGCCAACGGCTTCGGGTGGAAGCGCCCAACTGGGAGGGTATAAAGCCTTATCCTGATGCGAGGAAATGCAACCTAAAAACAAAATTTCATGGCAGGGCAGACCAGGCCCTAAGCTTTGGTTGGCAGCTGGTCTAGGGTCGAACCTTCGACAAGCGGACAGTTAGAGCATTGCTTTGCTGATCCGGCAGCTTCTGCAGCTTGTCTTGTTCCAGTTATATTACATTATATACCATTCCTCTGGAGTGAACTAGGCAGGCCAGCTGGGTTTTCGATCCGCCACAGCCTGCCTGCTCCAATGGGTGCTTGGGGCTAAGACAAAATCTGGCTCGCATTCTGTAAAACCAATTCACCAGGTAATACTGAAAAGAAAAATAGAAACTTCAAGCTGTGGACGAACATTTATAGCGCGAATTGGCCTTACCAGTCACATTGGGTTGTAGTCATTATGCCTTTTTGAAGCACAATGTAACAAACTATCGACTGTCAAGACAGCAAGATGCGAATGAATGATTAGATAGTACTTTAATTTGTTGTGGTTTGTTCATAATCTTCAAATGATGACCTGTTATTGTCTTGAAAATTAATGACGGGCATCATTTTACGTGGAGTTAGAATGTGGCCATTGTGCCTTTAGAGAAACGGGTACAAGTTATCTTGTTTTGTTTTTTTCTTAATTGTTGCTTGTTGTTGCTTTATTTTGTCGTAGACATCTTTGTAGTGGCTCCACAGAAGAATATTGAGAACACCTTGGAAGGATAGAGAGAGAGCAATGAAGGTAATTTGAAAGACGTTAACTAACGAAGAGAACTGGTTACTCGCATGAGAAGAAATCATTATTTGAGCATGTCACGAAAATGTCCACATTTTTTGGACATGCCATGAGATAGTCCACATTCTTTGGGCACGTCATGAGTAGGGTAAAGCTGGAATATGTCGGTACAACTGGACAGCTGAGGGAATGAGAAGCAGGGGGAGACCATGAGAGAAGATGCTGGGCAGTTTGAAATCTTGGCATGGAGGACCTTCTCTATATGAAATGATTGGCAACACACGAAACACAGGAGTGTGGCCAGACAATATCGAAAATGTTAATGGCATTGACTATAAGAAAAGGAACCTTGTAATTTAAATATGGAAGATTCACAAGGACAGTAAACTCACCGGAAGCGACAATCTGTTTGCGTATGTTGTTGAGATCTGCAGTCAGTCCGTGCAGGAAACAATTAGCAAGATTCTGCTTAATTGAGCCCAGGATCTTGGCCAGCGCCTGGTGTAAGTTGTGCATGCTTGACTGCATTTGCTGATTAAACTGCTCCATGGATTTGTCAAACTGTTCTCTTTCCGCTTCCGTCATGGGGCTGTCAAATAACTTACAGCGTGAATGAAACTTTGAAAACTTCGGATACAAGCAGTGCATCAGAATTTATATGTATTTACTCACATTCGTAGAGACAAAGACTTGACTGAAGACATTGCCCGTATGTCTCACTCAGGAAGACAGATGCGGGAAAAACTTAACACGTTAGATGGGAGGTCACAACAATTAGGTTTAAAAATAAATAGGGGAAAGACAAAAATAAGGAGGAAAAATAATAAAAGTTAGTTGCATATCCTTTACAGGACGTAGCAGTTAACTCCATCATTATTGGTTGTTTGTGATTCCTGGGAAAGTTTAAATTCAGTACTTTGCCATTGAATTCTGAACGACTAGCACTCATACCATTGTATGGAAATACCAACGCAAGGCGGTCTTCTGCCAAATCGCCCGCAGCTGTGTTTCGGTATGCGGGATTACGAATTGCATTTGTAACACCTTCGACACAGAAAAAAAAAAAGACAACGTAAAACCGCACTTCGAGAGATTAATTCATATGCCTTTTTAGGTAGCAATATAGACAAAGATAGGGAATAGATAACGATATTTTTAAAAATACAAAAGGCAAGAGAAGCTGTTTTAGCACTAAGAAATGTGTGTACTTCAAAATGAATTAATCTTCGCACCAAATGCGAATATTCAATGCTAAGGTTAAAAAATACTTCTCAGAAACATTTGGCGAAGGTCTAAACCAATTACAAACTACAAACATTCATTAACTGGTGCCTTACAGAATTACGAATGTGGACATTATGGAGAAATATATGCAATTACCAATGAATCAAGAGGGAAGGAAAAGACCACAGCTCTGGATAGGCCATACTTTGAGAAATTCTGATAACAATATAAGTAGGAAAGCCTTTGTCTGGAATACACACGGGACAAAATATAGAGGTACACACGGAGATAGGCCATACATTGAGAAATCCTGATAACAATATAACTAGGAAAGCCTTTGTCAGGAATACACACGGGACAAAATATAGAGGTACACACGGAGATAGGCCATACATTGAGAAATCCTGATAACAGTATAACTAGGAAAGCCTTTGTCTGGAATACACACGGGACAAAATATAGAGGTACACACGGAGAAGAAAAGCGGAGACACACATGAATAATGTGTGGGGAACATGGACGGATCTGTATGTGATAGCAAATGATAGGAAGACTTGGAGTGAGTTGGCTGATGACCTATGCGCCAATGAGAGATAACGGCGAAAGAAGAACAAATTAAGCAGAAGATCTAGTAGATAACAGTGACGGTTGAAGAAATGCATAGTTGTACGTATTCTTTCGATGCCTTCTCTTGTTCTTTACATTATAGTCGATCATTGCGATAGCTAAAGATAATGGCCTCCTATTCCACTGCATCCTGGCATGCTGAATAAATGGAAGTAGACACACATTTTCCGGAACAAACCGGGGTCCTTGGATTATGTGATCATTATCATTTCAGTCGCCTTAATTCCCACAATATTTCCATTTACCCATTTTATTAGGCTGAATCGGTCCGAGGAGACACATTATCAACAATACCACCCCCAAGATGTATGTAAATAGCTACTAGGCCACTACGCTTCCCGTGTTTTACTGATGATGTCAGCCATCAGGTCACTTGCATTGTGTCAGACAATCCACTGCTTTCAATGTAAACTTACATTTATAAAGCGCGGTGCACCTGCTCCTCCCCCGGCTCCTCGCCCAGCTCCTCCTCCAGCTCCTTCCCCTGCTCCTGTTCCTGTTTCTGTTTCTGTTTCTTCTTCTTCTTCTTCTTCTTCTTCTTCTTCTTCTTCTTCTTCTTCTTCTTCTTCTTCTTCTTCTTCTTCTTCTTCTTCTTCTTCTTCTTCGTTTTCTTTTTTTTTTTTTTAATTGACTTGGGATCATAATGCGAACAAACTCAAAATGTATACACAGAAATATCTTGATAATTAAAGCTGCCGGCGTGATACCAACCACATCACCAACCAAATGCCCATGGGTCTATTAACATATGTGCCTAGCACCATATGTCCAATACGGCTTAAGGCATGCAAATGAGTTCTTCACTTACTTTTACTTTTACGTTTAATTTATGTACTGAAATTCTAATTATACTTACACCACCCTAATTGTTCCCTTGCACTGCAATCACACAATATTACTTAGGGGAAATATATATTAAGTGATGTATGTATAATATATGCTGGTCTGACAATGCCGGTCTCACTTACGCTGGTCTAATGTAAGCTGGTCTAATGTAAGCTGGTAGAATTATGCTGTACTAACGTATGCTGGAATAATGTATGATGTTTTAAAGTATACTGGTCTAATGTATGCTGTTCTAACATATGCTGGTCTAATGTATGCTGTTCTAAAGTATGCTGGTCTAATGTATGCTGTTCTAACGTATACTGGTGTAATGTATGCTGTTCTAACGTATACAGGAGTAATGTATGCTGGTCTAAGATATGCTGGTCTAAGGTATGATGGTCTAAGGTATACTTGACAAACGTATACTTGTCTACTGTACGCTGGTTTAACGTATGGTGATTGTGACATTGTGAATCAGTCATCCACATTCCCAGTCCACCACATCTTTAATAATGCTTTTAATCTTGAACGGAGACCATCCTGATAGCGGAGATATTAATAGAATTGAACCTTCTAGAACCTAGAAGGGAAGGGAAAAGGCGCATGTCCGTGTTTCTATTGGCTACTACCTCCCTGAGTAACGCTTTCTTTTGGGCCAAATTCATAGTCTGGGAGTTTGAGATAGGAGTCCATCAAGATAAGATGCACCCCGATGTGGTGATCATAACGCCCTAAAAATTCAATATAATATTGTTCTCTGAACAACAGGTACCACTTTAAACCATATTTAAATGTTTGGTTATGCTTAGTGAGCGAAAGAGAAGAATATAAGAGTATTTTTATGAGAAAATGTGAATGTGAAATCAGAACTTCATTGTGAAGGTATTCTGAATATTGCTCTTCAGCCTGTCAGGTCTCCCAAGCTGTATATTCCAATTGTCAACCATGTGCCTGCTGTGACTGTTTGTGTGTGCTTGTTCAATTGTTGGTGTAAGCATTTCCATGTGAATGTATGTCTAACCTTTGTCAAGAACCTGTCATGTAGATGTCTTGTTCAACAGGGGTTAAGTACAGTTATTGTTGATGTTTATTTTCACTATGGTTGACTCCTAATGTCCTAATGTCTAATGGTACAACTGACATATGTCACTTTGACACAATAAAATAAGGGGAGATCTAATGTGGCGGACTGAAATCACACTGACAACATTATGGTGGGAGAACTAATTCCTCGGTTGTACAGGGGCGAATAGTCCAGATCTCCTTATGGCCTTGAGGGGACCTTTTCCTTCTTTTATAAAATTTCTGTGTAGATACTTGGGTTAGATCTAGGAATCTCGCAGTGGGGGTTCTGAGCCAGGAAAACTGGTTCCTCTAAATGGCTAAGCGGGAATGATTTATCTATCTTATTTGAGATGCCTCTAGACAAATACTTGCCAAATCATACCCTTTATCTTGTCTATCTATTATACAAGATATATTTACAGAGACCACTTCTAATTGGGTCCTCTGTCTTCTCGTAACAAGCCACAGTGATTTAATGTATGCTGTTGTAACGTATGCTGAAATAATGTATGGAGGAACAATGTTTACTAGTTTAGTTTAGTTTAGCTTAGTTTAGTTTAGGTTAGTTTAGTTTAGTTTAGTTTAGTTTAGTTTAGTTTAGTTTAGTTTAGTTTAGTCGATGGATCAACATCACGGCACATGGGTGCAATCCATAAATGCTCCGTTTTCCTCCTAACTCAAACCTGAGTCTGGAGAAACACAGCTTAGTGCACGAACTCCGTAGCACCGGCGAGGATCCAGAAAATACTTTGGGTAGATTTTTAACTCGAAATGTTGCCCGGGCAGCGCCGTTAAGCTACTCTTTTTCGATTTCCAACTGCCAAGGGATTTTTTACATGCGCATCAATACACACGGGCGCCCGATCTCACTACACAGAGACCAGGGGAAATGTATTGCTAGAAGTCCACGTGAAAAGATCCCGGCATCACCGGGGCATGAATCCGGGACCTCCAGCGGACACCATACCTCGAGACCACGCAGCTCCCCCTATTTACTAGTCTACCGTATACTGATCTAACGTATACTGGTCTAACGTAGACTGACATAACGTATGCTGGTCTAACATAAGCCGCCCTAATGTATACTGGAATAATGTATGCTGGTCTAACGTAAGCTGATATAACGTATGCTGGTCTAACATAAGCGGCCTAATGTATGCTGGAATAATGTATGCTGGTCTAACGTAAGCTTATATAACGTATGCTGGTCTAACATATGCTGGTATAATGTATGCTGGCCTAAAGTAAGCTGGTCTAATGTGTGATGATCTAACGTACGCTGGTCTAATGTATACAGGTCTAACCTAAGCTTGTCTAACGTAAGCTTGTCAAACGTATCTTGGTTTAACGAATCTTGGTCTAACGTAATCTGTAACGTGAAGTAACAGCTCTGTGTAAACACTCCATACAACTCTCCAAAGGTGTGATCTTCTTCTTATATTTGATGTCGCAAAGCATTTGTGATCATGTTTGTCCACAGCTTTATGTCTTGTGCTTTGTTCAAATTCAGGATGCTACACTATCTAGTATCTTCCTTCTTGGTCTCCCTATACCTGTACTGCTATATCGTTTTCCAGCTGTGACGACATACGCCATCTTTCCAGTTTTTATGGCATACCCAAAGATTATGGACTGTCTACTTCTGATGCCTGTAAACTGCTCTCTTTTTTAAGTTTACTTCTTTCGATAAATCATCATTACTCGTTCTATCCGTCGACAGTGTTCTCATTATTCTTCTATAAAACCACATCATATATATATATATGTATATATATATATATATATATATATATATATATATATATATATATATATATATATATATATATATATATATATATATTGTAATAACAATTACTTCTGTTTTTGTTTTTTCTTTCTGTTTTTAATTTAAGAATAAGTACTTTACTTTGACCATATTTTTGTAGTTGTATCTATCATTTCTTGTAATTGCGTTTCATTTCAGCGACCAGACCCACATGATCAACATAACCAAGATTCAAGGTTCGATAAGAAGAAGCAAGCATTACCTGCTGAAAACACCGTTGCTGTGGTAGCGGGAGCACTTACAGTACTCCACCCTGACTCCGTTGATGAAAGAGTTGCTGATGCTGTTCATACTGTAGCCATTCTTACAACATTTGATCGCGTTACCATCTAATATATAGTTAGACGCATTTTTGCATTCCACTTGTCCTTCTAGGCAATCAATGTCTGGAGGAATACAAATCTTAAAATAATGAAAAGGTGGGTCTTTTCTTACAAGACATATGAGACATTTGGAGAACGAAACAACGGATAAACTTTATTTTAAAGTGTAATAAATTGAGCACGCAGGCCCGTCTGACATTCTGCCCTTCTTATATTACTGCTTTCATACATTATTTACAACAAAAACAACAACAACAGCAAAAACAACAACTGAAAGGCCAAACATTAGACACATTACGACAATATTAAACGCAGTACAAGGACGTGAAGTATTACATTAGTAACGGAATGAAAGCAAAACACTAAACATTTGTTTAGGTTAGTTTAGTCGGCGGATCAACATCACGGCACACGGGTGTGACTCATGTGTGCTCCGTTCTACTCCTAACTCAAGGCCGAGTCTGGAGATAGTTCATTAGTTAGTTAGTCGACAGATCATTCTCATTGCACATCGAACCATTCAGTCCATAATTGCTCTCATCTCCTCCTCAGCAAATCCCGCAGCATGTAGCGGCTAATGGCATCAGTCCTGTGTTGGTTGATCAATCTTCTTTGGCTTCCTGCGGAGTATTCTTGTTTGGCCACACCTCTTTTAACTTGCTGTTCTCGCAGTCTGGCGATGTTTGTAGATTCACAGTCATCTCTTGGTTCTCGCACAAGTCTTACTTCTTGTAGAACATTCAGAATGTCAGCCTGGTCCGTGGCGCGTCCGCCTCCACAGTAGCCTTACCTGTGAGCTTGTCAGCCCGCTCATTTCCTTGTACTCCCGCATGAACTGGCACGAAGATGAAACTAATCTTTGCCAGTCAAGACCGCCCCAGAGACATCAACCATTCTCTTCGGATCCACCCCAACTCTATCCTCTTGAGCATTCTCTTTGAGTCACCAAGGAAACATGCCCTAGTGAATGTCTGTGTCTCGAGAAATGTTATTGCTTTACTTACTGCCACGACTTCCATAGTCAGGCTACTTGTAGTCTCAACAAAAGCACCAGAGTCCACATTCACAATTCTCCCTCCGGTCTGAGCCGTAAAGGCCCATGAGCTTCTCACATGTCGGACGACCGACCCATGTGTATAGCTGACAGCATCATAGTCTAACGAATTCTCGAAAATCAAGGCTTGTACTTCCGCCTCCACAGCAGCCTTCTTGTCTGCATGCATTTCCTGTCTAGTTGGATGCAAACTGAAAAGGACGTACATAAATCTGTTAGCACTTGTACCCACTTCTCGCCAGATACTGAGTCATCAAGTGCACATACCTGTTGAAGAGTGTCTTCGGCTTGACTCATCCCCGACCTTCCTCTTTTTAACCTGCTGTCCTTCACCTTCCTAATTTCACTATGCAGTGGATGTTGTGTGTTTGAGTTAACTGTAAGGTAAGCACGTGCTCTGCAAATTTGTATTCTGTCTGCAATGGTTAGAAAATCAAGAAGGTAGCGCATCGCTCTGCATGCTGTATCTCTTATACATTCAAGAATAATGCGCATAGCTCCGTTCTGTATCCTTTTCATCCCTTCTATCTGCTTACGGCTGAGTGTCAGGATCGCCATCTCATACTCAGAAACAGACATGACCAGCCCCTCGTATAGAAGACATAGGTGGCGCTGCTCGCAGTATGCTGCCGCCATCATCCTCATCGTACCTAAACCCCACTTGGCCTTTGTAATCACCTGGTCTATGTGCTCATTATAAGCAAGGCTTCGATCAAACCGTATCCCCAAGTAATTCATTGCCAGCGCTCTTTCCACCGTCTGTGAACACAGATTTACCGTTGGTGTTGGAGTGTTGACAATATGGTTATTCAAAGAGAACCATGTCACAGTTGCTTTTATTGGATTAACCATTGCCTCAACTTCAACACACCAAGTACTTATGCGATTGAGTTCGGTTCAGCAACCTGCTCTCTATCCTTACCCTGTCGATACACTAAAACATCGTCGGCATATGACAGTGTCCTCTCCGATACAGTTGAGTCCGGAGAATCTCAGCTCAGTGTATGAACTCCGCAGCACCGGCGAGAATCCTAAAATACTTTGGGTAGATTTTTAACTCGAAATTATATCCGGCCAGCGCTGTTAGGCTACTCTTTTTCGATTTCTAACTGCCAGGTGATTTTCTACGTGCGCAACAATACACACGGGCCAGGGGAAATTGTGTTACTAGAAGTCCACGTGAAAAAGAAATTCCTGCCCTCACCGGGGCTTGAAGCCGGGACCTCCAGCACCCGAGGCGGATATTATATTAATCATTTGATTCACCCCGTGAGTTCACGACTATCCTATCATGCATGCTTTCTCGTTGAGAACGACGAGATTAAATCAAATGGAGATCTGTCACATCTTTCGTATAGTCTTAGAAGCAGCCATGAGAAGACCGTGGCTATTCCCTAGGTGAGCCCAGCACCAGAGCGCTATGTGTCGGCTCTGCAACTATGGAAACCTCCCTGGATGGTGGATAATGCCCATGAACTGTCCCTGCCTTCCCTTGAGGGCTGATCGTGAAGCATTAGACCGTTCTAACTTGACCAGCTTGGGTGTGGACGGCACCACAGAAGTGAGAGTCCCCCAGGAATCCTAACCTGGTCAAAAAAGAAACGCAAAAGTCGGATGTGTTGGCCTAACGGTCTAGGCCGAAGGGTGCATAACAATACACCGCAATAACATCTGGGGAAAAACACTCCGGATGAACGCAGAGTAATAATAATATTAATAATAATAATAATAATAATAATAATAAGAAGAAGAAGAAGAAGAAGAAGAAGAAGAAGAAGAAGAAGAAGAAGAAGAAGAAGAAGAAGAAGAACAAGAAGAAGAAGAACAAGAAGAAGAAGAAGAAGAAGAATAGTCTTAGAATGACGAAGTCAGTTTTGGTAGGTTATCTGAGACTATTGTAACAGATAAGAGACATAATGGCTGCAACAGGATAATTGAAAACAGTGGGCACATGTGATACTTGCAAAAAAAAGAGAGAGATAATAAACAGAGCCACAGTGTACAGTTACTCAATTAAATTACTCAAGTATTTACTTCCTGAAAAGCTAGAATTATACTGAAAGTAGCAATATATAATCTACGCATTAGGAAACAGCACAGAAGGTTCGACTATTGAGGCACAACTACAGGTCTAGGGTAACAACAGTGGAAGATAAACTATAGACCACTGAATGAACTAAAAATGACGGTGAAGTTTACACAAAAGACAACATTGCAGACACACAAGTTTCAAACAAACGAAAGAAGAAGAAGTAAAACAGCAGACACGTATTCGCTTAAGTCAATATGTTGAAGTTAGAGGTGCAATTTTAATGTCACAACCAATGTAACCTATCCCTTATCTGCAGACGTCTGTGGCTAAGGAATGATGAACACTTTTCACATCCCGGCTGTTTGCTTGCGGATCTCCTTGCCTTCGGCCTACACTCACATATAGTAGGTTGGAATTGGGTTTCTCTCACCGGGTGTTCTCTTTTCGACAGGTTCTACTATACCCGAGAAATAAATGACAGCTCGGAGAGGAGGTCAATGGCAACAACACCAAGAGCAGTTTGCTAAATGGTGTCGGCAATGGGACACCGTTCCACAAACCATGGCCTCATCAAAGCCTTGAGAGTTTAACATAAAAAAAGACTGGTTGTCAGTGGCTGAGGTTCCGAAAAGGCTGATTCATATTAACAGTAATGACTTCACAGAACTATGACGTTATTATGTAGAGAAGGTATAATGGTGATTACTTCTCAGGACAATAACATTATTATGTAGAGGAGGTATAATGGTGAGGAAACATATTCAGTAAATTTGTCCAAACAGACAGGAGGAACTTACTCGAACAGACACCATCAGTTTGTTTCTTAGGGGGTCGTGTGAAGGAAGAGCCGGTATTCCTAGGTTCCAGGATTGTTATAGACGCATTAGGTACATTGAGTGTTCCGAATTCATGAACAGTATTCTACCATATCTAACAGCGGTAACCAGGCATCCAGACTATTCACGATAAAATTGAAGAAGTCAACACTTGGAAGGAGAGACGCTTCATTTGGTGAGGTCCATCTGACTTGCTGTGGTGTGTTGTGGTATGGCCGGATACTATGATGAGAGATCCTGAACGTACTGGTCTCTTCTAACATACACCATAGACTATACTACAGAAGTTCTATATGCATACATTGCACACACCTGACACTTTTCTTCATTAAATTATTTGTATAATTTGTTATAAGCCAGAGTTGTGTGGGTACGTTCTGGAGGAATATGAGGAGGGGTAATGTCCCGTGGTAAGAAGAGAGAGAGAGAGAGAGAGAGAGAGATAGTGATCCAGAGACCGAAAGGGGGTGTGTGGACAAAGGTCCGGTAGATTACCCACCTGATGATAAGGAATTAAAAAAGTGTGTGTGTTGATTCCTCTTCTCTCTCTCTCTCTCTCTCTCCCCCCCCCCCCCAGGGACGACAGGCGACAGCCACAGCCTTAACCTTTCTACGGAAGACGTGAAGAGGCAAGCGATAGTGAAAACTGAATCCTCCCCAAATGTGAATACTGCCATCTCCGAATCGGCTGTGCTAACGTACAAAATAAATCTACAACGAGCTCTCCACACCGTCGCCAAATCCGCGTGCGTCCATCAGCAAAGGATCGGTTGAATCTGGTCTCGTCTGTGAATAGGACAGCATTCCGCTGCAGTATAATCTATGTGACATGTTGCTGTGCCAATTGCAGGTGCTGTTGACGATGTGTGTGAGTCAAGTTTGCCCAACATAAGGTCATCTTGAGTAAGACCTGTATCTCTGAGTCGTCGTATGACTGTTATTCGAGGTACTTGCAATTGTCTACCTTCTGTTGCTGCTTCTCTTTGACTTGCCGGGGGTAAACGATTCCTTAGGTGACTCGGCACAATATGACGAACTTGTGCAGGGGTAGTAACTCGTGGTTGGCCACTCCGAAGTGTATCGCGAGCACTGCCAGTGGTTCCGTAACGTTCATTGAGTCTTACAATAGTGCTGCGGTGGCAATTCATCCTTCTGGCAATGGCCCGCGAGCTAATTCCAGTCCACAACATACCAATGACTCGTTGGCGGTCGTTTTCAGATAGTCGTGGCATTTCAAGCACATGTACTGAGTGTTTTGTCTCAACGGCCTTTAATACCGTGTGTACTGCATCAATGCGTACACAGTTTGAGGATCATAGCTGTTGGCAATCGAATTGATAACTAACTAACTAATTAACTATCTAACTAACTAAATAACTACACTCAATAACTAACTCACTCACTCACTCAATCACTCTCACTCACTCACTCACTCATTCACTCACTCACTCACTCACTCACTCACTCACTCACTCACTCACTCACCCACCCCCCCCCCCACCCACCTACTCACTCACTCACTCGCTCACTCGCTCACTCACTCACCCATTCACACACACACACTCAATCACTCACTAATCAACTAACCAACCAACAAACTAAATAATTAACTATATGTGGTTCAATGTGCTTGGCCAGTAACACTACCCATGAAGTATATCCCAGTTCTTAAGATCAAACCCACTGACACCCGACATTCTCCCTACATAGAATACAAACAGACACTCACTCACTCACTCACTCACTTACTCACTCCCTCACTCATTCACACACACACACACACACACACACACACTCACTAATCAACTAGCCAACCAACCAACTAAATAATTAATTATATGTGGTTCAATGTGCTTGGCCAATAACACTACCCATGAAGTATATCCCAGTTCTTAAGATCAAACCCACTGAGCCTAATGAGGCACCCGATATTCTCCCTACATTGAACTACAAATAGATACTTACTCTGTTTTAATGTAACTAGAACAGCGATAAAGACCAGTAGTAGCGCTGCAAACAACATCATGTACAACACAGTTCTTCTGCAGTCTGTAATAAACAACAAACAAGCATCCGTTAACAATCAACACATTTTAGCATTTGATTATCGTCCAACTAGCATTTGAGTGCAGCTTCTTCCATTGGTATCACCCAGTCGAAAGTACTGCTGACATCTTCTGGACGTCTGACTGACCAAGGTGACAGGGCAATGACTTCAACACGCCAAAATACACTGTACTCAAAGCCACGAAGATTCTTCCGCACTTCCGAGATTGAAATGTAAAACATAAAAAAAAAAAAAAAAAAAACATGAAGGGCCCCTTTTCATGCATTGCAGCTCTTTTGGGTACATGGTGAAAATCCCATATTTTTATAAACCAATCGGCAGTCGACTGCCGATGTGGTCAATATCAAAGCGTCCGCCTTTTTTCCCCAATATATTTTCCTGTTTACATTTTAGGGTGAGGCGATTTATTAGCCCTGTTCACTTTTAAAAATTCCTTCTCCGTGAAGATTTGATGACATGGTCACCGGGTCGAGGGGCAAGCGTGCTGGCCACTGAGCCATTGCGGCTCACGAAACTTGGACGATAATTATATTCATAGATAGTCTGCAAGGTGTGGAATGCGCCTGGCCCTGCAGCCAGCAGGGTTAGGATCGGCTAGCCTCTCCCAGGAGGGGTGAAGAGCGAAAATTAGTAGCCTGCCGATGACCCGCAGACTACACAAGTCAACCCCCACCTCCACGTGGTGCAAACCGGGCAACCATGACCGCGAGGTCATTGGCTAATGGACTCCCTGTGGTCAGATTTGTGTCCTAAACCTGCGACTGGCCTAGCAAGCCGGCAGGGGATCTTCATACTGCTCGTAGAAAAACTAAGAAGTATAAACGGACTGACCCAAACGGATATCGACCCGGCAATGTTAATGGACTAAGAGATAGATCAGCGACTCAAAAAATAGGCACAATAAACGTCTGTGGTTTCAATAGTAAAGAAGAGGAGCTTATAGAAACAATGGAAGAGAGGAAAATTGGACTGATGGGAATAGCGGACACCAGAACAAAGGGGAAAGGATGCAAGGAGCTTCACCGCAGTTACACGTTTGTTTACTCTGGAGTAGAACAGCAAGAAAGGGCAAGACACAGTGTGGGAATAGTCATCGAACCACGGCTAGCAAGAGAAATACTAGAAATAAAATATATATCAGAAAGAATCATAACAGTGAGAATAAAAGAACAAACAATTGCAACATATGTACAAATATATGCACCATGTAATGCAAACAATAATGAGCAGGAATGCGAGGACTTCTACGAAGACATACATGACGTGCTAAATAAAATAGATAAGCAGGACAACATCATAGTTATGGGAGACTTCAATGCAAGACTAGGACATAACAGAGTGGGCATAGAAAAACATCTGGGAGCATTTGGAGATCAGCAAAATGAAAGGAATGAAAACGGAAGTAGACTATTAGAGCTTTGCAGCCAACACGACCTCTATATAACAAACACATTCTATAAACATAAAGATTCACAGGTATACACATGGTATAAATGGAACGATCTAGATACTAAAAGCCAAATTGATTTTATATTAACAAGAAATAACAGAAAGAGAAATATATTAGATGCAAGGGCAGTGCCCAATTTCAGTATAAACACAGATAATAAAGCAGTCGTTGCCACAATAAGAACCATTAGAAGAAGAAAACAAAGAGCAGGAAAATACATGCCATGCGAATCAGTAAACTTAAAAAACCTTAAAGACGAGGCAGTAAGGGAAAATTATGAGAAAGAACTAACTGAACTCTTTGAAAAATTACCTACAGGAGAAAAACAGTGGAAGAAGAATGGGAGATGTTCAAATCAAGCATTTTAAATACTGCAAAAATAACATGTGGAACCACGAAAAAACGCAAAACACGGATAAAGAAAATAACAAGTTGGTGGAACGCAGAAGTAAAGAAAGTGGTAAAAGACAAAAAGGAAAAATATAAAAAGTGGTTAAAGAGCAAACAGGAATGTGATCGCATAGAATATAGAATAGCGAGAAGACATGTGAATAGAATAGTAAAGAGGGAAAAACAAAAAGACAGGGAAGATTATGGAGAAACCCTAAATAAAAACTACAAGGAGGCAACTAGAAACTTCTACAAAAAGATAAGTGCAATGCGAGCCAGAGGAGAACCCTTTGATCCAACTGAAATAATTAACAGCGAAAATGGAGAACCAATAAGTGAACAAAAACAAATCCTAATAAGATGGAAACAGTATTTCGAACAACTTCTCAACATCCCATCAGATGTTACAGGAATTCACGATGTTTATACTTCACCTCGACACCGCAAGGTACAAGAGGAACATGATGAGATGAGAGATGAGATAGTTATTATCACTCTTATGATTCATCATCGTCATTACCATTATCAAATGGCATCTGCACATGAAAAGCAGACTATAGTGAGTAACCATCTTCCTCTTTTCTGTGTTTTCAGGTTAGGTCAAAATATCATACATTTAGAGTACAGAGGATGCAACAGAACATGTTCTTTTACAATAGTCATCATCAACTTTTGACGTCAGGCGTCGTGGGGTGGAATAATTGATGTTCCAGCGCACGATGAGTGACACTGGATAGTACCACTCTACGTGATTGTACAATGTTGTTAATCCATTTTCTTCTCGGGCGTCCTCTTGTACACATATCAGGTATTCCTCGGTGTAGTGCAAGTACCTGTAGTTGATGCTGTTGCATTCTACTGGGATAGTCGAACCATTTGATTATCTGTCTTTCAATAAATGTTGTATATGGTGTTGATAATACTATCCACCTAATATTATAATTACTTACTCGGTCTTGAATAGTTCAACTGGAATATCATATCTTGCATCTTATCTCACCGGTGTTGATGTTGCATAAGTGTGATTTGGATAATATACAAGTATGTCATTGATAGCATAATGTTGGTGTGACTATGCTATTTATTATTAGTCATGTTGCAAGCATAGGTCTGTTTGGATGTTTCAGTATTGGTGATAGTTAAATAAGCGCATTTGGTTTTTGGCATCAGATTTAGATGTCTATGCCTATTCTGCCATCTTCTATGATCATACTTCCTAGATATTTAAATTCTTTAAAATTGTTTCAAAGGTGTGCTATTTATTAGTATAGTTAGTGGACTTTAACAATACTCGTCAAAATAAAACCTGTGTTTTATCTGTACAGAGAATTCGTAGCACCACTTACCGTGATTCATCATCACCTCAAATTAAGGGATATAATGTACTATCGCCGGTCTCTGTGACCGAGGAGTTACAACACTTTCTCGGTAATCCGTTTATCACGCAGTCTCGTAGCGGGCGAGAGCTGGATGCGGTTCTACCCCCACTGTTGACTTGCGGGATAACTGAGCCGGCCGCTCAGAAAGCAATGGCAAACTACTGAGCGTAGTCTTGCCAAGAAATCAACATACAGCTGAAAGATGCTGCTGTTGACAGCGATGTCCTGTAAAAGTGTGACGAAACGACGCTTCATCTGTGCTTCGTCGGGCGAGGTTCCACTTTATTCGGTGCGTCATCAGTGACTTTCCCTGTTATAAATAGACTGGGAGAGGCGAGGAGGATTTTCCAGCTGGAAGGTTCGAGAAGCACCTGGACTTGGATGACCAGGGTTGCTTAGCACAGCACCAATTTCTCGTGCAGCTAGAACCTAGAATTTCCTGTGTGGAAAATAGAGGTTTCTCGAGGAGTTGAAATACATCATGAAGCACTCATTTCTCGTGCGCTTTGGGACGCACGCAGAAGAAATGCGGCAGTAACAGCTCATTCACTTTCTTCATCTCGATATGTAAGGACGCACTGCTTTGTTTGGCATATTGTCCATTCCCTCACACACAGCCAAGATGCAGCTGACTGTCATTGCTTACGGCTTGCTGGCCCACAGACAGTACTTTCAGCTGACTGGGACAAGGTTCATTAATTCAGGTACTTACTTTGTTAATTAATTTAACGCTGTAATTGAACATAAAACACAATCGTTCAGAACTCATTAAATATGCGGCCGAGTTTGCATCGCTAATGAGGGACCGATCGATAAGCTGGTTGAAAACTACCACAGCTGTGTTGCATTGTTTACAAGCCTTAGTGAAACTGAAGTTTCGTCAACTGCTTAGAAATGAAAGTCCGTTATATCGGAGTATTGTGTTCAAATGTTATTAATTGTGCATAGTGAGTAGTTGCATATTTTGCTGTACATAACATTAGGAAACAGTAAACTGTTGTGTATAATGAACCTAATTTATGTCAGTCAGTAGCTAAGGTTAGCAGAGCGTTGGAATTAGACAGGTAAGTTGATAGGTGGAGATTTCAGACAGAGAATTGCTGAAGTGCTAGTGAAATAAAGCACTTACTGCTTAGCCATAGGAAGTGATATAGCTATTTTGTGTTGACTAAATAGTGAATTCATTTCATGGAACTGTGGAATTCTCAGAAGGTAAGTTCTTCAGTGGTGCTATATATATATATATATATATATATATATATATATATATATATATATATATATATATATATATATATATACGCTGTTGTTATAACGTATATATTAGGTCATGTTGTGTAATACTTCTATGAGTGATGTACCGAACGCCGAAGTGGTTCGATGCGATATAATACTGCGTTACCGTCGCCATGTAAAAATGCACTAGTGATTCTTCTCTTTACTGTCCTGTTCTTTTCATACTTGCATAAGTACTTGAGTGCTGATGTGATGTAAGTATGGAGGGACAAATGGAGGATGAATGAGGTACGGGGACAAATGGGATATGGAGACTGCATGCAAGTTATGAAAGTATATGACTGGCAAACCAGGCCAGTCGTGAAGTTCGGTCAAGGCCAAAGTGTCAGAACTGGAGAGAACCTTTGAACATGCAGGGAGCATGTTTTACCAGGATGACTTCTTGACTCTGGGAAAGAGACTAACAAGAAGAGTTTCGCTATGGAGTGGGTAGGAAGTCCCACCAGCGAAATGGATGGTGTAAATACATTATATGGTCATGTATTATTACTATATCCCAAGTGGTAGTACATTGATCGTTGTTATGTTTCTTATTGGATGTATAATGTAAGGGTGGGGTTCAGGGACTCCTCACCTTGATATCTAGTTCTTGTTAATTCTAGAACTAGTATAGCTATTGACTTTAGCGACAACCTTTAGAAGAATAGGGATATGTGAGACGTTAGCTCAGACTCGCCATTCTTGATACTTAATCTGTCTGACGGGCTGTTTTGAAAGGCCATCTGACATTGGACTGACACCCATGCTTTAATACTATCAACATAGAGATGATGCTCTACTTAGTTGAATAACTGGGTAGCATTACTGAAGGTTGAGTAGTCATTGATTTGATGCATGTGGGCCAATGTTTGGAGCCAAATACTCTCATCGATCCCTCTTCCTTTCAGGTGTTGCCTGTTTAGGAACCAGCCTATTACTACAGTTGTTTGCCGGAAACCACTACGTATTCCATGGTGAATGGTCGATATACCTACTTACCACGCCTGACTGTGCCACATCATGCAAGAGGGTGAATCATCATGATTGACTAATACTCACCAAATGATTCGTGAACCCTGCAGCAGCACTTGTTGGAAACTTGATGGTTTGTCTCTATTTATGAACTGTTGATAGTGAAATTATTTCAGAAATGATATGTTCGTCTACCTGAGCAATCATGCCGGTGTATACAGACTACTGAAGTACTACGGAAATATGATGAGATGCTCGCTCCAGAAAGACGTACTAAGTTGGGATAGTCACAGCTCTGGGAGCTCATCAATTCCAAGTGAATGTTTATCCGCCTAATCGTAGGAGACTCCAGGCATAGATTGGCGCTTATCAAGGTACTGTAACCACGTCGGCAATAGTGTCCGGTAACGACTAGATCCACACCGGCTTGCGTATTATGTTACGTGACTATTGCAGGTATACAGGTCAACTCATCCTTGTCCCGATGAACATAGGTGTGCTGAATTGAGAAGTAGTTGTGTTATCAAAACACTCTGACTACTAAGTCCAAGAATTATTGCCAGTATGTTCGGTCACCAAGGTCAACCGAGTTTAATTACTCAAGATAAGTCTTGACTCCGAGGGAGTCTGAATATTGACTGTGCAGTGTTCTGATATCATCTGCCTGAACATATGTACATTTCGTGTGACTCTTCTGAACTTATTGCAGTAATGATCCATTACCCAACCAGGGGTAAGCACTTCTATTCCAGGACCATTATGTTGGTCATTTGCTACCTATATTGACATCAAGAGATTAACTGGGGTCACCTCAAGGTAGAGGGTCTCCCAGCCAGGCTGTATACTGAGAACTGTTTAAAGTTATTGACAGTACTCATTGTGACATTGTGGATTTGAAGTTCATCCAGCCGTGTGTGGTCCAAGTGGTTAATTCCTCTGACACCGGATCTTAGCTCTGGGGACGGAGTGGTCTCCAAGGTTCCAGTCATCATTCTGGAAGGGAGCCGGGTGAGTGTGGGACCGACTGCACGGAACATCTACATCAAATCTACATCTCAGCCTGCTGATAATTCTAGTAGCATCTCTGACTCTGACTCTGTCTCTAATCTATCCTTTACTGTTGTAAATAGAAATATTCTATCCGGGTGTCCAATTCATACCTATTTTCTATAGGGAAACATACACTTTGTTTATGTTGACTTATTCTTTTTACAGTTATTGAGTGTGGTCTCGGACGATGCCTCAGTGTTCATTGTCGCAAGGGAGAGGGTATAGAGTGGGGGTCTAGAATCTGGGAGGGGCTTGTAGACATATTCAACCAATACGATGTCAACAGCAGAATAAACAGTGTATCTACCTGTCCAGCCTCCGGGGTTAGAATACACGGGAGTGCTAGGAAAACATTGGGCTTGGTAAACTCTCCAAGGCGATCCTGTCACAAAAAGGATATGCGAATTTAAAAAAGTGTACTATCAAAAATAAACAAACATATTCTAATTACACGATCATATAGTAAACACATTACCAGAGAATTGACACACGTCAAGACAATATAATCCCAGGTGGTTGTGCAGGAAACAACAGCCCGACACTCAAATTACGAGTGTTATTTCAACATTTTCGTTAATTAAACAAACCTCATGCAACTATAAAATAATAAAACCTGTAGCGTGAGTGTTTTAATAACAAGATCAGGGGCATTTACGACTGGAGAGACAGTCAGCTGTCGTGAAAATTTACAACACTCGTTGTAGTTTCAGTTAGAATGAGAATGATGAGGCGAATTGGTTAAATTTATTTCCCAGACCACCCATGACTTGGCTGTGTTGAGAGGCATGTGGTGGATGTGGGGGGGGGGGGGGGGGGGTTCTTCGATCAATTTACAATCAGGTGTTTAAATCAGTGGCTGTTATAAATTATTCTAGCTGATTACAAAAACTGTAGCTCTTCAGTCAAATCGTGTGTCTTGTTTTTCTTGTCATGCCTTACCTTATTTTGTTTTTCTTTGACTTGTCCTGTCATGCCTAGGCTCACCTCGTCTTAACTGTGTCCTTTCTTGTCTTATTTTCTCTTGCTTTGTTTTGTCTTGTCATGTATTGCCTTGCCTAATCGTTTCTTTCACTATCTTGCATTGACTTGTAATGTCCAATATCGCACTATCTCGCTTTTCCTGGACTTATCTTGTCAAGTATTGCCTTATCTTGTCCTTGCTTTGTCTTTAACGTTCTCGTCTTGTCTTGACTTTTCTTATCTTGTTTTTTCTTGCCTTTTCATACCTTGTATTTCTTTGTTTTCCTTAACTCGTCTTGTCGTGTGTTGTCAAAGTCGTGCCTTGAATTATGTTATAATGTATAGTCTTAGCTTTGGGCCAGGGGGGAGGGGGACATCTGGACTCTAATTGCCTTGAATTTAGTTATTTTGCATCATTTTTGATATCATCTTTCTGAACATATGTACATTTCGTGTGACTCTTCTGAACTTATTGCAGTAATGATCCATTACCCAACCAGAGGTAAGCGCTTCTATTCCAGGACCCTTATGTTGGTCATTTGCTACCTATATTGACATCAAGAGATTAACTGGGGTCACCTCAAGGTAGCGGGTCTCCCAGCCAGGCTGTATACTGAGAACTGTTTAAGGTTATTGACAGTGACTCATTGTGACATTGTGGATTTGAAGTTCATACAGCCGTGTGTGGTCCAAGTGGTTAATTCCTCTGACACCGGATCTTAGCTCTGGGGACGGAGCGGTATCCAAAGGTTCCAGTCATCATTCTGGAAGGGAGCCGGGTGAGTGTCGGACCGACTGCACGGAACATCTACATCAAATCTACATCTCAGGCTGCTGATAATTCTAGTATCATCTCTGACTCTGACTCTGTCTCTAATCTATCCTCTACTGTTGTAAATAGAATAATTCTATCAGGGTGTTCAATTCATACCTATTTTCTCTAGGGAAGCATACACTTTGTTTATGTTGACTTATTCTTTTTACAGTTATTGAGTGTGGTCTCGGACGATGCCTCAGTGTTCATTGTCCCAAGGGAGAGGGTATAGAGTGGGGGGTCTAGAATTTGGGAGGGGCTTGTAGACATATTCAACCAATACGATGTCAACAGCAGAATAAACAGTGTATCTACCTGTCCAGCCTCCGGGGTTAGAATACACTGGAGTGCTAGGGACACATCGGTCTTGGTAATCTCTACAAGGCGATCCTGTCACAAATAGGATATGCGAATTAAAAAAAAATGTACTATCAAAAATAAACAAACATATTCTAATTACACGATCATATAGTAAACACATCACCAGAGAATTGACACACGTCAAGACAATATAATCCCAGGTGGTTGTGCAGGAAACAACAGCCCGACACTCAAACTACGAGTGTTATTTCAACATTTTCGTTAATTAAACAAACCTCATGCATCTATAAAATAATAAAACCTTTAGCGTGAGTGTTTTAATAATAAGATCAGGGGCATTTACGACTGGAGAGACAGTCAGCTGTTGTGAAAATTTACAACACTCGTTGTGGTTCCTGTGAGAATGAGAATGATTAGGCGAATTGGTTAAATTTATTTCCCAGACCACCCATGACTTGGCTGTGTTGAGAAGCATGTGGGGGGGGGAGGGGGGGGGGGGGTCTTCGATCAATTTACAATCAGGTGTTTAAATCAGTGGCTGTTATAAATTATTCCAGCTGATTACGAAAACTGTCAAATCTGGTGTCTTGTTTTTCTTGTCATGCCTTACCTTATTTTGTTTTTCTTTGATTTGTCCTGTCATGACTAGGCTCACCTTGTCTTAACTGTGTCCTTTCTTGTCTTATTATCTCTTGCTTTGTTTTGTCTTGTCATGTATTGCCTTGCCTAATCGTTTCTTTCGCTATCTTGCATTGACTTGTAATGTCCAATATCGCACTATCTCGCTTTTCCTGGACTTGTCTTGTCAAGTATTGCCTTATCTTGTCCTTGCTTTGTCTTTAACGTTCTCGTCTTGTCTTGACTTGTCTTATCTTGTTTTGTCTTTCCTTTTCATACCTTGTATTTCTTTGTTTTGCCTTAACTCGTCTTGTCGTGTGCTGTCATGTAAAGTCGTGCCTTGAAATATGTTATAATGTATGGTCTTAGCATTGGGCCAAGGGGGAGGGGGACATCTTGACTCTAATTGCCTTCAATTTAGTTATTTTTCATCATTTTTGATATCATCTTCCTGAACATATGTACATTTCGTGTGACTCTTCTGAACTTATTTGCAGTAATGATCCATTACCCAACCAGAGGTAAGCGCTTCTATTCCAGGACCACTATGTTGGTCATTTGCTACCTATATTGACATCAAGAGATTAACTGGGGTCACCTCAAGGTAGAGGGTTTCCCAGCCAGGCTGTATACTGAGAACTTTTTTTTTTTTTTTTTTTTTTCCGCGTTTCCATCCTGTTACAGGATATTGCGGTCAACACCAGCATCTTTCAGCTGTATGTTGATTCCTAGGCTAGATTACGCTCATCAGCACGCCACGACTTTCTGAGCGACCGGCTCCATACTCTCATATGTCACTTTTGCGATTCGAACCACTGCTAATTCTCGTCGCGTCACGTGACGAGAGTATTCGGGGTTAGCGGAGAAAGCTGCTAACCCCTCGGCCACGGAGCCGGCATGTATACTGAGAACTGTTTAAGGTTATTGACAGTGACTCATTGTGACATTGTGGATTTGAAGTTCATCCAGCCATGTGTGGTCCAAGTGGTTAATTCCTCTGACACCGGATCTTAGCTCTGGGGACGGAGCGGTATCCAAAGGTTCCAGTCATCATTCTGGAAGGGAGCCGGGTGAGTGTCGGACCGACTGCACGGAACATCTACATCAAATCTACATCTCAGGCTGCTGATAATTCTAGTAGCATCTCTGACTCTGACTCTGTCTCTAATCTATCCTCTACTGTTGTAAATAGAAATATTCTATCAGGGTGTTCAATTCATACCTATTTTCTCTAGGGAAGCATACACTTTGTTTATGTTGACTTATTCTTTTTACAGTTATTGAGTGTGGTCTCGGACGATGCCTCAGTGTTCATTGTCCCAAGGGAGAGGGTATAGAGTGGGGGGTCTAGAATCTGGGAGGGGCTTGTAGACATATTCAACCAATACGATGTCAACAGCAGAGTAAACAGTGTATCTACCTGTCCAGCCACTGGATTTAGAATACACTGGAGTGCTAGAGACACATCGGGCTTGGTAATCTCTACAAGGCGATCCTGTCACAAATAGGATATGCGAATTAAAAAAAATGTAGTATCAAAAATAAACAAACATTCTAATTACACGATCATATAGTAAACACATTACCAGAGAATTGACACACGTCAAGACAATATAATTCCAGGTGGTTGTGCAGGAAACAACAGCCCGACACTCAAACTACGAGTGTTATTTCAACATTTTCGTTAATTAAACAAACCTCATGCATCTATAAAATAATAAAACCTTTAGCGTGAGTGTTTTAATAACAAGATCAGGGGCATTTACGACTGGAGAGACAGTCAGCTGTCGTGAAAATTTACAACACTCGTTGTAGTTTCTGTGAGAATGAGAATGAGGCGAATTGGTTAAATTTATTTCCCAGACCACCCATTACTTGGCTGTGTTGAGAGGCATGTGGCGGGATGTGGGGGAGGGGGGGTGTTCTTCGATCAATTTACACTCAGGTGTTTAAATCAGTGGCTGTTATAAATTATTCTAGCTGATTACGAAAACTGTGGCTCTTCAGTCAAATCTGGTGTCTTGTTTTTCTTGTCATGCCTTACCTTATTTTGTTTTTCTTTGACTTGTCCTGTCATGCCGGTCTCTCTGGCTGTGGGGTTACAACACTTTCTCTCTGTAATCCCGTTTATCACGCAGAGTCTCGCAGCGGAGCGAGAACTGAGGTGGTTCGACCCCCGCTCGTGACTTGCGGATACTGAGCCGGCCGCTCAGAAAGCAATGGCAAACTACTGAGCGTAATCTTGCCAAGAGATCAACAGACAGCTGAAAGATGCTGCTGTTGACAGCTAAGTCCTGTAAAGGATACGCAAAACATTTTGTCCTGTCATGCCTAGGCTCACCTTGTCTTAACTGTGTCCTTTCTTGTCTTATTTTCTCTTGCTTTGTTTTGTCTTGTCATGTATTGCCTTCCCTAATCGTTTCTTTCGCTATCTTGCATTGACTTGTAATATCCAATATCGCACTATCTCGCTTTTCCTGGACTTATCTTGTCAGGTATTGCCTTATCTTGTCCTTGCTTTGTCTTTAACGTTCTCGTCTTGTCTTGACTTGTCTTATCTTGTTTTGTCTTGCCTTTTCATACCTTGTATTTCTTTGTTTTCCTTAGCTCGTCTTGTCGTGTGTTGTCATAGTCGTGCCTTGAATTATGTTATAATGTATAGTTTTAGCATTGAGCCAGGGGGGAGGGGGACATCTTGACTCTAATTGCCTTGAATTTAGTTATTTTGCATCATTTTTTATATCATCTTCCTGAACATATGTACATTTCGTGTGACTCTTCTGAACTTATTGCAGTAATGATCCATTACCCAACCAGAGGTAAGCGCTTCTATTCCAGGACCATTATGTTGGTCATTTGCTACCTATATTGACATCAAGAGATTAACTGGGGTCACCTCAAGGTAGCGGGTCTCCCAGCCAGGCTGTATACTGAGAACTGTTTAAGGTTATTGACAGTGACTCATTGTGACATTGTGGATTTGAAGTTCATCCAGCCGTGTGTGGTCCAAGTGGTTAATTCCTCTGACACCGGATCTTAGCTCTGGGGACGGAGCGGTATCCAAAGGTTCCAGTCATCATTCTGGAAGGGAGCCGGGTGAGTGTCGGACCGACTGCACGGAACATCTACATCAAATCTACATCTCAGGCTGCTGATAATTCTAGTAGCATCTCTGACTCTGACTCTGTCTCTAATCTATCCTCTACTGTTGTAAATAGAAATATTCTATCAGGGTGTTCAATTCATACCTATTTTCTCTAGGGAAGCATACACTTTGTTTATGTTGACTTATTCTTTTTACAGTTATTGAGTGTGGTCTCGGACGATGCCTCAGTGTTCATTGTCCCAAGGGAGAGGGTATAGAGTGGGGGGTCTAGAATCTGGGAGGGGCTTGTAGACATATTCAACCAATACGATGTCAACAGCAGAATAAACAGTGTATCTACCTGTCCAGCCTCCGGGGTTAGAATACACTGGAGTGCTAGGGACACATCGGGCTTGGTAATCTCTACAAGGCGATCCTGTCACAAATAGGATATGCGAATTTAATGAAATGTACTATCAAAAATAAACAAACATTCTAATTACACGATCATATAGTAAACACATTACCAGAGAATTGACACACGTCAAGACAATATAATCCCAGGTGGTTGTGCAGGAAACAACAGCCCGACACTCAAACTACGAGTGTTATTTCAACATTGTCGTTAATTAAACAAACCTCATGCATCTATAAAATAATAAAACCTTTAGCGTGAGTGTTTTAATAACAAGATCAGGGGCATTTACGACTGGAGAGACAGTCAGCTGTTGTGAAAATTTACAACACTCGTTGTGGTTTCTGTGAGAATGAGAATGAATAGTGAGAAGCATGTGGGGGGGGGGGGGGGGGGGTTCTTCGATCAATTTACAATCAGGTGTTTAAATCAGTGGCTGTTATAAATTATTCCAGCTGATTACGAAAACTGTGGCTCTTCAGTCAAATCTGATGTCTTGTTTTTCTTGTCATGCCTTACCTTATTTTGTTTTTCTTTGATTTGTCCTGTCATGCCTAGGCTCAACTTGTCTTAACTGTGTCCTTTCTTGTCTTATTTTCTCTTGCTTTGTTTTGTCTTGTCATGTATTGCCTTGCCTAATCGTTTCTTTCGCTATCTTGCATTGACTTGTAATGTCCAATATCGCACTATCTCGCTTTTCCTGGACTTATCTTGTCAGGTATTGCCTTATCTTGTCCTTGCTTTGTCTTTAACGTTCTCGTCTTGTCTTGACTTGTCTTATCTTGTTTTGTCTTGCCTTTTCATATCTTGTATTTCTTTGTTTTCCTTAACTCGTCTTGTCGTGTGTTGTCAAAGTCGTACCTTGAATTATGTTATAATGTATAGTTTTAGCATTGGGCCAGGGGGGTAGGGGACATCTTGACTCTAATTGCCTTGAATTTAGTTATTTTGCATCATTTTTGATATCATCTTCCTGAACATATGTACATTTCGTGTGACTCTTCTGAACTTATTGCAGTAATGATCCATTACCCAACCAGAGGTAAGCGCTTCTATTCCAGGACCATTGTGTTGGTCATTTGCTACCTATATTGACATCAAGAGATTAACTGGGGTCAACTCAAGGTAGCGGGTCTCCCAGCCAGGCTGTATACTGAGAACTGTTTAAGGTTATTGACAGTGACTCATTGTGACATTGTGGATTTGAAGTTCATCCAGCCGTGTGTGGTCCAAGTGGTTAATTCCTCTGACACCGGATCTTAGCTCTGTGGACGGAGTGGTCTCCAAAGGTTCCAGTCATCATTCTGGAAGGGAGCCGGGTGAGTGTCGGACCGACTGCACGGAACATCTACATCAAATCTACATCTCAGGCTGCTGATAATTCTAGTAGCATCTCTGACTCTGACTCTGTCTCTAATCTATCCTCTACTGTTGTAAATAGAAATATTCTATCAGGGCGTTCAATTCATACCTATTTTCTCTAGGGAAGCATACACTTTGTTTATGTTGACTTATTCTTTTTACAGTTATTGAGTGTGGTCTCGGACGATACCTCAGTGTTCATTGTCCCAAGGGAGAGGGTATAGAATGGGGGGGGGGGGGGGTCTAGAATCTGGGAGGGGCTTGTAGACATATTCAACCAATACGATGTCAACAGCAGAATAAACAGTGTATCTACCTGTCCAGCCTCCGGGGTTAGAATACACAGGACTGCTAGGGACACATCGGGCTTGGTAATCTCTACAAGGCGATCCTGTCACAAATAGGATATGCGAATTTAATGAAATGTACTATCAAAAATAAACAAACATATTCTAATTACACGATCATATAGTAAACACATTACCAGAGAATTGACACACGTCAAGACAATATAATTCCAGGTGGTTGTGCAGGAAACAACAGCCCGACACTCAAACTACGAGTGTTATTTCAACATTTTCGTTAATTAAACAAACCTCATGCATCTATAAAATAATAAAACCTTTAGCGTGAGTGTTTTAATAACAAGATCAGGGGCATTTACGACTGGAGAGACAGTCAGCTGTTGTGAAAATTTACAACACTCGTTGTGGTTTCTGTGAGAATGAGAATGATTAGGCGAATTGGTTAAATTTATTTCCCAGACCACCCATGACTTGGCTGTGTTGAGAGGCATGTGGGGGGGGGGGGGGGGGTCTTCGATCAATTTACAATCAGGTGTTTAAATCAGTGGCTGTTATAAATTATTCCAGCTGATTACGAAAACTGTGGCTCTTCAGTCAAATCTGGTGTCTTGTTTTTCTTGTCATGCCTTACCTTATTTTGTTTTTCTTTGATTTGTCCTGTCATGCCTAGGCTCACCTTGTCTTAACTGTGTCCTTTCTTGTCTTATTTTCTCTTGCTTTGTTTTGTCTTGTCATGTATTGCCTTGCCTAATCGTTTCTTTCGCTATCTTGCATTGACTTGTAATGTCCAATATCGCACTATCTCGCTTTTCCTGGACTTATCTTGTCAGGTATTGCCTCATCTTGTCCTTGCTTTGTCTTTAACGGTATCGTCTTGTCTTGACTTGTCTTATCTTGTTTTGTCTTGCCTTTTCATACCTTGTATTTCTTTGTTTTCCTTAACTCGTCTTGTCGTGTGTTGTCAAAGTCGTGCCTTGAATTATGTAATAATGTATAGTTTTAGCATTGGGCCAGGGGGGTAGGGGACATCTTGACTCTAATTGCCTTGAATTTAGTTATTTTGCATCATTTTTGATATCATCTTCCTGAACATATGTACATTTCGTGTGACTCTTCTGAACTTATTGCAGTAATGATCCATTACCCAACCAGAGGTAAGCGCTTCTATTCCAGGACCATTATGTTGGTCATTTGCTACCTATATTGACATCAAGAGATTAACTGGGGTCACCTCAAGGTAGAGGGTCTCCCAGCCAGGCTGTATACTGAGAACTGTTTAAGGTTATTGACAGTGACTCATTGTGACATTGTGGATTTGAAGTTCATCCAGCCGTGTGTGGTCCAAGTGGTTAATTCCTCTGACACCGGATCTTAGCTCTGTGGACGGAGTGGTCTCCAAAGGTTCCAGTCATCATTCTGGAAGGGAGCCGGGTGAGTGTCGGACCGACTGCACGGAACATCTACATCAAATCTACATCTCAGGCTGCTGATAATTCTAGTAGCATCTCTGACTCTGACTCTGTCTCTAATCTATCCTCTACTGTTGTAAATAGAAATATTCTATCAGGGCGTTCAATTCATACCTATTTTCTCTAGGGAAGCATACACTTTGTTTATGTTGACTTATTCTTTTTACAGTTATTGAGTGTGGTCTCGGACGATGCCTCAGTGTTCATTGTCCCAAGGGAGAGGGTATAGAGTGGGGGGTCTAGCATCTGGGAGGGGCTTGTAGACATATTCAACCAATACGATGTCAACAGCAGAATAAACAGTGTATCTACCTGAACAGCCTCCGGGGTTAGAATACACTGGAGTGCTAGGGACACATCGGGCTTGGTAATCTCTACAAGGCGATCCTGTCACAAATAGGATATGCGAATTTAAAGAAATGTACTATCAAAAATAAACAAACATATTCTAATTACACGATCATATAGTAAACACATTACCAGAGAATTGACACACGTCAAGACAATATAATCCCAGGTGGTTGTGCAGGAAACAACAGCCCGACACTCAAACTACGAGTGTTATTTCAACATTGTCGTTAATTAAACAAACCTCATGCATCTATAAAATAATAAAACCTTTAGCGTGAGTGTTTTAATAACAAGATCAGGGGCATTTACGACTGGAGAGACAGTCAGCTGTTGTGAAAATTTACAACACTCGTTGTGGTTTCTGTGAGAATGAGAATGATTAGGCGAATTGGTTAAATTTATTTCCCAGACCACCCATGACTTGGCTGTGTTGAGAGGCATGTGGGGGGGGGGGGGGGGTGTCTTCGATCAATTTACAATCAGGTGTTTAAATCAGTGGCTGTTATAAATTATTCTAGCTGATTACGAAAACTGTGGCTCTTCAGTCAAATCTGGTGTCTTGTTTTTCTTGTCATGTCTTACCTTATTTTGTTTTTCTTTGATTTGTCCTGTCATGCCTAGGCTCACCATGTCTTAACTGTGTCCTTTCTTGTCTTATTTTTTCTTGCTTTGTTTTGTCTTGTCATGTATTGCCTTGCCTAATCGTTTCTTTCGCTATCTTGCATTGACTTGTAATGTCCAATATCGCACTATCTCGCATTTCCTGGACTTATCTTGTCAAGTATTGCTTTATCTTGTCCTTGCTTTGTCTTTAACGTTCTCGTCTTGTCTTGACTTGTCTTATCTTGTTTTGTCTTGCCTTTTCATACCTTGTATTTCTTTGTTTTGCCTTAACTCGTCTTGTCGTGTGCTGTCATGTAAAGTCGTGCCTTGAATTATGTTATAATGTATGGTCTTAGCATTGGGCCAGGGGGGAGGGGGACATCTTGACTCTAATTGCCTTGAATTTAGTTATTTTGCATCATTTTATCTTATCTATCTACCGTAAACTGAAGCCAACTGTGTTAAAATAAATACATTTCTAATATCAGGTTATATTAATATTGAGGTGCAGAGATAAATAATCACAACAAATTTAGCCCGTTCCACTCAGCGGTTGTGAAACATTGACCTTACACAAATGAGATAAAAAGAATGTAGACGCATATTAATCTGCAATTTCAGCGAAAGAGTAAAACGCAGAGAAGAGCGAACTGATGAACGAATGCTTAAAGACATTGGAGTAAATAAACAATTGCTGAACATTAACATCATAAAAGTGATCATGATTCGGTTACATTATGGTTATAGCGATTATGTAAAATACGGAAGGTCGGGGTCCAAAGAAAGAGCAAAAGATAACATTCGAAAAGCAAACAACCACTCAAATATGCTAGAACTTTAGGGTTCAAAGATATGCATACCAGAAGAGAGTTACAAAGAACAGGTGACAGTAGTAGGACACGATTTCAGTGCCATTTTAGGAGTGATTAACCTGAAGACGAAGATATTTTGAAGTGCTTTGTCACACAAGTGTGCGTGTTAACACGATTCAAGCTTGTCGCTGAAACAGCAGAAACGCGCAAGACCTTTTAAAAACAGTGTTTTATGGCTTCTAGAATTTACCTAGCATTCATGTATGACGTGTAGCATGTGTTTGTTTACAACGAGTGCATATATTTTACAACTTATTTATATTAGTTTCTGTTGACTGCGAACCATGCAAGATAATACGGAAAGAGCTTATACGTGACTTCATTTGTAAGAGGGGGCTTCAAATGAAAACCATAAGTTTTTTTGTTTTTTAAATTGGGGAAAAAGGGGGTGGGGGTAAATATATTAAAAAGTAAAGAACAAATGTATACTTGTTTGATGTAGTCACCATGTTGTTCAATGCAAGTCTCTCAGCGCCAATAAACTGCTTGGATTCCTATAGAAAACATTTCTCTTGGTCGCGTGTGTAACCACTCATGCACCACCTGCTGTACCCCTTCATTGTATAGGAAAGTCTGTCACAGAAGTCACGCCGTTTTGAAACATCCTACTCCACTCATACACGTACTGAACTGGAAGGCATGCATCACCATAGTGGACATTCATTTGCCGATGAATTTCTATAGGTTTCACTTCTTCACTGATAACAAATCGGATAGTGCATATCAAAAGTGGGGCGGCCATCTTTAAACTGTCCTTATAACGTCACCGCGTTGCCTTCACCATTATGTATCGTGATTAACACTCTTGACATCCTCAACAACAATACTGACAGGTATCAAAACAATGGCATGTTTAATATAATTTCTATCATACGTTTAATGTTTCATTTGAAGCTAACCCCAACCCCTCCAGTATTATAAATTTACAGTATTCATTGGCACCTTTCCGTCTTGACAGACGATAGTTTGGTACATTATGCTTCAAAAAGGCTTAATAACTACGATCCATGGCGGTGGCGAGTGTGGCTGGTAAGGACAATTCTTGCTGCAAATGTTTGCCCACAGTAGGTGCATGTGAAAACATGGTCATTTCCACCATTTTGCACCATCTTACGTCTCTCACGCTCTGTGTGTACTTTATCTGCAATCATTTTCTCCTTTGTCTTTATTCCATTTCTGATAGTTGCCCTCCATGCAACACGTTCAGCGGCGACGTGCTCCCAATGTGCATTATCAATGCCTGTATCAATCATGTCCCGCTTACACACATCTTTGTATCGTAGTAGAGGCCGACCCTGAGATCTCCTACCCGTCTGTAATTCACCAAAGAAGATGTCCTTTGGTATTCTACCATCATCCATCATCCTAACGTGTCCTATCCATCTAAGTCTACGAAGACTGATCATCGAATACACCGTCACACAACCTGATCTTTCCAATACTTCAGTATTTGTGATTTTGTCTTGCCACTTAATACCAAGTATTCTTCGCAGACACCGCATATGAAAGCTGTTTAAACGTTTCTCTTGGCGTGAATAAATTGTCCAGGTTTCACTGCCATAAAGAAGAGTACTAAGGACACAGGCTTGGTAGACGAGGACTTTTGTTTTGGCAGTAAGCTTCCTGTTCTCCCAGACTCTTTTTGCTAACATGTTCATTGTTGTTGCTGCCTTGCCAATCCTGATGTTGATTTCCTGATCGAAGGATAATTTGCTATTTACCTCTGATCCTAGATATGTAAAATGGTCTACTTTCTCCAGTTCGGCGTCGTCAATAAAGATTGATGGTACACCATGTGCACCTTGTGACATAATCTGTGTCTTGTTTTTGTTAATTGTTAAACCAAATTCAGAACAAGCATTGGAGAATGCAGATAGTAGCTGTTGTAATTCTTCCTCAGAGTGGGTCGTAATCGCAGCATCATCAGCAAAAAGCAACTCTCTGATTAGCACCCTGCTAATTTATTATTGTTATATTTAAAGTGGATTTGTTAGCATTTCCAGTATTATTTGTTTGTTTATTGAAAACAAAAATATATGTTATGAGACTTTTCCCGTTAACAGGCGAGTATACAGCCATTTTTACCGTGAATGCAAAATTTCTAGAGCAGTTGTTCTCAACCTTTATTGGTCGAATGCACCCATTCACCATATGTTTAGAATATCATTTTCTCTCTACCCCCACCCATCCCCTTCGTATTTCCTCCCTATAAATTCCCCTCACACCCCCCCCCCCCCCAATGCAGTATACGTAAAATAGTCAGCTAAATTTAATAACGCATATTAGAACAAATATTGACGTCTACATAAAACGTGATTTGCAGGTCAACATACGTTATAAACCGAATCTCAGAATGTCGAGACGTACAGAACCATAAAGTATGGAGGGAAACCAATATCAAGTAATCGGTTCTTGTATTAACGCGATCTGGAAATAAGCTTAATTCCCCATAAAATGTTGTGTAGTGAGTTAGTGTTCGTCGTTATAGTTACCTAGCAACGTTCAGATGCTCGTTTTGGATTTGCGCATAAAAATGAAAGTAGTATAATGCCTGAATATTACATTACCTTTCTCCACTACGGCTAACCTGATATCAATCACGCGTCTGTCGGTAGATGCACAATCTTTCAAAATCAAAGCTAGCCTTTAAAATGGTCAAGAGAAAAGTTGATACTGAAAACAGAGCCTTTTAAACCGCTGGGAGGCTGAATATATGTTTACTGATATTGGCGTTAAACCTGTGTGTCTAATTTATGGAGATAATGTGGCTGTCATCAAAGAATATAATCTGAGATGGCACTACGAGATTAAGCATCAAGACAAGTTAAACCGTCAGAATGCAGAGCAGAAGCTACAGAATGTAGAAGAATTAAAGAGGCATCTAACATCACAGCAGATGTTTTTCACCAAAGCAAAATCCCAAACTAATGTTGCAGTCAAAGCAAGTTTTATTGTGTCAGAGGATATCGCAAAATCAGGCCGACCATTTACAGAAGGAGAGTTTCTGAAGCGCTGAATTATGAAAGTGTGTGACGTCTTGTGTTCAGGAAAAAAAGCAGATGTTTGCAAAGGTAAGCCTTAGCAGAAATACGGTTGTTGATCGGGTTTGTGAGATGGCCACTGATGTGAAAACACAGCTGATCGAAAAAGGCAAAGACTTTGTTGCAATCTCCCTTGCTGTCGATGAAAGTAATGACACGATTCACACTGCACAGCTCGCCGTCTTCATCCTTGGAGTGGACTGCAGTTTGAATGTTATTGAAGAAATATTGGACATGAAATCTATGCATGGGACAACGACAGGAAAAGACATTTTGACAACGTATGTCAAAGTTTAACCAACATGAATCTGTCTTGGGACAAACTCCTTGGACTGACAACAGATGGAGCACCGACGATGTGTGGCGAAAAAAGTGGATGCAGGGGAACTGTACTGGTGAAATGATAGCGTATCACTGCATCATACACCAAAGAACGCTATGTGGTAAAGTCCTCAACATGGAAGATGTAATGAGCATTGTAACACAAACCGTCAACTTTATCAGATATCATATTATGTTTAAAAAAGTTTAATTTTCGGCTTAATGAAAGTTTATCCTGTCCGGCCCGAAACCTAACGTGTGATTTGAGATTTGGCCCAATAGGAAGATATTGGAGATTAAATGGCAAGACAAGATCCCAGACACTGAAGTGCTAGAAAGAGCGTCCATGCCCAGTATCCACACTACACTAATGAAAAATCAGATTCGCTGGGCTGGTCACTTAACTCGTATGCCAGATCACAGGCTCACTAAACAAATTTTTTTACGGCGAGCTGCGTTGTGGTAAACGCTCCCAAGACGGCCAGAGGAAACGCTTTAAAGACACTCTAAAAATCTCACTTAAAGCTTTTGGAATTAATCTTGACACCTGGGAGACTGTTGCTAAAGACCTAATTCGTGGCGTACATCATTAAAAAGGGTGCAGTCACTTGTGAAGCAACGAGGACAGCAAGATCTGTGAAGTAAAGGCTGGACAGAAAAACCACAGCAGGAGATCCTCCTCCTGGAACGTCAAGCATCCTTTGCCCACATTGTGAAAGAACATTTCGAGCCAAAATAGGTCTTATCAGTCGTCTTAGAACTCACGGCTCCATACTCTCAACCCCACTGGATGAAATGAATGGTCATCATCATTCTTGATGGACAAACAACATAACATTAGACAGAGTATATTCAACATTGCTTAACCAACAGTGTTTATTCAACAATGTATTACCATCTGTGTATATTCAACAGTGTATATTCAACTGTGTATATTTATCAGTGTATATAGCAGTCCTAAGTGACATTTTGAGAGATTTCTTACAGAAACTCTGCTTCCTCATCTTCTTCCTGGTCGTTCTCAGACAGTCAACAGTTAGTGCAAGATCCACATATCCATGTCCCGTGTTGTTATACAAGGAAGTGTATTACAAGGCAGTGTATTAATGGTGTGTATGTTTACGCTCATTACTGTTAGACAGAGCAGAAACATGAAAGGTGATGGCGGTCAGGGGGTATTTCTGCTGTAATAACCTACATAAACAGAGACCCGATTGACTAATTTTGGTACGATTTGCACTGGGACTTTTCGTTGGCTGTTGAATAAGATAACGGAGCCCGCATGAAAATACTCCAGTGTAATGATGTCAGTGATTTACTCATCTCATATTAGATAGTGTGTCAGGTCTTAGTCAGATATAACTAACCTACGTATGACAGTAGACGGTACTACCTGCTTTCTGTTAGCGCCGAATGTAGGGCGGCGCTTCCCAAACCCAACACCTTGCATTGTGCCAACGGCTTCCGGTTCTAAGAGCCCAATTGGGAGGATACAAGCCTTATCCCGATGCGAGGATATGCAACCTAAAGACAAAATCTCATGGCAGGGCAGACCAAGCCCTAAGCTTTGGTTGGCAGATGGTCTAGGGTCGAAGCTTCGACAAGCGAACAGTTAGAGCATTGCTTTGCTGATCCGGCAGCTTCTGCAGCTTGTCTTGTTCCAGTTATATTACATTATATACCATTCCTCTGGAGTGAACTAGGCAGGCCGAGAGAGGGATCATGCTGCATGGGCAACACATGGTCTCTATATTTTAGCCCAGGCTTTGTGCTATGGAGAGGTATAACTCCATCTCTGGTTTTAACAGTCTCGGAATCAAAACGAGCGATAGGAGTTACGGGTTATAAGTCCATGTCAATTGGCGTAGACATGGGGCGCCACAAGTTGCCTCTGACGGTGGGAGACACCTACAGGTGTCACTGATTAGCTACCGAACGCCTCAAGCTGGCCGCCCCCGGCCAACTGGGTGCTGATCCGCAACAGCCTGCTTGCTCCAATAGGTGCTTGGGGCTAAGACAAAATCTGACTCGCAGGCTGTAAAACTAATTCACCAGATAATACTAAAAAGAAAAATAGAAACGTGAAGCTGTGGACGAACATTTATAGCGCGAACTGGCCTTACCAGTCAGAT
>OY992892.1:68313578-68431078 GCA_963921405.1 Cepaea hortensis | reverse complement strand
ATAGATAAAGAAATGCAAGAACAATACAGAGTGACTGTGAAAAATAGGTACAATGCAATAACTAAAATACAGAGTATAGATGAACAATGGGAAATGTTAAGGGACTCCATTCATCAAACTAGCAAAGAAGTATTACCGGAGAGAGGCAAAATAGCTAAGAAAAAATGGATGAATGAAGATATCTTAAAACTGATGGACAAAAGAAAACAGAGTAAAAATGACAAACAAGAATACGCTAAGATAAATAAAGAAATAAAAGATAAATGTGGGAAGGCTAAAGAAAGTTGGTTAAACGAGCAATGCAAAAAAATTGAATTAAATTCCATTAAAGATACAAAAAAATATGCACAGACAAATCAGTGAGCTTACAGGAAGAAAAATAAGAATAAATACAGGGTGTTTGAAATCAAAAACAGGAAAGATAATATTAGAGGAAGATGCTATAATGAAGAGGTGGAATGAGTATATAAGAGAATTATATGAAGGAGAAAGGGAAGAATTAACAGAAGATAGTAACTTAGAAGGTCCACCTATTCTGAAAGAAGAAGTCGCTGACGCTATGAAACGTATGAAGAAAGGAAAAACAGCTGGGCCAGATGAAATCACAATAGAAGAATCAGAAGTATTGGGAGAATTTAGAGTAGATATACTAACCAAAATGTTGAATGATATTTACAGCAGTGGATATTTACCTAGTGATATGCTGAAATCTGTATTTATAGCTATACCAAAAAGACCAGGAGCAATTGATTGTGAAGATTTTCGTACAATTAACCTTATAAACCATATCACTAAGCTTCTACTCAGAATCATAATGAGAAGAACCAAAAAGAAAATAAAAATGGAAATTAGTGAAGAACAGTATGGATTTGTGGAAGGAAAGGGCACAAACAATGCAATTTATACATTACGGACACTAATAGAAAGGTCAATAGAGAAACAGAGAGACATATATTTGTGCTTCATAGATTATACTAAGGCATTTGATAAAGTAAAACATGATGAACTGATTAAAATGTTGGAAGATATCAACATGGATGGAAAAGATTTAAGAATAATAAAGAATATTTACTGGAACCAAGTAGCAGCAATTAAAATGGGAAATAAAGAGGGTAGTTACGAACAGATAAAGCTAGGAGTACGACAAGGGTGTGTCTTGTCACCAGATCTTTTCTCCCTGTATAGCGAAGTAATATTGAGAGAGCTCAAAGAGATGCCAGGAATACTAGTTGGAGGTTATAATATAAATAATATACGCTATGCAGATGACACAGTATTGGTGGCGGATAATTCAACAGACCTACAACAATTATTAGACATAGTAGTAACAGAGAGTGCAAGGAAAGGACTCTCCTTGAATATCAAGAAAACAGTAACAATGGTAATATCAAAGAAAATGGTGACACCAAAATGTGACATAGAAATAGAAGGGAAAATCCTTAACCAAGTTGATAATTTTAGATACCTAGGGGCATTTATAACATCAGATGGAAGATGTACAACAGAGATTAGGAGCAGAATAGGGCAGGCAAAAGCCGCATTTCAGAAAATGAAGAGTATCTTATGCAATAAGTCACTATCACTGAATGTAAGAAAGAGAGTGCTGAAATGCTATGTAGAACCAGTTTTGCTGTATGGCAGTGAATCTTGGAATGTAAATGAACAAATTAAGAAGAAATTAGAAGCAACAGAGATGTGGTTCCTGAGACGAATGTTGCGAATTCCTTGGACTGCCAGAGTAACTAACGACGACTGCCTGAAACAGGCTAACAAAACTAGAACATTATATACAACAATAAGACAGAGACAAACAGCTTTCCTCGGTCATGTGATGAGAAGAGAGGCATTGGAGAACATCGTAACAACTGGAAAGATCGAGGGGAAGAGAGGCAGAGGTAGACCAAGAGAAGTGATGCTGGATGGATTGAGAAGGTGGCATGGAGGAATATCAGCAGCAGAATTGATCCAGAAAACCAAAGACCGAGATCTATGGAGAGCCATGAACGCCTACGCCAGCCGGCACGGCACTTGATAATGATGATGATATATATATATATATATATATATATATATATATATATATATATATATATATATATATATATATATATATATATATCTTCTTCTTCTTCATCAGCGTTCCGAGCCATTGAGGTTCTTTGCTGCAGATACAATCCGTCTCCATTCGCCTCTCTGGTTGACCTTCTCTTGCCAGTCGTTGATTCCAAGTGCTTGTAGGTCTGTATATATATATTATCTCTCCACCGTCTTCTTGGTCTACCTCGGGGTCTACGGTCATTTATTTCCTGAGTTTAAGCGAGTTTTGTTTCCCTATTATCTTCCATTCTTTCTATATGCCCCAGCCATTGCAGTCTATTAGCCTTCATGATACCAGTGATTAGCGGGGACTTAAACAGATCATAAATGTCTTTGTTACAATATTATAATAATAATACAGTGTTATACTAATAATAATAATAATAATAATAATAATAATAAAATTAATAATAATAATAATAATAATAATAATAATAATAATAATCAAGGACATTGAGAAATTTATATATATATATATATATATATATATATATATATATATATATATATATATATATATATATATATATATATATTTATTGTAATAACAATTACTTCTGTTTCTTTTTTTTCTTTCTCTTTTTAATTTAAGTACTTTACTTTGACCATATTTTTGTATTTGTATCTATCATTTCTTGTAACTGCGTTTCATTTCATCGACCAGATTCATATCATCCGCATAACGAAGATTCAAGGTTCGATAAGAAGAAGCAAACTTTACCTGCTGGAACCACCGTTGCCGTTGTAGTACCCCATCCTGACTCCGTTGATGAAAGAGTTGCTGATGTTGTTCATGCGGTAGCCATTCTTACAACATTTGATCGCGTTGCCATCTAATATATAGTTAGATGCATTTTTGCATTCCGCTTGTCCTTCTAGGCAATCAATGTCAGGAGGAATACAAATCTTAAAATAATGAAAATGTGGGTCATTTTTTTACAAGACATTTGAGACATTTCGAGAACGAAACAACGGATACACTTTATTTTAAAATGTAATGAATTGAGCACGCAGGCCCGTCTGACATTCTGCCCTTCTTATATTACTGCTTTCATACATTATTTAATCTCAGACAACAACAACAACAACAACAACAACAACAACAACAGAAAGGCCAAACATTAGACACATTAAGACTTATTACATTAGTAACAGAATGAATGCAAAACGCTAAACATTTGTTTAGGTTAGTTTAGTCGGCGGATCTACATCACGGCACACGGGTGTAACTCAAAAGTGCTCCGTTCTACTCCTAACTGCAGGCTGAGTCCGGAGATAGTTAGTTAGTTAGTTAGTCGACAGATCATTCTCATTGCACATCGAACCATTCAGTCCATAATTGCTCTCATCTCCTCCTCAGCAAATCCCACAGCCTGTAGTGGCTAACGGCATCAGTCCTATGTTGGTTTATCAATCTTCTTTGGCTTCCTGCGTAGTGTTCTTGTTTGGCCACATCTCTTTTAATTTGCTGTTCTCGCAGTCTGGCCATGTTTGTAGATTCACAGTCATCTCTTGGTCGCACAAGTCTTACTTCTCGTAGAACATTCAGAATGTCAGCCTGGTCAGTGACGCGTCCGCCCTCCACAGTAGCATTACCTTCGAGCTTGTCAGCCCGCTCATTTCCTTGTACTCCCGCATGACCTGGCACGAAGATGAAACTAATCTTTGCCAGCGAGACCGCTGCAGAGACATTAACCATTCTTTTCGGATCCAACCCATCTCTATCCGCTTGAGCATGCTCATTGAGTCACCAAGGAAACATGCCCTAGTGAATGTCTGTGTCTCGTGCCATGTTATTGCTTTACTTACTGCCTTGACTTCCATAGTCAGGCTACTTGTGGTCTCAACAAAAGGACCAGAGTCGTCCTTCAAAATTCACCCTCCGATCTGAGCCGTAAAGGCCAATGAACTTCTCACATGTCGGACGACCGATCTATCTGTGTAAATGACAGCATCACCGTCTAACGAATTTTCGAAAATCAACGCTTGTACTTCCCCCTCCACAGCAGCCTTCTTGTCTGCATTTCTGTCTAGTTGGATGCAAACTGAAAAAGACGTACAGAAATCTGTTGGCACGTGTACCCACTCCTCGCCAGATACTGAGTCATCAAGTGCACATACCTGTTGAAGAATGTCTTCGGCTTGACTCATCCACGACCTTCCTCTTTTTAACCTGCTGTCCTTCACCTTCCTAATTTCACTATGCAGTGGATGTTGTGTGTTTGAGTTAACTGTAAGGTAAGCACGTGCTCTGCAAATTTGTATTCTGTCTGCAATGGTTAGAAAATCAAGAAGGTAGCGCATCGCTCTGCATGCTGTATCTCTTGTACATCCAAGAATAATGCGCGTAGCTTCGTTCTGTATCCTTTTCATCCTTTCTATCTGCTTACGTCTGAAAGTCAGGATCGCCATCTCATACTCAGAAACAGACATGACCAGCCCCTCATATAGGAGGCATAGATGGTACTGTTCACAGTTTGCTGCCGCCATTACCCGCAACGCAGCGAAACCCCGCTTGGCCTTTGTTAGCACCTGGTCTATGTGCTCATTATAAGCAAAGCTTCGATCAAAACGTATCCCTACGTAATTCATTGCCTGCGTTCTTTCGACAATCTTTGAACACAGATTTACAGTTAGTGTCGGAGTGTTGACAATATGGTTATTCAAAGAGAACCATGTCATTGTTGCATTTGTTGGTCTGACCATTGCCACAGCTTCAACACGCCAAGTACATCTTTCGTATAGTCTTAGAAGCAGCCATGAGCAGGGCGTGGGCGATTCCCTAGGTGAGCCCAGCACCAAAGCGCTATGTGTCGGCTCTGCAACTATGGAAACCTCCCTGGAAGGTGGATAATGCCCATCGACTGTCCCTGCCTTCCCTTGAGGGCTGATCGTGAAGTATTCGACCGTGTTAACTTGACCAGATGGGATGTGGACGGCACCACAAAAGTGAGAGTCCCCCAGGAATCCTAACCTGGTCAAAAACGTACGCGAAATTCGGATGTGTTGGCCTAAGGGTCTAGGCCCAATGGTGCATAACAATACACCGCAATTACATCTGGGGGAAAAACACTCCGGATGAACGCAGAATAATAATAATAATAATAATAATAATAATAATAATAATAATAATAAGAAGAAGAAGAAGAAGAAGAAGAAGAAGAAGAAGAAGAAGAAGAAGAAGAAGAAGAAGAAGAAGAAGAAGAAGAAGAAGAAGAAGAAGAAGAAGAAGAAGAAGAAGAAAGAAGAAGAAGAAGGAAGAAGAAGAAGAAGAAGAAGAAGAAGAAGAAGAAGAAGAAGAAGAAGAAGAAGAAGAAGAAGAAGAAGAAGAAGAAGAAGAAGAAGAAGAAGAAGAAGAAGAAGAAGAAGAAGACGGAGAAGAAGGAGAAGAAGGAGAAGAAGAAGAAGAAGAATAGTCTTAGAATGACGATGTCAGTTTTGGTAGGTTATCTGAGACTATTGTAACAGATAAGAGACATAATGGCTGCAGCAGGATAATTGAAAACAGTGGGCACATGTGATACTTGCGATAAAGAGAGATTTAATAAACACAGCCACAGTGTACAGTTACTCAATTAAATTACTCAAGTATTTACTTCCTGAAAAGCTAGAATTATACTGGAAGAAAAAGTAGCAATATATAATCTACGCATTAGGAAACAGCACAGAAGGTTCGACATATTGAGGCACACCTTCAGGCCTAGAGTAACAATAGTGGAAGATAAACTATAGGACTTTCAGTGAACTAAAAATGACATTGAAGTTTATACAAAAGGCAACATTGCAGACAGACAAGTTTCAAACGAACGAAAGAAGAAGAAGTAAAACAGCAGACACTTATTCGCATAAATCAATATGTTGAAGTTAGAGGTGCAATTTTAATGTCACAACCAACGTAACCTATCCCTTATCTGCAGACGTCTGTGGCTAAGGAATGATGAACACGTTTCGCATCCCGGCTGTTTGCTTGCGGATCTCCTTGCACTGATTTTTAACAATGATATGAGATCCGATCTTCAGCTGAAGCTAAACTTGCCTAGAAAATCACTAACGTAAAAAATGTGGTTGATTGCGACGTCCAATAAAGGACAAGCAAGTAATATTTTGCCTACGTTATCTCAAAAACAACAATATCATCATCATGCAGAATACCGCTGTCATCACAACCTGCCGGAATGACTCGAGATCATTCTTCAGTTCTCCGGGCTCGTGCGTGTCAATGTTCAGGATGTCGTTAGTGCCATGTGTCCACTGTCGTGTGTGTTGTCCTTGCCTCTTCTACCAATGCCTTCCATTACAATTCTATCTACACAACTAAGACGTGTAATCTGGCAATGGATTTCAGTTTCCCAGATCAGATGCCATTCATGAATCAGTTTTCTTCGATATTCATAACTTGTAGTATGTCAATCTAATTTCCCTTATATGGTATTCCAAGCGTTTCTTTCTGTAGTATTTAAGATGCAAGCTAGCTAAACGTTCTTTACGGGACATCGAAATCAATACCAGCATTATATTGCTTGTTTAATAACAAAAAAATTTACCAGGGAATGTTCACGTTCATTAGTTTGGCATTGCTGTCTGAACGATCGACGCCTCATACCACGGAAATGAACGCGCAGCTATCTGCTTTCAAATCACCCGCTGGAAATTTGGAACACCCGACTCGGTGTGACGGTGAATTGTGAAACATGTTCACTTCACCTAAGCCATAGCGTCGGTGTCATTAGATCAATTCAGTTAATGAAAGCACGATCACCTTAGTACCATGGGCGAACTGACAAAACAACCAAAACCGTTTCAGGTACTGCTTCTTCTCCCTCATCCCCATTAATTTGTCGATGGGAGAATATAAAATAACACAAATTAATGCAGCCGTAAAAAACACAAGAAAGGGAGTCGGCCAAAAAGAAGCTAGTACAAAAATGAAAGTGTTTCCGAAATCAACATGGATGTATGTAATGTTTGCTTTTTCTAGACAGATTCCATTCAAGGTAACTGGCTCTATCGACCCGCGGTTAGTTTTTCTGTCCAGTTTTGCCAGAACAGCAGAATGTATGGTTGGGCTTTGCGATGTCCGACAGTCGTGGGATTTTTAACATGCACAATTTGAACACCAAATCTCCTGTTTTTCGTCATTATCCGCGCGGGCTAGGCATACACAATCACTACCAAGGAAACATGTGGGACGCGTATATCATTAAGACCCAATGTTTCTTGAAAATGTGCCAGCCTTAGGCTGAGATCCGAACCTAGAGCGGATATTGCAACATCTCGATCACGATCAAATGAGATTAACAGAGAATAAATGTAATAAGAATAAAGTTGAAGGTGAAGGACGAGTGCATGACACCGTGGATAGCAACATTTTAAAGTTATATGATTTTGTTTACGTGGACTGGTGCCCTGGTGATGTGTTTATATGTATATCTTTGTTAGTATTGTGTGTCCTCATGATCTAATAATACATGTGTGTTTCATTATAAACTAATTTATCACGCTTATCCGTTATGAAAACAATTATTCAATGTACATAATTATGGTTGGTTTGCACATTTAGTCTGTCTGACATCAAGGCCTTAAACAGGTTTTACGTATTTCATTGTCAACATACTCCAACCCAATGTCTATGGAGAACGCATATATATGCGTAAATGCCTTCTCCTTGGGCATTGTCAGCTGAAATATGCCATGCACAGTTCTTGATTCGGGAATTGCGTTGTATACTTAAGCACATTACAAACGCACCACATGTATAATCCAGGAACAGAGTGTGAAATATGATATAACTGTTCACAAGTTTACATATTTGGAATCTGTATTAATTTTCCTATTAACCCATGCTGGTCATTAATGTGTACATTTGATTGGTATGAAATTCATTGGATTATGTTCTGGCAAGACAGAACCAAAAATGCAGCCAATAAAAATCTTAGTATCTGATAAGTCCATTGTGTGCTTGCAAACAAGTTTGGCAGCGGCTCAGCATGGAACGCACTAGTCTCTGAAGGAAATTTGGGGGAATCAAGTCCCATTAAAATGTAAGCGCAGCTTAAAACTGTTGCAGATTAGCTGTAGAACCTTACCTGTAGACTCTGCGCCCAACCTCGTCCCACAGATGTTCTGTAGGGGACGTGTCCGTTGATAGGGCAGGCCAAAGAATCGTCACAATTTTCTGCTGCTGTAGATAGTGCAGCGTAGTGCATGCGGTGTGCGCACGTGCGTTATTATGCTGGATAATTTGTGAACGCTGGCGCAAACAATACATCCAAAACCTCATCTCCATATGCCACAGCCTAAACCTTTCTACGGAAGACAGAAAGAGGCAAGTGTTAGTGAAAACTGAATCCTCCTCAAATGTGAATACTGCCATCTCCGAATCGGCTGTACTAACGCACACGGCAATCTACAATGAGCTCTACACACCGTCGCCAAATCCGCATGCATCCATCAGCAAAGGATAGGTTGAATCTGCTCTCGTCTGTGAATAGGACAGCATTCCGCTACAGTATAATCCATGTGACATGTTGCTGTGCCAATTTCAGGTGCTGTTGACGATGTGTGTGAGTCAAGTTTGACCCAACATAAGGTCATCTTGAGTAAGGCCTGAATCTCTGAGTCGTCGTATGACTGTCATTCGTGGGACTTGCCCGTGTCTACCCTCTATTGCTGCTTCTCTTTGACTTGCCAGGGGAAAACGATTCTTTAGGTCACTCGTCACCATATGACGAACTTGTGTAGGGGTAGTAACTCGTGGTTGGCCACTCCGAAGTGTATCGCGAGCACTGCCAGTGGTTCTGTAACGTTCATTGAGTCTTACAATAGTGCTGCGGTGGCAATTCATCCTTCTGGCAATGGCCCGCGAACTAATTCCAGTCCACAACATACCAATGACTCGTTGGCGGTCGTTTTCAGATAGTCGTGGCATTTCAAGCACATGTACTGGGTGTTTTGTCTCAACGGCCTTTAATGCCGAGTATACTGCAACAATGCGTACACATTTTGAGGATCATAGCTGTTGGCAATCGTATTGATAACTAACTAACTAACTAACTAACTAACTAACTAACTAACTAACTAACTAACTAACTAACTAACTCACTCACTCACTCACTCACTCACTCACTCACTCATTCACACACACACTCACTCACTAATCAACGAACCAACCAGCCAACTAAATAATTAACTATATGTGGTTCAATGTGCTTGGCCAGTAACACTACCCATGAAGTATATCCCAGTTCTTAAAATCAAACCCACTGAGTCTAATGAGGCACCGACATTCTCCCTAAATTGAACTAAAAATAGATTCTTATTTTGTTTTGATGTAACTAGAACAGCGATGACGGCCAGTAGTAGCACTGTAGACAACATCTTGTACAACACATTTCGTTTGCAGTCTGTCATAAACAACAAACAAGCATCCGTCAACAATCAACACATTTTAGCATTTGATTATCGTCCAATTAGCATTTGAGTACAGCTTCTTCCATTGGTATCACCCAGTCAAAAGTACTGCTGCCAGCTTCTGGACGTCTGTCTGACTGACTAAGTGGACAGGGCAATGACTTCAACACGCCAAAAGACACTGTACTCAAAGCCACGAAGATTCTTCCGCACTTCCGAGATCGAAATGTAAAACATTAACCAAAAAAAACGTGAAGGGCCCCTTTTCATGCATTGCAGCTCTTTTGGGTACATGGTGAAAATCCCATATTTTTATAAACCAATCGGCAGTCGACTGCCGATGTGGTCAATATCAAACGGATCGCCTTTTATTCCTCAATATATTTTTCGGTTTACATTTTAGGGTGAGGCGATTTATTAGCCCTGTTCACTTGTAAAAATTCCTTCTCCGTGAAGATTTGATGACATTGTCACCGGGTCGAGGGGCAAGCGTGCTGGCCACTGAGCCATTGCGGCTCATGAAACTTGGACGATAATTATATTCATAGATAGTTATTATCACTCTTATGATTCATCACCGTCATTACCATTGTCAAATGGCATCTACACATGAAAAGCAGACTATAATGATTAACAATCTTCCTCTTTTCTGTGTTTTCAATTTAGGTAAAAATATCATACATTTAGAGTACAGAGGATGCAACAGAACATGTTCTTTTACAATAGTCATCATTAACCTTTGCCGTCAAGCGTCGTGGGGTGGAATAGTTGATGTTCCAGCGCACAATGAGTGACACTGGATAGTATCACTCTACGTGATTGTACAATGTTGTTAATCCATTTTCTTCTCGGGCGTCCTCTTGTACTCATACCAGGTATTCCTCGGTGTAGTGCAAGTACCTGTAGTTGATGGTGTTGCATTCTACTGGGATGGTCGAACCATTTGATCGTCTGTCTTTCAATAAATGTTGTATAAGTTGTTGATAATACTATCCACCTAATATTATAATTACTTACTCGGTCTTGAATAGTTCAATTGGAATATCATCTCTTGCATCTTATCCCACCGGTGTTGATGTTGCATAAATTTGGTTTGGATAATATACAAGTATGTAATTGATAGCATAATGTTGGTGTGAATATGCTATTTATTATCAGTCATGTTGCAAACATAGGTCTGATTGGATGTTTCAGTATTGGCGATAGTTATATAAGCGCATTTGGTTTTTGGCATCAGATTTAGATGTCTATGTATATTCTGCCATCTTCTGTGATCATACTCCGTAGATGTTTAAATTCTTTAAACTTGTTTCAAAGGTGTGCTATTTATTAGTATAGTTCGTGGACTAACAATATTCGTCAAAATAAAACCTGTGTTTTATCTGCACAGACAATTTCGTATCACCATTTATCGTGATTCGTCAAATTAAGGGATATAATTTACTATCAAAAATAAACAAACATGTTCTATTGACAGGATCATATAGTAAACATTACCATAAATCTTGACGAACATCAAGACAATATAATCCCAGGTGGTTTGGCAGAAAACAACAGTCCAACTCTCAAATTACGACTGCTATTTCAATATTTTCGTTAAGTAAAAAACCCTCAAGCATCCATAATATAATAAAACCTTTAGCGTGAGTGTGGTAATAACAAGATCAGGGACATGTACGGCTGAAGAGACAGTCAGCTGTCATGAAGATTTACAACACTCGTTGTAGTTTCAGTTAGAATGAGAATGATGAGGCGAGCTGGTTAGATTGATTTCTCAGACGACCCATGACTTAGCTGTGTTGAGAGGCATGTGGGGAGGGGGGGGGGGGGAGTCGGGGTTTTCTTCGATCAATTTACATTCAGGTGTTTAAATCAGTGGCTGTTATCAATTATTCTAGCTGATTACGAAAACTGTGGCTATTCAGTCAAATCTGATGTCTTGTTTTTACTGTCATGTCTTACCTTATCTTGTTTTTTTTTTTTTTTTCTTGTCCTGCCATGCCTAGGCTCACCTTGCTTTAACTGTGCCCTTTCTTGTCTTATTTTGTCTTGCTTTGTTTTGACTTGTCATGTATTGCCTTGTCTAATCGTTTCTATCACTATCTTGCCTTGACTTCCCATGTCCAATATCACACAATCTCGCTTTTCCTTGACTTATCTTGACAAGTATTGCCTTATCTTTTCTTGGCTTTGTCTTTCCCGTTCTTGTCTTGACTTGCCTTAGCTTGTTTTGTCTAGCCCTTTCATACCGTGTCTTTCATTTTGTTTTGCCTTAACTTGTCTTTTGTTGTCACTGTTTGTTGACTTGTTGTCATGTAAAGTCGTGTTACAATGTATGGTCTTAGCATTGGGGAGAGGGGCGGAAGAGGAATTTTGACTCTAATTGCCTTGTATTTAGTTGGTTTGCATCAGTTTGTCTTATCTATCTACCGTAAACTGACGCCAACAGTATTAAAATAAATACATTTCTAATATTAGGTTATATAAATATTGAGTTGCAGAGATAAATAATCACAACACAAATTTAGCTCATTCCGCTCAGTGGTTCTTAAACATTGACCTTACACAAATAAGATGAAAAGAATGTAGACGCATGTTAATATGCAATGGCAGCGCAGTAAGCAAAGAGTAAACCGCAGAGAAGAGCGAACTGATGAAAGCATACTTAAAGACCCTTGAGTAAATAAACAGTAAAGAAAGTAAACTGCTGAACATCAACAACATAAAAGTTATCATGACTCGGTTACATTATGGTTATGGAGATTATTGAAAATACAGAAGGGCGAGGTCCAAAGAAAGAGCAAAAGATAACATTCGAAAAACAAAAACAAAACCACATATATGTTAGAACACAGGGGCTCAAATATATGCATACCAGAAGAGAGTTACTAAGAACAGGTGACAGTAGAGGGACACGACTTCAGTGCCATTTTAAGAGTGAATTACCTGTAGACGAAGATATTTTGAAGTGCTTTGTCACACAAGTGAGCGTGTTAACATCATTCAAGCTAGTCGGTGAAAGAGCAGAAATTTGAAATGCGCAAGACCTTTTAAAAACAGTGTTTTATGGCTTCTAGAATTTACCTAGCATTCATGTATGACGTGTGGCATGTGACTAGTATGTCAGGTCCTAACTAATCCAAAAATGAGGTGACAAACTCCGACTTTTTACTTTATAAAAATTCTACCACCGCAAGCGAATCGTCACAAAAGCGGACATCATTTTCAAAGGATGCAACCCATGAATAAATAATTGAACGTATTTTTGCACTGTTACTTCCCTTTTGTTGTTGTTGCGAATTTAATTATTTTTCTAAAGTTAATAACTACTGATAGTAGTAGTTGTAGGGGGTGATGCTTAAACACTATCATCCAACGATTGATGCTGTTAAGGTATAGTGTTCTTCCTCCTTGGTTTCTTATTGTTTTTATTTCGTTTTTTTTCTTTATCTTTATTGGGCATAACATTGTCATCATTCCATTGGTGTTGTGTAAGGGATAGGGCCCACATTGCATTTCCTCAGGGTGGTCTAGGGGCGGACCGGCGTGGGTATTGGGGCTCAGGGGTGGAGCGCGGGTGTTGGGGTATGGGGTAGGGAAAGGTGGTTCGAACCTCGAGCCATGACAGGTGTCATATGAAAAACGTAATAGGTAATCATGTATGTATGGCAGCTTTATGATCTATAGAGGGTCGTAGTGTTGTAAACACTATCATCATACGGGTTACAAATGAAAACTTTAAAAAGTGAAGATGGTCGGTAATATTGATTGTGGCTGGTATAGCTTAGTGAAATTCGTTGGTAAGCGGTGGGTAGCAGTTATTAGTGATCTGTAGAGTGTCACAGTGGCTTGTTTCCTATTATCATACAGGTTACAAATGAAAACCTTAAACAGTAAAAATGGCCGTTATTATTGATTTTAGTGGGTATATCTTAGTGAAATTCGTTGGTAAGATGTGGATAGATGGTATTACAGATCTGTAGAGGGTCGTAGAGGTGTAAACACTATTATCATACAGGTTACAAGTGAAAACCTAAAAAAAGTAAAAATAGCAGATTTTATTGATTGTAGCGGGTATAGCTTAGTGAAATTTGTTGGTAAGGGGTGGGTAGCTGTTATTAGTGCTCTTTAGTGTGTCGTAGTGACCTATACACTATCATCATACAGGTGACAAATGAAAACTTTAAAAAGTAAAAATGACCGATAATATTATTTGCAGCGGGTATAACTTTGTGAAATTCGTTGGTAAGGGGTGGGTAGCGGGTATTAGTGGTTTGTAGAGTGTCGTAGTGATCTATACACTATCTTCATACAGGTAACAATGAAAACATTAAAAGGTAAAAATGGCCGGCATTATAGACTATACAAGGTATGGCTTAGTGAAAGTCGTCGGTAAGGGGTTAGTGAGTAACGGAGTAGCTAGATAAGTGCTTCCGAACACTATCATAACACGCTTTTTAGGGCTTCAAATGAAAACCTTAAAAAATTACAAATGACCGATATTTAATGTACCGAGTATGGCTTAGTGAAACTCGATGATAAGGGGTGGGTGAATGGAGAAAAGGCTGGATAGGTGCTTCTGATCATTGTTAAAGGGTGGTCGAGTAGTGAGGTAGTTAGATAAATACGTCCGGCCATTGTTAAGAGCAGGAGGTTCTAGATAAAGACTCTCGATCAATGGTAAAGAGTGGATCATTAGAGGAAAGGCTAGATAGGTGCTTCTGATCAATGTTAAGGGGTGGTAGAGTGACAGGTTGGCTAGATAAATACATTCGTTCCTTGAAACGAGCCGAAGGGTGCGTCTCATATTAAAGTCTGGGGAATGAACTCATAGTTGGCTGAGTTGAGGGTGACTGACTGGGTGACTCATCACAGGGCTATGTCGGTGGGTGTGAACGTATTCAGACATGCCTTTGGGGAAAACCGAGGATGACTCAGCGTGTACTGACCGGGGTAAACCTGCTTGAACATGTTTAGACATGTTTTCTATATTGCATCAGCCGCAAAGTCTATATACAAATAACCGCGAAGCTGGACTTAAGACACTGAGCTTGCGACAAGACCTATCGAAAACCCCTCACCGAATAGACCACAGTTTTAATTAGCACTGTGTGTATGCTATATTTTCTAGTTATACATCGTCAAGTCGGTATAGTGCTGTCACTAGTGTATATCTCAGAAGCTAAATGAGGTAACTAACAAGAATACACCGCAAGGTATAGCCGCCCGATATAGGAATACTAATACAGATACTAATGACGTTCGTAATCATCATCAGCTTAACTTTTGCCGTCAAGTGACGTGGGGAGAAATGACGCCTCACAACTCGATGGGTGGCACTGAATAGTGTAATGCCGGGTGATTGTCTGTATTCTGAGGCGTCATCTGCTGTAATCCGTTAGGGTAGCTGCTGTGGTGCATTACAACTGTCTACATATGAAACATTAAAGCATGCTTTCTCCGTTAACTAAAAAGTATTATGCTTTTGTCCATCTACAGATTCAAACCAAGACGACCAGTCCCTCATTGACACGTGGACCACATCGATTCCGGAACGCACAAACGTATGTATACATATCGGGTCTCCACTAAGTGTAGTGTAGCATATATGCGTCTACGGCTATGTCCTCTTTATATGCAGTGATTGGAAACATGCTGTATTCAATCATTCAGTATTGATCATTATCCCACTCACTCTACAGAGTGATAAATAATGTGCTGACACAGGAAAATCTATAGTCATAATCTGTGGTTACTAACGTATTAAATGAATGTATATCACTAATGTACACTATCTCAAAATACTCTTTCTCTTCAAAATGTGTCAAAGTTATATAAAAGTCAATTATGTGGTGTCAAATTCTGTGTGTGAAATTTTTACTGTCCCTTGTTATATCATCTTTATCCTTTCTCCAGACTGAATATTTGCAGACACAGAAAAATATCGAGACTATTGAGTGGCTTACAAGAAGTGAAATCTCGAGGCTATTGCTTACAAGAAATGAAAGCTCGAAGGTATTGAGCTGTGTATAAGAAAGGAAGACAACGATAGGTCTAGAACAAAATATTGGTATGTATGCTTTCATCATTTCTCACTAACTGGTTGTAACCACTAAATATTTTCACCCATAAGTGGTCGGCACCATAAAATGTAGTCAGCATTTCTCACTAATATAGTACAACTCAGTGTCATACAATATAAAATAACACAAAGAACAGAATTACCAACCAGGACATTGTTAACCATCACCACTAAAATATAGTCACGGAGAAGACCCTCTTTAAGGATAAAAAGAAAATGAAATAATTTACTAGGTGTGACATCATAAGCCTCAAATCGTATTTTCTTTTGATATTTCATAACAATGGATGTGATATGAAATATTTTTTTCTGTAGATATGCTATCATCATGACTGTCACATGTTGTGAAGTACAAAATGTAAAAATGTCGGACTATAATGATATTGTCTTTTTTTCACAGGTGTTTGACGGTCAGTACGTACAACGATTGTGAAAATTTGGAACTAGTGGAAGACTACACAATTTTATAGTGGTAACTATACCTTATCAATTGGAGCTACACACACGAGACATTATATAATACCCGAAGCTACAAGCGTGTTGGGAATATTACTGTCTTTTTCACCACTAGATTTTTCTATCATTATGGCTACTAGGCAGAAAACATATCTATCTCTGCTCTATCTGTGGTAAAGTATTTACAGAACACCACAGGCTTACACGTCACATTAACACCGTACACAAAACCCAAACTCACAAATGTCACATTTACGGTAATCTCTACAAAAGGAAAGACATCCTACAACGACACATAAAAACTGATCACCAGACATCAACACCATCACCTGTTACCACTACAACACTAAACCATCAAATACTACACCTGCATCAAGATAAAGGAAAGTAACAGCAGACACACATACATTTAAAAAACAGAAACTTGATCAAGTGAAAGCAGAGGAAACCGACGTAGACATAGATGGGGAAGTAGAGATAGATGAGGAATTAAAGGCCGTAGACAAAATTTCAGACTTTGCAGTCCAACAGAAATATAGAGACATCTGGTCCTACCTTAGGACACATCAGAACATCCACAAATATGTATCGGCATACAATAAATTTCATAGACCAAACTCAACACAACCAATTGACTGGACCGAGAATTTAAAGCCAATATTTGTTAGTCAGACATGCAGGTTTAAGGTAAAATTATTCCCATCATTTGATATTACGACATACAGAGACAAAAGAACTTAGATTTTTCCACTTATCCTCAAATAATGCATGTGAACTCGACGCCCACCTCTTAGTTACAAACGAACAAGACTTTGACAACTTTATAGATTTAGTTGAGGACAGTGACATGTTTAATTACGCCCTACACAACAGACCTGACACTAAGTACATGGTAGAGACAATTCCTGCCACTAGTTTCTATATATACCACATCACTGAACACCCGCTAGGTTGATTGCTGTCTATAATATGCTCTATTAAAATAAACAAATTGGTCATATGTGTGATATCCTTGTATGTGTGGCACATTGAATTGCCTATATCGCTGAAAATAAAAGACTCAATGTTGTGTGTCACTGTCTGTCACATTTTACACCGATCATAAATTGCTATTTGTATTGACAATAAAAAATATTGAATGTTGTGCACAAGAAAATACTGATTTTGATGGGAAGAAATAAAAGTTATGAAACAAAAACAATTTGTTTTGTTGGTTTATTCAGTGGTATGCTTGACATGGATTCGTCTTTCTTGTTTTTTCTTGTTTTCATCTTTCTAGTCTTTACTTGTTTTCATGTTGACTGTGCGCGAGCTTGTTTTTCATGTTGAATGTGGCGCAAAGCTGTGGAAAAATTGACACACACCTACACACACACACACACACACACACACACACACACACACACACACACACACATGCACACACACAATGGGACAGTGAGTGTCACAGCCTCACAGGATCCACATTATCGGGTAAACTAACATTAGTTAATTGAGATTAGCCAAGGGCTACAACTCCCGCCCAAGGGAAAGAAGTAAGACCCTCGAAGGCCAGAGTATTCCAGAACCTTCTCGAAGGTCTGGTCAGTGAGTCCACTGTCCCGTGGACACTGATGTGGCCCGCTTAGTGCGGGGTCCACGAGGAACTCGAACAGAGTTACCACCCGTGTCGGGTTGCGACACGTGTGGATGGGCAGAGAGAGACGGGACATCGAAGAGGCAACAGGGCCTGCCTTAGAGGGACTCAATATTCTTCTGCATTATAGAGCAAATTTAGACAAGGAAATTTTGGATTTAGAGAAAAATAGAATAATTCAGAAATCTATGTCTCAATATTCTTCACCGATTGTCCTGGTGAAAAAGAAGGACCAAACAATTCGTTTGTGCATCGATTATCGAAGGTTAAATACAATAACCACCACAGATGCGGAGCCGATGAATAGCTGTGAAGACCTCATTTTGAACATGTCTCAATCATCCTTATTTTCAAAGGTTGATTTAGCGAAAGGTTATTGGCAAGTACCACTACACCCAGCTTCTAGACATATAACAGCATTCGCAACACCTCTCGGTTTGTACGAATGGAGATATCTTCCATTTGGTCTGAAAAACGCTCCCGCCACATTTTTGAGATTAAGTAGATTGCTATTGCACGGAATTAAAGATGTCCAAGCTTATATTGATGATATTTGCATTCATTCTTCTAATATGACTTCTCACTTACTTACACTCCAACAAGTCTTCAACCAAATCTTTCTTTTCGGACTTACTATCAAACCTTCCAAGGTTGAAATAGGCTATAAACAAATAGACTTCCTTGGTCATAGAATTTCTGAAGGCAAACTGTTGACAGATGAGAAAATTGTTTCGAAGATTCTCAATCTAGAAGTTCCTACCACAAAGAAACAAATTAGAAGTTTATTAGGTCTTATAAACTACTATTCTAAATTTATACCAAATTGGGCAGAACTTACATCAGTGTTTTCGAATATGTTGACAAAAGATCATCCATCAAAAGTTTGTAAAAGTACCAGCTTAGAGGATGCAATATGCAGATTGAAACGCATTTTTTCTAATCCACCAGTCTTACGTTTACCAAACATAGATTTACCCTTTATTTTGACTGCAGATTCGAGTGCTATCGCAATTGGAGGATGTTTAATGCAAGAAGTGGATGGAGTGAGACACCCAATTCTCTACGTAAGCCGTAAGCTGAAGAAAGCAGAGACCCGTTACTCTACAGTGGAATTGGAGGCATTAAGTCTATTATTTTGTATGCTCAGATTGTCTAAGTTCCTCTTAGGTGCCCAATTCGTTGTACTCACCGACAATTCGCCATTGTTGGTACTTAAGCAAGGTGTTCCCAAAAACCATCGTTTGCAAAGATGGTGTCCTCTTCTTCAAGATTTCGACTTCGAAATCCGCCATATCAGAGGCACTGATAACATTATAGCTGATATTTTATCGCGGCAGACGAATGCGCCAACAGAATAACATTTGGCACATTGACCATTCGCCATACCAGAAATTGTGATATTTTATTCCGTACCATAAAACAATGTAACTCTAAACCTGCTAGAGAACTTTCAGTTAAAAGTAATAACACCTCAGTGAATAGGTTACTTATAACACCCACGAACGTGAAACGGTGAGCACTATACGACCAACTATCAAAGCTCTAAGACCAATCCGAGCAAGAGACATTAACTATGAAATGATTTCATCTAGTGAACTGACATTGATCACGAAAACATGAAGAACACTTATACTCGACATTGAGAACATTCCATACTTGCTGTGGCTAATAGACTTTGCAAACAGCCGAAATAGAACTACGTCAACGACAACACTCAAGAGACAGCCATACTAACTATGAACATTCATGGCACGACACGCTAACAACAGGAGGACAACGCGCACATCATCGTTGGATCTAGTTACTTAGTTAATTAATTAATTTAGTATTGAATATGTATTATATTTTTATGTATATAAAATGTGTTCACCTGAAATTTGTACATTTTCTACTATATTATTACAGGTATTTCCATTCATAGGTTAAATAACCTGCCTATGTCATTTTCTCTATGTAAATTATAAACCATTTTTGGGTCATCGTACAAAAAGGACGTATTATCTATAACAACCCATCAAATCAGGGGAGAGGGGGAACTCCTGTCACAGCCTCACAGGATCCACATTATCGGGTAAACTAACATTAGTTAATTGAGATTAGCCAAGGGCTACAACTCCCGCCCAAGGGAAAGAAGTAAGACCATCGAAGGCCAGAGTATTCCAGAACCTTCTGGAAGGTCTGGTCAGTGAGTCCACTGTCCCGTGGACACTGATGTGGCCCGCCTATTGCGGGGTCCACGAGGAACTCGAAAAGAGTTACCACCCGTGTCGGGTTGCGACACGTGTGGATGGGCAGAGAGAGACGGGACATCGAAGAGGCAACAGGGCCTGCCTTAGAGGGACTCAATAGTTTAGACTCAATAGTTTAGACCCATGTGTATTTGGGGTTTATAGACATATGCTAGATAGTATGCTTAGAATGTTTGATGATGTTAACTGTGTGATGATGTTAAACCTCTGTGATATGCAATTCAGTGCGGGCTTCTTAAACCCACTGCGCCAACGCACTGTATGTTGAAATACAATAAATGTTAGATATTCTATTTAACGGAGTTATTGTTGCCTGTGTGAGCCCGAGCTCAGATACCTAGACATACAACACGCTGACAGTGAGACAACACCAAAGTCACACAAGAACAAAGACATAATTGAACAGAGAGACACGTACAATTTCACACAAGAATGTTCAACCAAACTTATAAATATCTCAACCAAATTTATGAAAAGTAGGAAAATTTGTTAAACAAAGGTGAAAATGTTGACCAAATTTCAACCAAATTTATAAAAAGTAGGACACCTACAAGCACTTGGAATCAATGACTGGCAAGGGAAGGTCTACAAGAGAGAAAAATTGAGACGGATTGCATCTGCAGCAAAGAACCTCAATTTCTCGGAAGAAGAAGAAGAAGAAGAAGAAGAAGAAGAAGAAGAAGAAGAAGAAGAAGAAGAAGAAGAAGAAGAAGAAGAAGAAGAAGAAGAAGAAGAAGAAGAAGAAGAAGAAGAAGAAGAAGAAGAAAAAAAAAAGAAGAAGAAGAAGAAGAAGAAGAAGAAGAAGAAGAAGAAGAAGAAGAAGAAGAAGAAGAAGAAGAAGAAGAAGAAGAAGAAGAAGAAGAAGAAGAAGAAGAAGACGACGAAGAAGAAGAAGAAGAAGAAGAAGAAGAAGAAGAAGAAGAAGAAGAAGAAGAAGAAGAAGAAGAAGAAGAAGAAGAAGAAGAAGAAGAAGAAGAAGAAGAAGAAGAAGAAGAAGAAGAAGGAAACTTTGTTAACCAAATGTGAAAAGTTTGGTCAATTTTCAACCAAACTTATAAAAATAAAGGAAACTTTGTTAACCAAAGGCAACAAATTTCAACGAAGCTTATCAAAATTAGGATAATATGTTAATCAAATGTGAACATATATCGTCGAAAATGGGAAATATTTCAACTAAACTGATAAATAGACCAGCCTAACTTATGAAAAGAAGAAAAATTGTCAGGCAAATGGGAAGAAGTTAGGCAAAATACAGAAATTTCTCAGCCAAAGTGATGAAAAGTAGGAAACTTTGTTAGTAAAAGGGGGAAAATCCTAAATCAAGAAGGAAAATCTGTTAGCCAAATGTGAAAAAAAATGTTACCATATATAGAAATATCTCGTCCACACTTATGAAAACTAGGTAAATTTGTTAGCAAAATTGGTAAAATATTGGCCAAGTAGGAAAATTCGTTAGCCAAAGAGAGAAATATCTCGTCCAGACTTATAATAAGTAGGAATATTTTGTCAACCAAAGGGGACAAATGTCGGCTAAACTTATAAAAATTGGGAAAATTGTTAACCAAATGGGAAAGATATTGGCCAAATAGGAAAATGTGTTAAGTCAAAGAGGAAAAATATTGACAAAGTAACGAAATACAGCGTTCAGACTCATAAATAGTAGGAAACTTTGTTAACCAAATGTGAAAGGTTTGGTCAATTTTCAAACAAACTTATAAAAAGTAGGAAACTTTGTTAACCAAATGCGAAAAAATTTCAAATAATCTTATAAACAGTAGAAAACTTTGTTAACCAAATGCGAAACATTTCATCCAAACTTATAAAACGTAGGATACTTTGTTAAACAAATGTGAATTTTTTTTTGCTCAAGTAAAGAAATATTTCATCCAAACTTATTAAAAGTAGGAAACTTTGTTAACCAAATGCGAAACAATTTCAACCAAACTTATAAAAAGTAGGAACATATATATATATATATATATATATATATATATATATATATATATATATATATATATATATATATATATATATATATATATATATATATATATATATGACATATGACATATTTACCAACCATCATTTGCAGTGCGTCAACAATTTCGCACCACGAACCAGAGAACTCACACACTTGAACGCACTATTATGAATCTAACACCAGTTGACACGTTAGATAGATTGATGTCATCTAAAATTAGAAAGTACAGCGTCTGCAACACCAAAAACTAGTGGTAGGAAGAGATCACGTGATTTAAATTTAACCCAAGTGAGCGTCTCTTTCCTCAAAACCTGCGCACTCTTACTTATGAAGCCCTGACGAACTGTCAGATAGTTTGTGTGACCTGTCCTTTTCTGAGTGCAAAGACTGCAGTTTGATTCAAGAACTGAGGTAAGCTTGACAATCCTCATATCAGTGTGATACCCAGACATGTGCAGCGGAGGTATCCAGTGTTGTGTGTTAAAATTAAGTGTATTAGTGATAAAATAAATCTCTGAAGTGTAAAATTGACGACTGCTACTTCTGGCTACACTGAGCCATTTTTCCCGGCGAAACCGACATCTCAAACTTTCTCAAAACTGCAAACTCTGATATTCTTCACTACAACTATTGACTTTACTATATGCATCATACATCAATCTATCACAGGAAAATGTTTGAGGCGAAAATTCAAACGCATGTTAATGCATTACATCAAAAATCATTTTGAAAACTTTCTGCAGACAGGTCAATTTGAGCACATTAACTACTGCCTCACTTGAAAACGTACATATTTATGTCTATTTGCAATCTAAGAGGCTGAGAGATGGATTATATCTTTTCTTTCCTCTTTACGAATTGAAATAATAGTAGTTGATAGTAATTGATGGTATTTGTGTGACATATTTTAATTGGTTAAAGCACTCACTAAACGCATTGCCTAGAAACAGGTTACGCCATTGTGATGGACAGCCTAGTTAATCTGTCGAGACCACAAGGTGAATAAAACCTCGGTCTATTGTCAACTAGTGATTACCAACAGAATGCACATGATGAGCACTGGTGATAGTGGTGGTAGAATAAAAATAAGATGAAGAGAAGGAGGGAATTAGAAAAGGGTACCTCATGTAATAACCTTTTATCTAATGGATTGTTATCATGACCTTGTATAGATTACTTTGGTAACAAATACACATCAGATATTCTGTATGACAGACATGCATAACAATAACACACTAGATGAGTTAAACTCATATTAACTGCTGATGAACGAACGAACGAACGAACACACTTTATTTTCAAAGGGTTAAGAATTGGGCACGCAGGCCCGTCTAACATTCTGCCCTTCTATCACTCTCTTTCATACATTATTTCATTCACACATCATTCAATGCTAACAAAGAACAGCAACAATATAAAAGATATGCATTATAATCAATCAATCAATCATGTGCCATGCCGGAAAGCGTGGGCGGTCATGATTCGCCATTTCCCTCGATCACCAGAGTCGTGGATCAGCTCAGTGTTCCTGTCTCGTCCATGCCATGTGGCCAAGCCATCCAGGTATTTTCCTCTCGGTCTTCCTCTTGGTCTGTTGCCCTCGATCTTGCCAGCTGTCACCAAGTTCTCCAGTCCATTTCTTCTCATAACATGTCCAAAAAATTTTGACTGTCTACGTCTAATTTCTCTAATCAATCTACGATTTTCATTTGTCTCTTGTAGTACTTGGTCATTGGTTTTTCTATCTGTCCATGGTATTCTTTGCATTTTCCTCAGAAACCACATTTCTGCAGCCATCAGATGTTTTTCAGCTTGACTGCACATTGTCCAAGTTTCACATCCATACAAAAGAACAGGCTCTATGTATCCCCTCAACACTCTTTTTCTCGTTTCAATTGACATCATTTTATTGGTCAGAATGTTTTTCATCTTGCTAAAGGCTACTTTCGCAAGGGCGATTCTTGTTCTAATCTCTTCAAGGCATCTGCCATCAGATGTTATGACTGTTCCGAGATAATTGAACCGATTCACTTGTTGAAGAATATTCCCATTTACTTGTATATTACATTGTGGTACTTCGTTCTTCCTAGTGACGACCATAACCTGTGTCTTCCTACAATTTAATTCCAACCCCAGCTGCTCACTGTGTACAACCACAGCGTCTACTAATTGTTGCAGATCCTGTGCCTTGTCTGCAATCAATACTGTATCATCTGCATATCTAATGTTATTTATGTTTCGTCCTCCAATGCTGATTCCATTTAGGTCTTCTACATTTCTGAAAATATTTTCACTGTATAAGGAAAAAAGATCTGGAGACATTACACATCCCTGCCTAACACCTCTCTTAATAGGTTGGTATTGTCCTACTTCATTATCATTATAAAGGCATGGCCAAAATGCAAACATCAAAACTACACGACACAGTAATACTAGATAATGGTCTGACACTTGTTATTAGCCATGTGGAATATACTGGCCTACAAAAAGGGGATTGGCTGTTATACTAGGGTTTTGTTATTATTATTATTATCTCAATTATTACGGGGGAAGGTAATTCGTATGGAGATAGTGTTCGAATAATTTTCGATTATATGAATAGGGATTGGTGATGTCTTTGATTTCTTGTGGAAGATTGTTCCACAGCTGAGCTGCAGAGTACGTTAAGCTTGTTTTGTATAAGTCAATCCTAGGCTTCGGAATGTGTAGTATATTTAAACGTGTACTGTGTCTAGCATTATATTTAAACAATGGCCAAAGATAATTTGGGGCATTCCGATGCAGGATTTTGTGAATTAGTTTAGCTTTATTGAAAAGCAGGCGTTTGCGGAATGGTAGTAACTGACGGCATTTATACAGGCTAGGATTGTCAGATAAATGTTTGCTATAAATTAGACTCATGGCCCGTTTCTGGAGTGAGTAAAGTCGCTTAGTGTTTGAATTAGAACAACCGTCCCAGATTGTAGAGCAGTAGTCAAAGTGTGTCTGTATATGAGAAGTATAGAATAGCTTCCTTGTATCCTCATCAAGGAAGTTTTTAATCTTGGCGAGTTGTAGACTTTTTTCGCTGTTTGTTTAATAAGCACTTGAACGTGGGAATTAAAGGTTAGGTTTCTATCAATGATTAGGCCTAATGTTTTGTGCTCAATTACACTTTCTACTGGCATGTTATCGATGTGAAGTTGAAGTGATGAGTGTGAGCTTAGAGTTTTAAGTCTTTGTCTAGTTGTTAATAACATTGCTTTTGTTTTAGTGATGTTAATTTGCATACGGTTTGAATAGCTCCACTTAACTACATTATTTAATTCTTGTTGTAAAGACAACTCCAGTAAAATACAGTCTTCAGCGTTTGTGTACACCGTACAGTCATCTGCAAATAGATCGCAGGACGACGAAAGATGCAAAGGTAGATCGTTAATATATATGGCAAATAATAGAGGGCCAAGAATAGAGCCTTGCGGTACTCCAATATTGAAAGTAGTGGTTTGAGACAAAGATTTATTATGTGATACTACTTGCTTTCTGTTTGATAGAAAAGATGATATTAGAGTGACTACATTAAGGCCAATTTTCATTGTCTCGAGTTTTTTTAATTAAAATAACATGGTCTATCATATCAAATGCTTTCTTGAAATCAATAAACACAGTTCCACATAGACTGTTGTTGTTTATATTCTAGTGCCAATTTTCTATCATGTTTGTTAGGGCCGTATGGCAAGAATATTTTGGTCGAAATCCTGATTGGCTGTCAACAATAAGCTTGTTGCTAACTAAATACTGTAATGTTACTTTATGGATGTGTTTTTCTAGTGGCTTAGATAGTGATTGTCATCAAGCGATGCTACAGGCGTTATGGGATAAACTTCTCTCGCACCACACAAAAAGACTTGTCAGTCGTACGCGAGGAATTGATTACACATTTTTATTGTCACTGGCTCTTACAATACATCAATACACAAAACTGTCTCTAACGAACCATACATGAATACACAGAACTTCCTATCACTAGTCGTCCCTAGCCCTACTGCTAAATCTATCTACTCATCTAAAGAAATACGCATCGACTCGAAGCGATGTGTTCCCTACGAAGACCGTCTCCCGTCTGACAATTCTCCGCGTGCTGATTACACAGTACGCGGAAGGACCTCGTGCGCACTTCGGCTTTTGCGTGCTACATCATTCAACACGCTTAGAGTAGTAGCCTACTCTTGAGTTCCATTCTAGTTCTTGGTGTCTATCACGTTGGCGTGATTATACCGTGACCAGAGGGCTTACTCTCTGGTTGACACTTCCGTGTCTCATGAGGGAACTGTTTGACAGTTCCCCTCCCTACACCTACCCTGCCCTCATGTTGGGGTACTGAGTTACCTCTAATCTTCTTGAGGTAGACCACTCATTCAGGGTGGTCTTCCCTCCTGTCCATTCTAGTCTTTGACACACACCCTCCCCTCCTGTGTTGCGTCACAAACTTTGACTAATGGTTGTGACGCAAGAGGTTTCTAAAAATTAGTGTATCTAATTTTTGTCAAAGACTACTTGGTTCTGGATGACTCAATAGACCTCTACTCACTATTGTCACAATGTAGTATTACTTTACTTGGCTACTGGTGATCGCTACAAACTTGTCTGGTTGGCGTGAGCCCTCTTCTCAATCGCAATATTATATTTATTAGAGGTTTGTCTGAACCGGACCATTGTCTTATAAGACCTGCCCTCAAATAGCAAATTAACTCACTACCCATACAAAGTTGATTTTCTTAGGATCAACACACGAATTGCTTCATGTCCCCCATATAATATTAAACAACCCTTGCACAAGCTTTGTGCGATAGGCTTCACCTATCTCGCTTCCGCGTGTAAAGTTATCTTCCACTTTTAAGTTAGTGTTTCGTTGTCTATTGTGTCCCCTGACCCAGAGTTATCTCCCATTGTTCTAAAAAATGTATGCACTTTACATGTTTGTTTTCCTGGTTGTTTGCGTGTTTGGATGTAACTAATAATATACTTTACCTTCTAACATGTGTGTGTCTATAATTTGTATGTAAGTTAGTTTTAAGTGCCATAATCCGGTTTGGCTGTGGCCACAAACAAGTGTATAACACTAATTCGTGACTACGTTTCCGTCTTATGAGACTTAAAATACTTTCTGTAAGGTCTAAACTAAACTACACGTAACACACTCGAGACAGCACATTTCAACATTGAAAGCATACGCTTGACGCAGACAAACAATAAAAAGTCGCGTTAAGCGGCAGAAAAAATCCGCTGGTTGTCTTCACTCTCCATTGTATATTTTCCATTTTCTCGCACTTTCACACTTCTGTAACACATCTTTTATTCTCCCAATTATTTAAAAACCTTGAAGTGACACTGTACAAGTTTTGCTCAGTTTGAAAAGAGATGAGCTTAATGACTGTGCATAACTAACTGCACGAGTCATGTATTTACAAACTATTTACATGGATGAAATAGGGTTGATAGTCCCCTAATAATGCTAAACACTAACTACTACTGAAATACTAATACTAATTCTATAAATATAAATATTCTAATTTGTTGCACAAACTTAAGCTAATTTAAGGGAAGTAATCTAACTAACTAAACAAAATGAAAATGATGTGAGATGAGTCATGTACCTTTATGAAATGAGTAATGTGAAATGTAACAAAATTGTAAATAATGGTTTGTTTAACCAAAAAATATGTTTTATTGTCTAAATAAAAAAATATGATTGATAATTTTACTATACATGGTGTAAATGATGTATGTTGAAATGTATAATACTATAAGGTATCAACTAATTTAATCCTAAATGATGAGGTTGTTAAAGTGTTTAATAAGATGGAATGCAATAATGTGAAATGAAATGACCTAACTGGTACTGTTCCTATCTAAACTTTTTTATCTTAGTCTCTAATTAGATATTATTAAATTTAAAGTACTAACCTAAGTAAGTGGGTAACTTTAGTGATTTGTCTACACTAAAAAAATCTATTATATTATATAATTCTATTCTAAATCTATATTAAAGTAACTATTCTAACTATAATTTATCACTATATTAAAAACATGTTATAATACATATCACAATAAATGAATATATATACATGGTATTCGATTACCTCAGGTTAGTGGTTGACATAATGTTCAGAAATTGCTTTTGTTGGCACAGTTCATAGATACACATTTGTCCTGGGTATAAACTACACAGTCATACTTGTGTCATGGGTATTCTTCTACTCGTAGAGTCCGCTGGTGTCGTAGACATGTATATTCGTGTCTGTTATTTACGCATTGTTCTGACACTGTTCTTCCATGACTAACCACCGGTGATTCACCGGAACACAACTGTAGCATAGTACGTAACTAGCTGTCTATGTACACACGGTGATTCACATGTTCTTGGAGCACAGTTCTTATCTTGCTGTCTATAGGCACATGGCTGTTCATTGTTCTTAGCACACAGTCCTGATGATACTGTCTATGTATTACATAGGATATTTTACACAGGATATTTTAAATGTACTAAATTACATCATCTTAGACTACATTTTCATGTGGAGTATCAGGTATTTCTACCTCAGATGGTCGACTAAGGGTATCAGCAAGAATGTTGTCACTATCCTTAATATGCTCTATACTAAAAGTATAATTTTGTAAAATTAACGACCACCTGTAGATGCGGTCATTGCGATGCACCCCACTTTGTATGACCGTGATTGGGGAGTTGTCGGTCTGTACTACGAAGTGATTACCCGCTAGAAATCGATGTAACTTCCTTACTGAGTAGATGACGCTTAGGGCTTCCAACTCTGATATGGAATATCTGGACTCAGCAGGTGTGATCTTGCGGCTCACGTAGCAAATTGGATGGAAGATGCCATCATAAAACTGTCCTAGTACTGCAGCGATGGAAATCCTGCTGGCATCTGTCCTAAGATAATAAACGAGCCTAGGATTAGGCAAACGCAGGATTGGTACATTACTAAAAAGGAGTTTCAATTTTGACAATGCAGAAATTAATAATGCATCTTTGACATCTAATTTTACCGATGCTTTCAACACATCTGAAAATACACTTGTGATTTCAGTTAAGTTCGGTATGAACTTGCTATAATAATTTACTAAACCCAAAAGGCTCCTGACCTGCTTCTTTGTTGTAGGCATGGTCAGGTTCATGATTTTAGTAACAATTCTATTGTCAGTTTTTAGTTGTCCTTGTGAAATGACATGACCCAAAAAATCAATTTCTTGCAGGCCTAGTTCAACTTTGCTAGGTTTGACTGTGAGACCGAAGAGTCGCAACCTATCGAAGACATGTCTGAGTTTCAGTAAGTGTGTTGTCCAGTCATCTGTATGGACACACACATTGGCACCTTGCCATCTTGACAGACGATAGTTTGTGCTTTAAAAAGGCATAATAACTTTTAACTATGGCGGTAGCGAGTGTGACTGATAAGGCAATTTGCGCTGCAAATGTCCATTCACAGTGGGTGCATGTGAACACGTGGTCATTTCCACCATCATGCACCATCTTACGTCTCAAACGCTTGGTGTGTGACTTTTCTGCAATAATTTTCTCCTTTTACTTTATTCCATTTCTGATATTTGCCCTCCATGCAACACGTTCAGCGGCGACTTGCTCCCAATGTGCATTATCAATGCCTGTATCAATCATGTCCCGCTTACACACATCTTTGTATCGTAGTAGAGGCCGACCCTGAGATCTCTTACCCATCTGTAATTCACCAAAAAAGATATCCTTTGGTATTCTACCATCATCCATCCGCCTAAGATGTCCTATCCATCTAAGTCTACGAAGACTGATCATGGAATAAACTGTCACACAACCTGATCTTTCCAATACTTCAGTATTTGTGATTTTGTCTTTCCACTTAATACCAAGAATTCTTCGCAGACACCGCATATGAAAGCTGTTTAAATTGTTCTCTTGGTGTGAGTAAGTTGTCCAGGTTTCACTGCCATAGAGAAGAGTACTAAGGACACAGGCTTGATAGACAAGGACTTTTGTTTTGGCAGTAAGCTTCCTGTTCTCCCAGACTCTTTTTCTTAACCTGTTCATTGTTGTTGCTGCCTTGCCAATCCGGATGTTGATTTCCTGATCTAGGGATAATTTGCTATTTACCACCGATCCTAGATATGTAAAATGGTCTACTATCTCTAGTTCGGCGTCGTCAATAAAGATTGATGGTACCCCATGTGCACCTTGTGACATAATCTGTGTCTTCTTTTTGCTAATTGTTAAACCAAATTCAGAACAAGCATTGGAGAATGCAGATAGTAGACATTGCAATTCTTCCTCAGAGTGGGTCGTAACTGCAGCATCATCTGCAAAAAGCAACTCTCTGATCAGTACCCTCCTAATTTTGGTCTTAGCCTTCAATCTCTGAGCATTGTAGAGGCCGCCATCTGAGCGTGAGTGAATGTATATACCACCATCCTGATCACGAAATGCACATTTCAGTAGAAGTGAAAAGTATATTCCAAAGAGGGTGGGAGCTAGTACACAACCTTGCTTAACTCCACTCTTGATTTCAAATTCTTCAGAAGTTGCACCATCAAACTTGATTATACCCTTCATGCCTGTGTGGAACGATCCACAATGGACAGAAGAGTTGGTGGGCAGCCAATCTTCTTTAGTGCCTTGAACAGACCCTCACGACTGACCAAATCAAATGCCTTTGTGAGGTCGATGAAGGCAATAAACAGTGGTTGATTCTGTTCACGGCATTTTTCTTGCATTTGTCGCAATGAGAATATCATATCAGTGGTAGACCGGTTCTGTCGAAAGCCACACTGTGATTCGGGGTAGACTTGATCTCATAGGACTTGAAGTCTGCGCAGAACAATTCTGGCAAATACTTTTCCAATAATACACAGAAGTGAGATACCCTATAGTTGTTACAGTCGCTCCGCTCGCCCTTGTTCTTGTACAGTGTTATGATGCTTGAATCTTTGAAATCCTGTGGGACTTGTCCTTCACGCCAGCATAGCTCTATTAGCTGGTGGATCTGTATAGTGAGTGTGTCTTGCCCACTCCTGATAACCTCTATTGGAATCCCATCCTTACCTGGAGCCTTGCCAGATGCAAGTTCATTTATAGCACACTTAACTTCTGTTATGGTGGGAAGTGTGTCCAGGTGGTCAAGAGTTGGTAGAGCCTCTATGGCGTTGAGGGCATTATCCGCTAGTTTGGTCTCACTTGAGTAAAGCTCCAAATAGTGCTCTACCCATCTGCCCATCTGCTGTTTCTTATCAGTGATGACTTCTCCAGTCAAGGTTTTCAATGGTGCACTTCTTTTGATCACTGACAACAGACACAAATATCATCTATATATGTCACTGTATTCGTCACTCCATGTAGTAAATCTCTAGTTAGGCGTACGAAAGTGGCAGGAGCGTTACGAAATCCGCAAGGAAGAAACCGCCACTCGTAAAGACCTAAAGGTGTTGAGAATGCAGTAAGATGGATGGATTGAGTCTGCATAGGGACCTGCCAATATCCCTTAGTAAGATCTAATTTAGAGAAGATTTTGGAGGTAGACATATCAAGAATAAGATCTTCGCAGGAAGGAATTGGTTCTGCGTCGATCTTAGTGACATTGTTGAGTTTTCTATAGTCTACACATAGACGAATTGTGGAGTCTTCTTTCTTGACCAAGACGATTGGAAAGGAGTACTCAGATGTAGATTTCTGGATTATTCCACTAGCTTCTAAATTAAGAATTTCCTTATTTAGACTTTCTCTGTAGCTAAGTGGGATAGAGTACGGCCTGCATTTGATAGGCTTAGAGTCCGAAAGAAAGATGGAGTGCTCGATCCTGTCCGTCCTACCTGGAATGTTGGAAAATATGTCTTATACTCCGTCACTAATTCTAATGTCTGTCGTCGTTGATCCTGTGTTAGTCCCGGTTCTAGCCGTATACAATCTAATGTCGCAGTCTTGTCTACAATTGGAACAGGTAGTTCCATCCCGTCGTCGTCTACCTGATTCAGTACGGTGGTGGTGCTAAGTGCGTTTTCTGTATGCTCACTAAGTGTATGCATCTTGTCGGCATTGCCAGTCTCGCTAACTAGTGTAGTTGCGTTATGTATGTCTGTCGTCTCATCACTAGGTGTGGGTGCATTGTGTTCGTCTGTCTCTAGTTCTGTCTCTTGTCGTGAAAAGTAGGGTTTCAACATGTTGATATGAAATATCTTTAAGTGTCCGTTTATCGATATTTCATAATCGACATCTGAAATTTTTCGTACCACTTTGAATGGCCCTTGCCATGAGGTCAATAATAAATTCCGTTTGTCTGGGAGTAAAAGCAGTATGTCTTGATCTGGTTCAAGATTAATAGTCCTCGCACCTCTATTGGCGTATTGGCGGTAGATTTGACTCTTCCTCTCCAAAGCTGCCTTGGCTATGATACACGATTTCATAATTTTATCTCGTGTTTCTGTTACCATCTCATAAGGTGTTTTAGGGGTTGGAATTTCAATCGTATTAGTTACTAACTGATGGTAAATTGTTAGGGGTCCACGTGGGTTAGCCCCGTATACTAGCTCAAACGGTGAGAAACCCGTGCTTGAATGGGGAATCTCCCGATAGGCGAACAGCACTGTTGGCAACAGTGTATCCCATTCAGATGGGTTTTCTGCTGTCACCTTAGCCAGCATATGCTTTAGGTCTCCGTTAATTTTCTCTACGATTCCATTGCTGGCTGGATGATAAGCTGTTGTGAAATTCTGTTTAATTCCTAACATTTTCGTAAGGGCTTGCGTTGCAGCCGATATGAATTGAGTTCCACAGTCGGATAAGATGGTACGTGGAAATCCGAATCGTGAGAACAAATGTAGAAATACATTGACAATATCTTTGGAGGTGATGTATTTCAAAGCTACTGCCTCAACCCACCTTGAACATAGGTCTACTAGCGTTAAGATGAAGCGATTTCCTTTGCTGGACACCTGGTTCAGGGGTCCAACAATATCCACCGCCACACTCTCGAATGGTCTAGAGGCCAGTGTAGACGGTTTTACTTCAGCTGTAGGATGTTTACCCTTACGTACTAGCTGTTGACAGACATTACATGAACGGCAAAATACTTTTATGTCATTACAAAAACCCGGCCAGTAAAAATGAGCCTGAATTCTGGCCCTGGTTTTATCGTATGCAAGGTGACCAGCAAACGGTGACTTGTGTGCAATCTTTAGCACAGTTTGGCGATGTTGTACAGGTAACACCGTTTGTTGAATCTCATGGTTGTCTGTAGTATAATAACGAGTAAGAATCCCATTATTAAGTCTAAAGAACCATGACGCGTTTTTTGTTATTTTGGCTTTTTCTTTTAACAGTTTTAGATACGGAGACACACTCGGATCAGCTTTTTGCTGGTCTATAAACTTTTGTCTGATGGTATCATCCGTGCTAGTTGGTGATAGCAACAGTAGTCTTTCTTCCTCTAGTGTGTCTTGGTGTTTAATGGTATCTGCTCTGGTTGTTGCATTGGCTGCATTTAATTTTCCCCATGCAGCTATTTCTTCGCTCGTGCAATGCTTCAATTGGGGCAAGCATCCCAAAATTAAATCAGTACAAGGGTTATGTAAAATAGCACATGTAAAGGTACCAGAAAGGAAAGGAGTGTTAATACGGGCTCTTGCCAGAGGGTAAATTTCGATATTACCCGAAAAGGTTCTGCATTTGACTGTGTCACCTGTATAATCATTTGGATTCACCAATTCTTTTCTAAGACCGATAAGAGTGCTTCCACTGTCAAGCAAACACTGGCATGGTATTTCGTTGACCAATGCATTGTGGAACACCAAATTGCCTCTGGAGGCTAATGCTGCATTTACACTCTCAGTGGAGAATGGTACTGTATGTCCACATTCTAATTTTCCGTCTGCATGAAATTGGTGACATCGCTTACAACTGTCAAATCTTAAAATATCGTTTACACAACAAACATCTTCAGAATGATTAAAAGGTAACTCATTCTCGACCTCGCACTCAGTCTCACTCCCACTATCAGAAGATGTATCAATTAACATTGCACTGTTGGCTTTCATTCTTTGGCGGCCTAGGCACTTATTGGAATAATGCCCGTAGCTAGAACAGAAGAAACATTTGACTGCACGCCTGTATGCACTTCTCTTGTTTTGTTGTTTCTTAATGACCATCTCAAGATGTGTTGGATAGTTTGGTGATTTATCACACATAGCATAAGTATCATGAAAAAGTTGGCAATACACACATTTAGGTAATTTTTGAGCTTTCTTGTCGACTCTCTGAAATGGTTTTTTATTGCTACGATAGCTTTTAGGTTGGTCCTTAACAAAAGAGACTATTTCAGAGTCGACGTTTGATGTTGTAAAAATATCTCTATTTGAGGAAAAATATGCGGAGCCTTTCTAATCGAATTGCTCTATTGTTTCGATGTCTGACTGCTGAAGAAATTTAGCTAAAGGAGATGGGATTGTGGATATCACTTTATCCATGGCTATTAAATCTTTAAGTTTTTCAAAGTCCTTTCCTATTTTTGCTGCACTAAGCCATCTATTCAGCACGCTTTGGACATTCGAGACATAATCGATGAAGGTCTCACTTGATTTTGGTTTTAAGTTGGAAAATTGCACTTGATACCCAGGGGCATCAAGTAAAAAATGTTGCATTATCCTATCGTGAATGTACTGATAGTTAGATCTAAGATCAGTTGGTATTGATTCAATAACTTTAAGGGGCTCCCCACTGAGGTTTTTCATGTAGATCATGGCCCACATACTTTGGTACTTGATGGTATTTCAGCTGATATTCGACATTTTCTGTCCAAGCTGATATGGAATCTTCTTTACAGAATGGCTTAATAATATTTTTGTATTTATTAAGTTTATTCTCTTCTTGTTGACTCTTTAGTTTTGTAGCGGAGATCTCTAAGTGTGAGTCTACTTCCATACCTTTCATCTTTAATTGTGTCTCTGATTCAATTTGTATTTGTTTTTCTTTCACTCTTGCCATTTCATCTATCTCTCTTTGCTTTAACTCTCTTTCCTGATCTAATTGTTTTTGCTTTAACTCCCTCTCCTGATCTAATTGTTTTTGTTTAATCTCCTTGTCTTGTTCTAACTGTTTCTGTTTAGTTATTTCAGCTAGCTGTGCCAGCTCTTTTTGGCGTTGTCTCTCTTGTTCTCCAATGTCCTTCTGATGTTGTCTTTCTCGTGCACGTTCATCTCTATCAGCATCTTTTGCTTCCTTAAATTTTTGATCCGCATATTGCTCTAATTCCTTTCCTGTGTGTCCTAATGCCTTGCCTGCTTGTATGTAATCAGCTAATGTTGACATGTTGTTGGATAAATAGCTAGAGTTGCTAGGCACTCAAATATTTACTCAATGTATTTTAGACTTGTTAAGTTTTTAAATGCCTGTGTACACAAAATCTTATTCGATTACACCCTGAAAAAGAGATGCATTATTAATCATATTGCATTCAAAATAATTTGGGTATACTCATCTTAACAATCCAGAACAATCAGGTACAATTGTTTGGCACCTCAGGTACAATCGTTTGGCACCTCGACACACACCTCACGTTACTTCTCTAAACAGCTCTTGTTATACCTGGTTTACAAGAGCATTAATAATTAACCATTTGTAAACGACATATGACTTTGTCATTTGTTTGACGTTTACAATAACATGCCCCCGGACAACACAATGTGGTATATTTAATAATAAATGTCACTGTCCTGTCTTCGTTCTAATGTCTTCTGCGTTCCCTAACTATTGCTGTTTAATTTATGAAAGTGCTGTGCGGACCGAATCTTATTTGCAACAAGAAAGTAGTGCCATCGTGACGGTAGAAAATAGAATATGTTTACAAATAAATAAATAAATGCTTTAAGATAAATATAAAGAAAATAATAATGTTGAACTTAATAAATATATTCAATAAATAGCTTATATAAACAAATAATATTGATTGTAATTCAAAGATTCAGGCGAGCAGCCGCTTGGCGATTTGTAAACAATCTGTCGCTGATTGCAAAGGGCGTAGGGCAGCTGTGTGTCAACCGCGATACGTCACAGGCACAGCGCTATTTTAGATTGGAAAAATCGATATTGTCGCCGGCTCATTATTCTGTGTATCGCTCCGCCGTGAATCATGTTTCATAAATATACATCAATAAACAAATAATTGTCGAAATAAATGATACAAAACTATAATATTAATACTTACAAATCAGAAGAAACCATGTTCATAAAGCACAAAACATTTTAATAAGCATAAATAAACGTTAATCGGTCACGATGGGCACAGCTCGCATTTTGTTCTAGTCTGCACACGCCATTTTCCTTAACACAAATTAAACCCTGTGATTAACTGACAGTAATACTATTTTAGAGCCGTGGGTAAGTGTTTTAGCTTGAACAATTGTCCAAGCCACACTTCTGACACCACTTTTATCCTAGCCTGTCATCAAGCGATGCTACAGGCGTTATGGGATAAACTTCTCTCGCACCACACAAAAAGACTTGTCAGTCGTACGAGAGGAATTGATTACACATTTTTATTGTCACTGGCTCTTACAATACATCAATACACAAAACTGTCTCTAACGAACCATACATGAATACACAGAACTTCCTATCACTAGTCGTCCCTAGCCCTACTGCTAAATCTATCTACTCATCTAAAGAAATACGCATCGACTCTAAGCGATGTGTTCCCTACGAAGTCCGTCTCCCGTCTGACAATTCTCCACGTGCTGATTACACAGTACGCGGAAGGACCTCGTGCGCACTTCGGCTTTTGCGTGCTACATCATTCAACACGCTTAGAGTAGTAGCCTACTCTTGAGTTCCATTCTAGTTCTTGGTGTCTATCACGTTGGCTTGATTATACCGTGACCAGAGTGCTTACTCTCTGGTTGACACTTCCGTGTCTCATGAGGGAACTGTTTGACAGTTCCCCTCCCTACACCTACCCTGACCTCATGTTGGGGAACTGGGTTACCTCTAATCTACTTGAGGTAGACCACTCATTCAGGGTGGTCTTCCCTCCTGTCCATTCTAGTCTTTGACAGTGATGATAGTAAGAAAATGGGTCTGTAATTGTTCGGGAGACCATTGTAGAATGAACCAGATTTAAGAAGAGGGTACACTTTAGCGATTTTGAGAGCTGATGGAAAGTGGCCTTTGGTTAGACACTGATTATATACATAGGTTAGTGATGTACAGATCACTGGCGCAGCACAACGGAGAATCCGGTTGCTGATTCCATCTAACCCAGATATGGTTGTGTTTTTTAGGTTACTGAGGTAAGCGAATACTTCAGTGATTGTCATTAGCGGTATGTCGGAAAGAATATCGCGGGATGGAGGGGGAGATGGTACAAAGTATGAAAACCCCACACAACAGAAGTTAACTCAACACAATACTCAACACAGCACTCCACCCAACACCACAACCACAACAAGAACAGGACGATGATTGATAATTGGGAGAAGAAGAAAAGTAGTTGATTTGGGAGGTACAGATAAACATTTAAACATACCATGCAACACTGAAAGAGATGATGAAGATGTAATGTATGTCATTTGTAAAAATGCCTCTTGTCCTTGTCTTGATCTTGCATTATTTGCTTGACTTCAATAGCCCAAGGAACAACACATCCTCAATCTTATCTCTGTCTGAATCTACCCTTCTCACTGAACCAAAAGTACACTGAGAGAATGCATACAGCAGGTACCAACTGATGACAGGTGCATGCAGTGAAATGATGTCTGACCCCACACAAATTAACACAACAACACTTCTTCTGATCTTATTCTTTCTGTTATGTTGTTCTCATACTTATGACATGCTGCAAAAATTACTTTGGTAGGATTGTGCATACATCTGTGAATTTTAAACAGTGATGTCCATGGTGGAAATCAAACCAGAAGAGGGAGGCTGATGAAAGAAGATGTCCCAAAACATGAGATGGAAGAGACCTCAGGCCCTGACCAGAGAATGAGAAGCCTTCAGAGTAGCTTTGGCAAGTACTGAATGGGATCCAGCAGTTGATGGACCCAGGCTTCACTCACTCCAACCACTCATAGGTGACATTTCCTCTGTTTAAACCCAAACACCACCCAGAGGACTGATGACAACACACCCACATTTTATAGAGTGTAAAATTTAGTAGAAAGCTTTAGACTCAAATTAAGATGCTTTGCTATAGGACATTGTAATCAATTTGATTATTATGTTTATTGATGGACTGATTATTGACCATGATTTGCATTGCCACATGTGTAACTATCACCATGACTGATGTACCTAAATGTGTCATGATCAATCAATAGGCCAAAAGTGAATCAGGCCAGTCAATAAATGTATACAATGTATTGAAGTTCCTAATTTCATTACAGTCCATCCTGTCTGTTGACATCTCTGTCTTATTTGTGGGAACAAGTCATCAATGCGATTCATTGTTTGTGACATAATTACTTATCTGACAAACTAGCTCAAAAATAAATTCAATAACCCAAGAGTAAAGTAAGACTCTGGATCTTTAAACTGTTCTTGACCCATGTTTCCTTGCACCTGGTTCACCCTGAGGAAATCTTTTTTAGATATTTTCACAGATTGAATGGGGGTTCGAGAGCTATTATAGTTCAGGTGAAAAGGGGCATAGTCAGATCTATTTGGTATTACGAAGTAATGAATATATGATGTTAATGATGACAAACTGATGGAGCTACGCTAAAGTTCTATCTATTGATACTGTCCTTTTTGCAACAAGTATTCAGAGCGAATACGCAGTCCGCAACCTAACGCCGTCAAGTCCTGTCTGACCAATTTCTCAGTGGCGTGTTCAGCCACGGGTCTTAGCCTCTGCGTGCGTTTGCTGCTTTGCGTGCTTGGAGTACCAGCACGCTGGTCACTTGGTTATGTTAACCAAGTTGGGTGCTCACGTCTCGTGAGGTGGGTTTCCCAGTCACTTGGGTAACCCCAGCTCTGTTGCACTTGGTAACCTCGTCGTCGACACGAGTGTCCAGTTATAGAACTATTTATAGTTCTGTACTCGTGTTTGTGTCCCTTCCGTCTGGTTTCCCAGATCGCTATGTTATTATTCTCTATTTTACTCTATCTATCCTTTTCTTATCGTACAGCTCTTACGTAAAACTTTGACAAGTATCTGTATTAGTATTCCTTTACCGGGCGACGATACCTTGTGGTGGATTCTTGTTTGTTACCTTATTTAGCTTCTGAGATATACACTAGTGACAGCACTATACAGACTTGACGACGTCTAACGGGACAATATAGCATACACACAGTGCTACTTACCACTGTGGTTTATTCGGTGTGGTGTTGTCAATAAGTCTTGTCGCAAGCGTAGTGTCTTAAGCCCGCCTTTGTGGTCTTTTGTATATAGACTGTGCGGATGATGCAACATAGAAAACCTGTCTAAACATGTTCAAGCAGGTTTACCCCGGTCAGTACACTTTGAGTCATCCTCGGTTTTTTCCCAAAGGCATGTCTGAACACGTTCACGTACGTTCACACCCACCAACATAGCCCTCTGATAGTCACCCTGGCAGTCACCCTTAACTCAGCCATCTATGAAGTTATTCCACAGACTTTAATATGAGATGCACCCTTCGGCTCGTTTCAAGGAACGAACGTATTTATCTAACCACCCTGCCACTCTACCACCCCTTAACATTGATCAGAAGCACCTATCTAGGATTTCCACTACTCATCCACTCTTTACCATTGATCGAGAGTCTTTATCTAGCACCTCCTCCTGCTATTAACAAGTGCCGGACGTAACCACCCACTACTCGACCACCCTTTAACTATGATCAGAAGCACCTATCTAGCCTTTACTCCATTCACCCACCCATTACCAACGAATTTCACTAAGCCATACTCTGTACATTCAGTAATATCGGTCATTTGTATTTTTTAAAGGTTTTCATTTGAAGCCCTGAAAATCGTTTGATGATAGTGTTCGGAACCACTTATCTAGCTTATCCGTTACTCACTCACCCCTTACCAACGACTTTCACTAAACCATACCCGGTACAGTCTATAATGCCAGCCATCTTTACCTTTTTAAGATTTTCAGTTTTACCTGTATGATGATAGTGTATAGGTCACTACAACACTCTACATACCACTAATACTCGCTACCCACCGCTTACCAACGAATTTCACTAATCTATACTCGCTACAATAAATAATATCGGCCATTTTTACTGTTTAAGGTTTGTATTTGTCACCTGTATGATGATAGTATATAGGTCACTACGACACACTACAGAGCACTAATAACCGCTACGCACCCCTTACCAACAAATTTCACTAAGCTATACCCGCTACAATCTATAATATCGGTCATTTTTACTTTTTAAAGTTTTCACTTGTAACTCGTATGATGATAGTGTTCACACCACTACTACCCTCAACAGATCTCTAATAACATCGACCCACCCCTTACCATCGAATTTCGCTAAGCTATACCCACTCAAATCAATAATATCGGCAATTTTTACTGTTTAAGGTTTTCATTTGTTTGTTTACAACGTGTGCATATATTTTACAACTTATTTATAGTCGTTTCTGTTGACTTCGAACCATGTAAGATAATACGGAAAGAGTTTATACTTGATTTCATTTGTAAGAGAGGGCTTTTTTGGTATTGGAATGAAGATAGTTCTCTTCCAATCTTTTGGCCATATACCATATTTCAAATCTTTGTACATAATGCATGATACATGTGTATGCTTTCTTCTCCTCCAGCTTTAATTAGTTCAGCTGGTATCTCATCACATCCAGGTGATTTACCATTCTTCAGGTTCTTTATAACCCAAGCAATTTCACCTAATGAGGGTTCAGGTTCTGACTCTGCTGTCATTGGCTCGTGTATCTAATTCATATCCTCACTGTCACTCATATCATACATTCCACTGCAGTACTCCTGCCATCTTTCTAGAATGAGTTTGAATGTTACAGAAGAAATATTGGACATGAAATCCATGCATGGGACAACGACAGGAAAAGACATTTTGACAACGTATGTCAACGTTTAACCAACATGAACCTGCCTTGGGACAAACTCGTTGGACTGACAACAGATGGAGCACCAGCGATTTGTGGCGAAAACAGTGGACTAGTTGGAAGGATGCGTTTATAGATGCAGGTGAACTGTACTGGTGAATTGATAGCATATCAATGCATCATACACCAATGAACGCTGTGTAGTAAAGTCTTCAACATGGAAGATGTAATGAACATTGTAACACAAACCGTCAACTTAATCAGATATCATATTAATGTTTAAAATAGGTCTAATTTTCGGCTTATTGAATGTTTATTCTGTCCGGCCCGCAACTTTACGTGTGATTTGAGATTTGGCCCGCTGAGCGATTGAGTTTGACACCCTTACACGAATGCATGTAAAAGTCGGACACGCTGATCTGTGGGAGCACAACAAACTTTGACGCACATCCCCCGAAAGAGGAATGATGAAGATGAGACTTGGTCTCCCAAAGAATTAAACAACCAACATACCCTACTCAATTATTTAACGAGTTATTTAACGAATGTCTGTCTGCATGCGTGCCTGCGTGCCTGCCTGCCTGCCAGCCTGCCTGCCTGTCTGTCTGTCTGTCTGTCTGTGTGCTTGCATGATTGTATGTGTGTTTGTGTAAGTGTGTGTGTATATGTGTGTGTGTGTGTGTGTGGTTAGATGTGCCCTTCAGAAGGCGATGTATTATAGAGTATTAATTGCTAACTGCTAACACAATACATTAGTCTCAGCACTTATCTTCTCACCACCACCACCACCACCACCACCTCCACCACAACCACCACCCCCACTCCCACCACCACCACCAACAACAACAACAACAACAACAACAACAACAACACGATAACAACAACAACAACAACAACAAAAACGGCAAAAACAACAACCATCACCACCAACAACAACAACAACAACAACAGCAACAACAACAACAAAATGTCCCAAAGCGGGAACTTGCTATGGTCTTTGACATGTCAGAACCGTCACATCTTCTAGGCCTGAGAGCAGGGAGGTATATGTGGCCTGTCTGTACCTCTCGTAGCGAACGGCAAGCCCAGGAATCGAACCCCTGTAGGCATGCTCATACCATTGTCAGCTAAACATCCTAACCATTCTGTCAACTTGGCCGCTCGTCTCTAGTCTCATCATAGTCAAGTCTTCATTAATTATTATTATTATTATTATTGTTATTATTATTATTATTATTATTATTATTATTATTGTTATTCTTATTATTATTCTTCTTCTTATTCTTCTTCTTCTTCTTCTTCTTATTATTATTATTATTATTATTATTACTATTATTATTATTCTTATTATTCTTCTTCTTCTTATTCTTCTTCTTCTTCTTATTATTATTCTTATTATTCGTCTTCTTCTTATTATTCTTCTTCTTATTATTCTTCTTATTATTATTCTTCTATATCATTCTTCTTCTTATTATTATTCTTATTCTTATTATTATTATTATTATTATTATTATTATTATTATTCTTAGTATTATTCTTCTTATTATTGTTCTTCTTCTTCTTCTTCTTCTTCTTCTTCTTCTTCTTCTTCTTCTTCTTCTTCTTCTTCTTCTTCTTCTTCTCCTTCTTCTTCTCTTCCTTCTTCTCCTCCTTCTTCTCCTCCTTCTTCTTCTCCTCCTTCTTCTCCTCCTTCTTCTTCTCCTCCTTCTTCTTTCTCCTTCTCCTTTTTTCTCCTTCTCCTTCTCCTTCTTCTTCTTCTTCTTCTTCTTCTTCTTCTTCTTCTTCTTCTGCTTCTTCTTCTTCTTCTTCTTCTTCTTCTTCTTCTTCTTCTTCTTCTTCTTCTTCTTCTTCTTCTTCTTCTTCTTCTTCTTCCTCTTCTTCTTCTTCTTCTTCTTTGCCATATACCTGTAAAGATTTTGTGTGTGATCTGCAGGCTTGTCCATAGGACACATTTTTTCGTCCCATTCCCATCCCATCCCACGGTAATTATGCCTGTCCCATCCCATGGGATTCCCATGGGATTCTCATGATAATATTAATATGGAATACAGTGTATCTGTGCGGGCTGTTATTTGTCGAGACTCCTGTCTTTTCCACTTTTCACATTGGGCAGTGGGGAGCATTTTGTGTGATATTCACTGGCACAGGAACGGTGCATAATGGGGACGACCCGTTGCTGTGAAGTTGGAACTGCGACTAATTAACTAACTAACAGTTCAAATAAAATTATGAAATTTATGAAAGTTTAGTGTTAGTGTCTACTAAATAGGACTACATGTACAAAGAGATATGTAAAACAACAGAATTTATTAATTTTAATATTTAAGAGTTTGTTAGTGTCTACTAAATAGGATTACATGTACAAAGAGATATGTAAAACAACAGAATTTATTAATTTTAATATTTAAGAGTAGTTTATTAAAACAAAGTTTAATCTAAATATGACAATTCAGTGTCATTCTGACACTCTCATTCTGTTTCTGAGTCACTCTGCTCATTCAGCACATTATCAATTTCCTGCTGATGGACTGTTTCTAATAATTCAGTTAATCCAGGTAATCTCTGAACCATTTCCACAATTTTCATCTTACATACAAATCTGATACACACACAGTTTATACGGTAACATCCGTTTTCGTAACTTACTCAACAACAATCCAGCTGCACTAAATAAACGCTCTACTGCCGCTGAAGACACTGGTATGGCCAACACAATTTTCGTACTTGCTGTTAGCAGTGGAAACCTATGTTCATTTTCCCAATAATTTAATGGTTGTGAAGTCGGTTGCCGTAATTTTTGAAACTTTGTGACTTCATCCTCAAGGTATTTGTTAATGGGGTCATCAAACTTAAGTGTTTTGTTTTGTGGAGGATCAAAAAAATAAGTCAAAATCACTTTTCGGCTTTTGTTCTACAATTCCTGCTACTTCACATACAGCAGATGATTCAGAAGAAAGATTTAAATCTTTGATGAATGAAATAACAGTTGGAACAACAGACTTAGAAAAAACGACCCAATCTTTGGCCTATTTATTGTTGTCCACATTCCCTTTCTTCTTAGTAACAACTGACTTGCCATGTCTTCTATTTTGGCTTTAGTGTCAGCTCCAGTAAGGAATGCTGCAGTAACTGCCAAAGAACTGCCGCAATATGGCCAAAGTTTTTCACCAATAATTTTCTGAAAGTTCTGACAATATTTCTTAACCATGCTGCTGGAAGTTTCTTCGTCAATATCAACAATAACGTTGTACAACTGATAGTCTAGGAGGAAGTATAACAACAAAATTAAATGAGATGTAGCACCATCAATTTCTAGTTTGACAAAAAAGTTTTAAATTTCGCATGTATGTACAGCTTTCCTTTAATCTGAACAATATTCGGAATGTGGTTTAAGAATTCTTCATCATCTTCATTAAAGTAATGCGAGTGATTTTGTAAATGGGCATTGAAACGTTGGTAATATGATCGCATGAGCGCATTCATTAATTTATCCGGTGTCCCACCACGAGATAAAGAATTGATAAAAGTACATAAATAAAAAAGGAAGGGTAAAAGGCTTTAAAAAGTTTTTTTTTTTTTTAAAGTTGCTATGACATGGCTACTGTCCCATGTGTCTCATGGGAAAAGAAAATGTTTGCTGTCCCGTCCCATCTCATCCCATGGGACGTTGTCGTGTGTGTAAAGAATGAATGTCGTAGTAGTTACTTGTTCTTCTTTACCACTTTAGTGTCGTCCCTGGAGTGAGGGGAATCAACACCCACATTTGTTTTAATTCAATATCACTATCCTGGAGATTTCCAGCAGACTCCGTCCACAACACTTCCTCAATTTGAAGACACGTTCTTCTCACTCTTACTCACTCCTGGATCATGCCCCCTCTCATTCTTCCCCAACATAACATACGTGACAACTCTAGCTTCAACAAATAAAAACAAGAAATTTATTAAAGCAAAGAGTATATGTAGGAGAAGTATGTGTGTGTGTGTGTGTGTGTGTGTGTGTGTGTGTGTGTGTGTGTGTAAGGTGTAGGATGTGTGACGTGTACTCTAAAGTGTCTATAGACTCAGATCAGTGTTCAGGAGTATAGTCATTCTCATCACTGTGCTGAAAACACACCAGCACCATGTATTCCAGACAAGCAACCTCACCAAGGTGATGCTCCTCCGGTCACGTGAAGACTTCCTCCGTTGTCTCTTGAACCACTAGGATGCTTGGACACCCATGACAAACACTGTCTAATGAGAGTCTTTCAATCTGCTTCACACTATGAATTTCCGCTGTTATTTAACTGATTGTTAATCAGAAAATTATAAGACTATTTGTCACTGTTACTGGGTAAATCTTAATGTATCTAGTGTCACTGGTTTTAAAGATTCCCCATAATAACACCACACTCTGACTGTTCTAAGTATCAATATAAAATTGTATGACTGTTCCTGGTATCAGTAGTGTATATCTACAATGTTCTGACTGTTCAGTGATACACTTATCACTTGCTAAAACATAAATCTCATCAGCATGTCCTGCTCAGCAGAAGCCAGGTTCCTGCAAACCAACTTGGGTATAAGCCCAATGTAGCAGCCTCTCAGCAACTTATGTCTTCAAATTCTGAGCCATCATCTTCTAAAATGTGTTAGCTTCACTGTTGAACATCATAGCACACATACGTGGACCTGTAAATGGAACCTGTAGAATAGAGAATACTATGGTGAGGGCAACTCAATCCTGGCCGGAATTAGGTGAGTGTAGGCCAATAGCAGCACTCAGATCTATAACAGAGATCCGATCTCTGTCATACGGCCAAATCGCGCATCACAGTGGTCTTATACATGGCAACACCAGGAAAGAATAAAGGAACGGGTAGAAACCCAGCAGATGCCCTACTGGAAGATCCTACCATTTCACATTCCTCTCCTCCCTCTCAACCATCCTTAATCTCTCTAATTATTATTCCACTACATTGTCCTCAACTCCTTGAGTAAAATGATATATCACTCAAGATAGTTGAAGCCACACAATAGGATACTAGTGCCGACGCTCCTATGATACTTTCTCGCACCGCACTTATAGAACATTCTATCACTAATCATAATACATTATATCACCACACCTATAATACATTATATCACCGCACCTATAATACATTATATCACCGCACCTATAATACATTATATCACCGCACAGTACTGTACTCTATTCCTAATCATACTCTAAGTTAGATATGATTAATAGCCTACCATATGCCTATTCCAGTTGCTAATCGAAACTAGGCGATCACAGACTGGATCTATGTCCGCCGATAACTATCAACAATTTGACACCCCTAGTTTCTTTCATGGAACACACCTCGGAAAACTGCATCGCTCTTTCCAACTTCAGAAATCTGGTCAACTCACTCAACTTGTTTACTGCAACGCCTTTTATATTGGGCTTTGATTGACGTCACCAAAAAGTCTAGACGCTTACCAGTCCAGAGTCTGGTTCCTCCTCCTGTTCTAGACTAACTGGAGTCAACCCGCGGTCAAATTTGCTGTCTTATGGGGAAATTCCAGTCTGTCTGTGAACCAGAGAATTCCCTACATCACAGAATCCATCCCGCCTGTTTTCCAGACTCTCCGTCTAGCACTTCAAAGGCTACTACCGCCTTGGCAGACCCTTGGCGTTGTTATTCGTTTCTCGAACAACCCACATCATAACAAAATTGCCGACCAGAGGTAGACATTTTGACGCCATGTATTTTGTTTCCCAGTTAGAAATGCCGACTGTGTAGACAGTTTTAACGACGTATTTTTCTCATTCTGTACAACATCAAAGGATTACTTGTTTTTGCAGACTAATGTCGGGTCTGGTTGTCATCGATCGAACATAACAAGTTTATTTTCCGCGATAGACGTTTCCCATGGGATTCCCATGGAAAAGCCTGTTAACTGGTGAGTGCATAGAAAGGAAGTGCTAAAATGGTATTATAGAATCACTAATGGTATAATCACTAAAATGGTATTATACAATCACTAATGCGGAGCATAGGGAGTCAACTACATGGATTCCAACAAGTCAAGAGTCAGGGAATGACGTAGGCGTTGGATTGGACACACATTGGGTAAACTTAGTAATAATATAATTAGAAAGTTACTACACTGGAGCCCACATGGCAAAGGAAACAGAAGAAGTATAAAACACCAGGAGAATACAATTAGAGACAGAGATGTAAAATATGAAGACGGCATGGGGCGATGGTTGTGAGTTGATTGTGGTTCTACGCTCTAAGTATGGATACACAGGAAAAAAATATGTGTGACGTCAATCTACATCTTGTTGCTATATACTATTGTCTATCGTCTAGGAAAGCAGTGGAAGCACAGCAGCTAGCTTGTTTGACTACCGGCCAAATGGTCAGTTTTCCGAATCCCCTATTAGTAACGGATTTTCATTTCCTATTTTCCTGAGCTTTTCGGTCTACCAAGCTTACAATGAGTTCTAGGAAATGCTCTATGTGTGATAATGACCACACACTCATATTGTTTCTATTGGTCTCAAAATTATGAAGCATGCATCATGTACCAAAGATGATCCGTGGCGTAAAATTTGATATTTTGCTTCTTTTTACTTACGATCGTTTAGAACTTGGTGGATGATGTCTCTTTTCCTCGTTGTCTTGGTTGCACCGTATCCATGTTTGTTTAGAAAAGCCTCGATGTTGTCTGTACATCGTTTTCTTAATCTAATACTGGCTTTGTACACATATCTGTATTGTTTATGAAGTATTATCCATTAATGTAGACGGTACTATCTGCTTAGCTTTAGCGCAGATGTTGGGCGGTGCTCACCTAACCCGGCACCCCACATTGTGCCAACGGCTTCGGGCAGAGGAGCGCATTATGGAGGGCACAAGCCTTATCCTAGAACAAGGAAATGCAACCTAAAGACTAAATGTCATGGCTGGGCAGACCCGGCCCTAAGCCTTGGTCGGCAACTGATCCGACAAGCGGACAGTCAGAGCATGGCTTTGCTGATTCGATAGCTTCTGCAGCTTGTCCTGTTCCAGACGTATTTGTGTTACCGTTCCTCTCGAGACAACAAGGCAGGCCGAGAGAGGCATCATGCTGCATGGGCAACACATAGTCTCTAAATTCAGCCTAGGCTTTGTCCTATGGAGAGATAACTCCATTTTACAAACTATCGCCTGTCAAGATGGTAAGGAGCCAGCCATTTCCAAGCTTTGCTAAACATCTTTATTCCAGGTCTCGAATTCTTAACTCGGCTTTTGATTCTCGCCCACTAAATTTCTCGGATCTGGCACCTTGTCACACTTTAATGCTAATAATATAGCATATGACGATAGTCAGTTTGAATTCCTTCTAATTTATATATAGCGTACCAATTAGAATTGTATATATAGTTACCCGGCCGGACAACAGGTGAATCTGGCCAACACTCAGGGTTCGGAGGAAGGTCAAACGGACACATAATCATACTGCTGATGGTACAATTAGTATTCGGAATCTTCATTGACTGTTGAAGATCAGGACGGAGCACGCATGGGAATGCTCCGAGTGCTGTGATGTTGGTTCTTGACTTAATTCATCTCATCTCAACCCGCCCGGGCATTTGGCTGGAGCTTGTTAATAAAATACCCAGGCCTAACCTCCGACCTTCCATATGTGCTGTGCTGAATCATGACCTGGTTCCATTCTAACAGGCCTGTTCGCAGATATGAAACTCCAGGACCGATACCCACAACTCGTTGTTTTCTGAGCTTGGAGAGGGGAAGAGCACCCTTCAACACAATCCCCTCGGTGATGATACTTTGAGTCTGGGTCTCTTCAACAACCCTCACTGGGATACATGCAAGATCTTTTCAGATCTTTCCTTCGCTCAGACGACTTGAACGCCTATACGTCGGACTAAAGAGTTGACACTCAATCTTCCAGACGGTTCCAACCAGCTATATTTAGTTAGCAGTTTAATAAAAGAAGCACACCATTTTGTGGCAAATGCAACACTTTACAAAGTTTATCAGCCGTAATATGTGGACAACTGTGCATTAGCAGGACAGGAATCCCCATTTGTGCTAACTGCCGAGAATTAATGTCCAAGACGGAAACACAAAGCACCAAGGTTTATATGTAATGCATGGAGAACCCGTTACAATACTATTTCGTCAAGACATGTACTGGGAAATGTGTGTTTGAATACACAGTGATAACGCAGGACACTGACTTTTGGAAAGTGTCCTTTTCTAAGATGACACCTCATGCTGTCTTTCTTTGCAGCATCAGCTACATCACACACGCATGTGTGTATATTTATGAACTGTCTTAGTGGCCTCAAACGGACCCCTAAAAGATTTTTCTGTGTAAACAATGATAATAGCAAGGCTATAATTATAAATAGAACAAAGAGGATTACTATCAATAACGACAGTATAAAGTCAGCTCTACAATTACAGTAAATGGAAAGCAACTTGAATTAGTAATGAGTTTTCTTACCTAGGAAATTGCTATCAGATTATATGTCTGTTTGTTTGTTGCGTTTGCTCGCACTGAACTGGAGCGTATTCCACACAGATGCTACTACATCTAGTGCACATGGGTTGTTATCAGCGTGTGAGTTAGCTTTCCCTGTTTTACTCCAACAGACTGGTGTAGTGGTTAAACCCGCTACCTAGGCTTCGTCGCACCGAGAGTTTAAGAGCGAGAGTTCTTATCCATTCGGCCATGCCGACACTATCAGATAATGCCAGATTAAGTAGACAATGCCAGTCTAAGAAGAGAGGTGTGCGAGTGAGTTGCGTGTTGTCTCCAGAATATGTTACCATAAATAGAGAAAATAAGAGGCATTTAGAGGACAGCAGAGGATATTACACCACCGATATAAGATGCAGATGATATAGAGTTGATTGCAGAAAATGAACAGCATCTGCAACATGTATCTGTTGTTATTACTGTGCACAGTGATCGGAGGCAGGTGTGGCAGAGAGCGTGTGAGCAAGGTTTAAACTTTCTCTTCTGACCGCGGTGTAGCGTGTTAATTTCACACGTCCGACAGTAGGCTCACCATAGGGGATGGCTCCCTATGGTCAGATTTTTGTCCTACACTTGCGACTTTCATGCTGCTCGTAGAAAAAACAAGAAGTATAAACGGTCTGACTAAGTGGAAAGGGGGGGGGGTGGGGGGGGGTTTGTTGTTATAGTTGCGCTAGATTTTATTAGAAGGCAGCAAGTAAAATGGTTTGGCCATGCAAGTAGTTTACAAACTAACAGTATACCACAAAACAGCAATGGTGTACAGACCAGATTAAAGCAGAGGATGAGGCCGACCAGGTAAACCATGGACGCAGGAAATAACGAGTCCATGGGAATATCGATACATGAAGCCCATAAGCAGGCTCTCTCCCGCAGTTTATACTTCACCTCGACACTGCAAGGTACGAGAAGAACATGATGAGATGAGATGAAATGAGATATGAGATGAGATGAGATGAGATGAGATGAGGTGAGATGAGATGAGATGAGATGAGATGAGATGAGTCAGTAGGACTTCCATGTTGACTTCTCTTTCTTGGCATGGAGACGTAAATTACAAGTACCTCAAAAGTCGGCGAAGGAACGCCTGTTGGTGAGGGACACTACTAACAGGGAAAACTGACACACACACAGAATCAGTTTAGTGCACTCACTACCTGCATCACGTGTATGAATATGCGAGCAAACGAAAACAAAAGTACAGAGTAAGCTACTATGGTTGGAATTAAATTATGAGAAAACAGAGAGTATTTACTCTCCAAGCAGAAAGAAACACCACCATGTACGCCCCGTGTAAATAGGACAATTCTTAAACAGGTGAATCGGTGCAACAATCTCCGGAAAGGCAATGCATCACATGGAAAAGACCTAGTTGAGATTAGAACACGAATAGCAATAGCTAAGGTAGCCTTTCGCAAGATGTGAAGCTTGGTCACCAATAAATGGTTTTCGACAGCGGTGAGAAAACGAGAATTGAAGTGGAATATAGAATCTGTGTTGTTATATGACAGTGAAACATTGACAGTAAGTGACAATCTTAGCAACAATTAATGGCAATAGAATCGATTGCACTAACAACGAGTACCTGAAGGAGCATAATGAAACCAAGAACATTATATACAACAATAAGAAAGAGACAAACAGCTGTCTTTGGTCTCGTGATGAGAAAAGATTCATTGGAGAACATCATGACAGCTGGAAAGATCAAGGGGAAGAGAGACGAGACAGACCAGGAAAAATTATGCTGGATGGACTGAGACGGTGATGTGGAAGAATATCATCAGCAGAGTTGATCCAGAATACCAAAGACAGAGATTTGTGGAGAGATGTGAACGCCTGTGTTAGCTGGCAGGGCTCTTGATGATGATGAATTATGTTGTAAATCTTCTTGTCATCTAGTCTTGACCTACGACATCCCCATAATAAATACAAGTCGATCCAGTTCATGGAATATCCTTTAAGTTTGCTTTTATTTTATATTGAAAGCACAGATATATACAATATATCAGGTGGATTTAAAACCTTGAACATTAATGGATTTGTGCAAGACGTTAAAAAAAACAATGTAATAGTTGATTTAAACAATGTACATTGATTTCTTGATACAACTGCCTGTGGTCTTTACTTGACTCTTGTTATTGATGTTACTGTTCAGGCGGTAGATCTGAATATAAGAAATTTAGAATAGTATAGTATTACTAAAAAAGAAATGTTATATAATAGAAACTATTTAATGTTTATATAATGTATTATAATTATATAATAGAAACTTTTATAATAGAAATATATATATATATATATATATATATATATATATATATATATATATATATATATATATATATATATATATATATATATTACTGCCTGTAGGACCTACGGTGTATGAAAGACGGGTCGTACGCCTAAGGAATTAAAGCCGCCTGGTTTTGGCAGTCGCCGCGAACTGTGCTGGTTAGGGATTTTCTTTTTCCCCCAGACATAAAAAAATCCGTCACTTTACCGAGGATTCGAACAGGACTCCTGAATGGGAAACCGATATTTTAGCCACTCGGTGAGACGTTCCCCACCACTGTGAATAAAGTTACTTGCGTATCCTTTGCAGGACGTCGCAGTCAACAATATTTTTTGGGCTGTTTGTATTTTCTTGGCAAGTTTACGATCAGTAGCTTGTCATTGCTTTCTAAACGGCCAGCACTCACACCATTGTATGGAAAATAACAACGCCTGTGACGCATCCGAGCAAACATTCAAGAGTCTCAGGGTGAAGATCAAGTTTCCCAATGCCAGAAAGACGACAGTGTGGGTTCAATTAGGCGAATCGTTGTCCCGTGTTTTAGAAGAAGAACAAAAATACAAATCATTTGAAGAGTATGGGAAAGAGGGCTTGCGCTAGGTGTAGCAACATCTAAAAACCAGGTACACAATTCTATCCCGAGCTGAATGTTTCTGCAGGAACAGGCGGAAAACCCGGAACGTGAGAGATTCGTCTGGGAACCATACAAGTTTGCACGGGACTTGTTCGAACAGCCGCGATCCGGAATCCTCAACGTCAACAAAGAGGAGCTTTAGAACCACCTCGTGACGACATACTCCGATGCCTAACGGGACGTCCCACTTGGAGTGATTGAAGGGCTCAAATGACCGGAAAGACCAACTGCGGATTTCAATGCCTTTGGTGTGGAGCAAGGTGGCTGTGGTATTTAAGAAAGCAAGAGGAAATTCGGCACCAGGGCCCAAAGGTGTGCCTTACACAGTCTATAAGAGGTGCCCGATTGTCCACAAGAAACTACACAGGATACTGAGATCCGAGTGAACACACAATCGGTTCAGCACGGAGTGGAACAAATCCAACGGAATCTACTTTCCGAAAGAGCAAAACTCAGTTGGTATTGCCCAATTCAGACCGATTTCTCTCTTGAACGTCGAGGGGAAGATATTCTTCTCGGTCATGTCAAGCCGAATTACGAAGTACTTGATGAAGAACAAGTACGTAGAGACAGCGGTTAAAAAAGGGGGATGACCTGGTGTCCCCGGTCGTCTCGAACACGGCACCATGATCTGGGAAGCTATTCAGAGAGCGAAGACGAAGGAGGAGGAACTCCACGTGATATGGTTGGATCTGGCCAACGTGTATGGGTCAGTGCCCCACCAAATGTTGTGGCATGCATTCAAGGTGTATCAGGTGCCCGAGAACATTACGGAAATGCTTATGCGGTACTTCTGGGGCTTCTATCTTCGTTTCAATACGAAAACGTTCACGACCAGATGGATAGACCTTTAGGTGGGTATTGCCATGGGATGTACGATGTTGCCGATATTATTTGTCATGGCCATGCAGGTCATCCTGGATGCGGCATCCTGCTACGCACATGGTCCGAAACTCGGCGATGGAAACAACATTCCGCCGCTTAAGGCCTTCAATCCTGACACCGAAGGAGAGGATGCTCACAGCATTCTCCACAGACTCGACGATCTGATTCGCTGGTGCAGGATGAGCTTTAAGCCCAAGAATTCTAGAAGCCTGTCGACCTTGAAGGGTAAAGAGGCGGAAAGGTTGTTTATGGTTGCCGGGACAAGCGATTCCCACGGTGCTAGAGGAACCTGTAAAGAGTCTCGGTCGTGTGTACGATTCATCCTTGACAGACAGGAACGCGGTGGTACAGATGCAAGAATTCATGGCGAACGGCTTGCGCACCTTCGATACAACCAGGCTGAAAGGCAAATTCAAAATCTGGTGTCTCCAATTCACGCTTGTTCCGAAGCTTATGAGGCCGCTGCTGACATATGATGTAGACACGACCACAGTGCAAGCAATGGCGGGGAAGATAAACAGGTACATACAGAGATGGCTTGGAGCACCAACATACCTCGCGACTGCCGCACTATATTGCAAGCAGCGCAAGTTCGTCCTCCCGTTACGGTCCCTCATGGAGGAATAGGGATGATGTTGCGCGAGTCTCCTGATGAATCGGTCACCACCTCAGCTCCCGCCCTGAAAACGGAAAGGAAGTGGAAGGTCGTCAGCGCCGTCGAGGATGCCCAGGCAGCACTCCTGGTGAAGGAGGTCATGGGACACACCCAGTCGGACAGACGGGGGTTCGGCTACCATGAGAGAGACCCGATGTGGTCCAAGGCGACGACTAAAGAACGCAGAGACCTGGTGGTTAAGGAGATCCGAACGGGAGAGGATGACGAATAAGTCCGTGTGGCTTCCCAACAGGCGCAGCAGGCTCAGTGGATGTCATGGGAAGAGGTACTGCAGAGATCTCTTACCTGGAATGATATATGGATGGCATCACTGCGCTTAAGTTTCGTCGTCCGATCCCTCTACGATGTCTTGCTATCAATTGCAAACTTAGTCAAGTGGTGGAAAACCACCGACTCGTCCTGTCCCCTCTGTAAAAAGGTTCAGAGAGGGGAACGATAGTGCGAGGGACTGGGAACTGACCGTTGATCTAAAGGGCCGTGGAAAATACCCTGAGATGATCCGAAAGTTTGGCTTGCGACCTGACATCGTACTTAGCTCCTCGTCAGCCAAGGAGCTAACGCTGATTGAGCTGACCGTCCCTTATGAGTCAAATGTTGAAGAGCAGCATACGTACAAAATGAAGAAGTACGAAGACATGGTCGCGAGTCTTAAGCTTTAAGAGTCAGGCTATTCGCCGTTGAGGTAGGCGCGAGAGGCAAATGGGAATTAAAGGACAATCGAGAACTCGGGCTCAAATACAGCCGTGTGTATATTAAACAGTGTATTTTAAACATACTTTGTTTAACAGTGTATATTCAACCGTGTATATTCAACAGTGCATAACCAACAGTGTATATTCAACAGTGAATAACCAACAGTGTATATTCAACAATGAATAACCAATTGTGCATATTAAACAGTGTATATTGAACTGTGTATATTATGTACATATTACATATACACCCAAATATGAGTATTATTCATATTTCATGTACACCCAGAGTATTTCAGGATCCTCGCCTGTGCTACGGAGTTCGTGTACTGAGCTGAGTTTCTCCAGACTTTGATTTGAGTTAGGAGGAGAACGGAGCATTTATGGGTTGCACCCGTGTGCCGTGATGTTGATCCATCGACTAAACTAAACTAAACGAAACATTTAATACTATATACGTAATATATGTAATATATATGCAATAGTGTATATTAAACAGTGCATAAGCAACAGTGTATATTTAATAATGTATAACCAACAGTGTATATTCAACTGTATATATTTAACAATGTATATAGCAGTCCTAAGTGGCATTTTGAGAGATTGTTTACTGAAACTCTTATTCCTCAGCTTCTTCCTGGTCGTTCTCAGACAGTAAATAGTTAGTGCCAGATCCATATATCCACGTCCCGTGTTGTTATACAAGGACGTGTATTACAAGGAAGTGTATTAATGGCGTGTATATTTACGCTCATTACTGTTAGAGGAGAAATATGAAAGGTGATGGCAGTCAGGGGGTATTGCTGCTGTCATAACCCACATAAACAGAGAACCGATGAACTAATTTTGAACATTTGTAACTGGTACCATTTGTACTGGGACCTTTCGTTGGCTGTTGAGTAAGATAACGGAGCTCGCATGATAATACTCCAGTGTAATGATGTCAGTGATTTACTCATCTCATATTAGATAGTATATTGTATGGTTAAATGACATCAATAACATCCAAAAGGAAGAGCATTATAGAAATGAATGTAAAGAGGCTACAAAAATAGTCAGACAGCAGAAGCGAGAATATATGAGTAATATAATCAAAGATATGGAAACTAATCACCAGAAAAATGAATCCAGAAAATTTTTTAAAGAACTGAAGTCAATGAAACGAGGGCACCAACAAAACACATATGGTTTAAAAGACAAAAATGGGAATATGATAAATACCAATGAGGAAATGTGCAACACATGGAAAGAATATTTTATTGAATTACTAAATTGTGAAGCTCCAAGTAACATTTTCTCACAGGAAGAGGTTCTAACATGCGAACCACAAATTGAAGAACCTACATTTGAAGAAATACTATATGTAATCACACGACTTAAAAACAATAAGGCAACTGGGACTGATGGAATTGCTGCTGAATTTATAAAGGCAGGTGGCCATGCATTACATCTAAAGCTATACGAACTAATAATAAAAATCTGGAGGACAGAAGAATTACCCCATGACTGGAAAGAGTCATTATTGATACCTATCTTTAAGAAAGGAGACAAGTTCCAATGTGGAAATTATAGAGGAATATCACTACTGTCCACAAGCTATAAGATACTATCCGCAGTATTACTAAATAGACTAAAACCATATTCAGAAGACATATTAGGTGACTACCAGGCGGGTTTTAGACAAAACAGATCAACAATAGATCAGATATTTATCTTACGACAAATAGCAGAGAAACATTGGGAATATAAAAGAGATCTCCATAACATTTTTGTGGATTTTAAAAAGGCTTATGATAGTGTCCATAGGAATAGTCTATGGAATGCTATGCAGGAATTTGGAATACCAAGGAAGTTAATCAACATGACCAGACTATGCATGGAAAATACTTATAATATAGTAACATATAAAGGCAGGAAATCAGACCCCTTCCAAATAACATCTGGCTTGAAACAGGGTGATGCACTATCGCCGCTACTCTTCAATGTGGCTCTAGAGAAAGTTGTAAGGAAGGTAAAGGAGGAATGTGATATTGGAGGAACATCCAAGCTGCTTGGTTATGCAGATGATATAGATATTATAGGGCAAAGTGAACAAAAGACATTGGAAATATTGACTCACTTAATGGAAAAAGCCCAACAGATGGGGCTGGTTATCAACCAAGATAAGACAGAATATATGGTAATTTCAAGAGACGGAATGGCTAGAAACTCTGGCCACATACAAATAGATAATATGACCATTAAAAGAACGGAAACATACAAATACCTGGGTACGATCTTCAACTGCTCCAACATCATAAGGGAAGAAATACAAACTAGAATCAACTCTGGAAATAAGATATACTATGCACTACAACATCTACTAAAATCAAAGGCGCTATCTCGTAACACCAAAATCACAATATACAAAACACTGATCAGACCAGTTGTGCTGTATGGCTCTGAAACCTGGAGTACAACGAAAGGAGACGAAGCCTTGGTACAAACCTTTGAGAACAAAATTTTAAGACGCATCTTTGGACCCATTAGGGATACACAAAGTGGAGAGTGGAAAAGAAGAAGTAACAAAGACATTTATGATCTGTTTAAGTCCCCGCTAATCACTGGTATCATGAAGGCTAATAGACTACAATGGCTGGGGCATATAGAAAGAATGGAAGATAATAGGGAAACAAAACTCGCTTACACTCAGGAAATAAATGACCGTAGACCCCGAGGTAGACCAAGAAGGCGGTGGAGAGATAATACATGTACAGACCTACAAGCACTTGGAATCAACGACTGGCAAGAGAAGGTCCACCAGAGAGACGAATGGAGACGGATTGTATTTGCAGCAAAGAACCTCAATGGCTCGGAACGCTGAAGAAGAAGAAGAAGAAGAAGATATTAGATAGTGTGTCAGGTCTTAGTCAGATATGACTGAGCTACCATATGACAGTAGATGGTACTACATGCTTTCTGTTAGCACCGAATGTTGTGCGGCGCTTACCAAACCCGACACCCCACATTGTGCCAACGGCTTCGGGTAGAAGAGCGCAATTGGGAGGGTACAAGCGTTATCCTGGTGTGAGGAAATGCAATCTAAAGACAAAATGTCATGGCAGGGCAGATCCGACCCCAAGGTTTGGTTGGCAGCTGGTCTAGGATCTAAGCTTCGACAGGCGGACAGTTAGAGCATTGCTTAGCTGATCCAGCAGCTTCTGCAGCTTGTCTTGTTCCAGTTGTATTAAATTATATACCATTCCTCTGTAGTGAACTAGGCAGGCCGAGAGAGGGATCGTGCTGCATGGGTAACACATGGTCTCTATATATTAACCCAGGCTTTGTGCTATGGAGAGGTATAACTCCATCTCTGGTCTTAACCGGTCTCGGAATCAAAAAGAGATATAGCAGTTGCGGGTTATAATTCCTTATCAATTGGCGTAGACATGGGGCGCCACAAGTTGCCTCTGACGGTGGGAGACACCTACAGGTGTCACTGATCAGCTACCCCCTGCCTCAGGCTGAGCAGCCCCCGGCCAATTGGGTGCTGATCTGCCAATGCCTGCCTGGTTCAATAGATGCTTGGGGCTAGGACAAATCTGACTCGAAGGCTGTAAAACCAATGCACCAAGTAATACTAAAAAGAAAAATAGAAACTTCAAGCTACGGTTTGCAACCTGGAACGTAAGAATCATGTGTCCAGGATTGTCCAATGACCTGACGAATTTTGAGGATGTGAGAAAAACGGCTGTGATTGATGCCGAACTCAATCGTCTTAAAGTTGATATTGCTGGCCTGCAGGAGACTCGTCTCGCTGAGGAAAGGTAACTCAGGGAAAACTATTACACCTTATTTCAAGGGTAGAAGGCTGGCAGAAAAAAAAAGGCAACATGGTGTGAGCTTTTCAGTGAAGAATTCGCTACTGGGAATGGTTGAAATTCCAGCTGGAGGTAATGAACATCCCTGCGTTTGGCAACCTTTTGTGGTTTTTACCTCCATTATCACTGCATATGCACAGACACTCTATTCCTCTGATGATGTGAAGAATTCGTTTTATAAGGAGTTAGATTCTGTGATCAAGGCAGTTCCAAAATCTAACTACATTTATATGCTCGGTGATTTCAATGCTCGTGTGGGCAAGGACTCTAGTTCATGGTCAGTGTGCCTTGGAAAATACAACATCGGTCGCATGAATGAAAATGGGCAAAGCTGTTGAAGCATTGCACCATAAATGACCCATGTATTACAAATGCCATTTTTTAAACAACAAAAGAGCTGCATAAGGTCACATGGAAATATCCGAAATCCGGCCATTGTCATCCGCTGGACTTCATCATCGCACAGAGATAACATATGAACCAAACACCATTAACTCGAAGTTACCACATTGCTGACTGTGATACAGATCATTCTTTGGTTGTCGCAAAGGTTAGATTGAGACCAAAGAGAATATACACAGCTAAACACAAATCTAGCTCCAGGATTAATTTTATTAACACTCACGATCCTGATAAGTGCTTTGAGTTCCAACAGCAACTTGAAGACGCTTTCAATCATACATCAGAAAATTGTACACCTAGTGAACATTGGGGTAAGCGTAAAGAAAATCTTTATAAAACAGCGGTAAGGTTTTACGGCTAAGTGGATGATAAGATCCAGGACTGGTTTGCGGCAAGCAGCCAGACACTGCAGTCCTTGATTGATGAAAAGAAGATAGCTCTCATAAGAAAGAAGCAAAGAACAACGCGTAACACTCACAATGAGCTGAAGCAATCTAGGAATGATGTGCAGAAGGCTGCCAGGCAGTGTGTAAATGACTGTTGGATCAGATTATGTGAGTCCATTCACAATGCAAGTGATAAGGGAAACATCAGAGGCATGTATGAAGGAATAAAGAAAGCATGTAGTCCAATAATCAAAAGAAGTGCACCACTGAAAACCTTGACTAGAGAAATCATCACTGATAAGAAACGGCAGAGGGATACATGGGTAGAGCACTATATGGAGCTTTACTCAAGTGAGACAAAACTAGCGGATGATGCACTCAACGCCATAGAGGTCCTGCCAACTCTTGACCACCTGGACACACTTCCCACTATAACAGAAGTTAAGTGTGCTATAAATGAACTTGCATCTGACAAGGCTCCATGTAAGGATGGGATTCCAACAGAGGTAATCAGGAGTGGGCAAGATTCACTCACTCTACAGATCCACCAGCTAATAGAGCTATGCTGGCGAGAAGGACAAGTCCCACAGGACTTCAAAGACTCAAGCATCATAACACTGTACAAGAACAAGGGCGATCGGAGCGACTGTAACATCTATAGGGGTATCTCACTTCTATGTATTGTTGGAAAAGTATTTGCCAGAATTGTTCTGCGCAGACTTCAAGTCCTAGGAGATCAAGTCTACCCCGAATCACAGTGTGGCTTCCGACAGAACCGGTCTACCAATGATATGATATTCTCATTGCGATAAATGCAAGAAAAATGCCGTGAACAGAATCAACCACTGTTTATTGCCTTTATCGACCTCACAAAGACATTTGGTTTGGTCAGTCGTGAGGGTCTGTTCAAGGCACTAAAGAAGACTGGCTGCCCACCAACTCTTCTGTCCATTGTGGAATCGTTCCACACAGACTTGAAGGGTATAATCAACTTTGATGGTGCAACTTCAGAAGAGTTTGAAATCAAGCGTGCTACTAGCTAAAACCGTCTTTGAAATATACTTTTCACTTCTACTGAAATATGCCTTTCGTGATCAGTATGGTGGTATTGTTATGCAGCCTTCACCTAGACCCTTAGGCCACCACATCTGACATTTGCGTGCGTCTTTGACCAGGTTAGCATTCTTGGGGGACTCTCACTTTTGTGGTGCCGTTCACATCCCAGCTTGTCAGGCTAGAACAGTCGGATACTTCACGATAAGCCTTCAATGGAATGCGAGTACAGTCTGTAAGCATTATCCGCCATCCAAGAGAGTCTTCTATAGTTGCAGAGCCGACACATATTGCTCTGGCGATGGGCTCACCGAGGGAATCGTCCCGTCCTGCTCATGGCTGCTTTAATTCCTCACTTAAATATATTGGACATTTTGTTCGCTACGGGCCGCTCCCCGCGCAAACCAGGTCTGTCTGAAGACAATATCCACTCAGCGAGCTTTCGATTCGGACATGTGCTATTCATTGTGCTCGGAAGACATATATAGTCAGAGCTGTTCCGGACACAAGGACATTCTGAAAACTAGATAGAGTTGTTCCGGGTACGACGGACATTCAGAAAAGTAGCTAGTCAGAGCTGTTCTGGTCACAAGGACATTCGTAAGATTAGATAGTCAGAGCTGTTCCGGGCACGTAAGACATTTCACTCGGACGTTTTTGCGTTGTGCCGATTTTTATTTGCCACCTTTTTGCCGGAACATCCGACTTCGGCGGGCGTTTTTTAATGAGGCTAGCCTTCCTCGGGTTTCGAGGGACATTAGACTTAGTGTTGTGGTGTCGCCCACATCTCAGCTGGTCAAGGCAGCGGACTCTACAATGCTCAGAGATTGAAGGAGACGACCAACATTAGAAGGGTACGGATTTGCTATTTGCAGATGCTGCTGCAATTAGACCCACTCTGAGGAAGAATTACTACGTCTACTATCTGCATTCTCCAACGCTTGTTCTGAATTTGGTTTAACAATTAGCAAAAGAAGACACATATTATGTCACAATGTGCACATGGGGTACCATACATCTTTATTGACGACGCCGAACTGGAGATAGTAGACCATTTTACATATCTAGGATCAGAGGTAAATAGTAAAATATCCCTAGATCAGAAAATCAACATCAGGATTGGTAAGGCAGCAACAACAATGAACAGGTTTACAAAAAGAGTCTGGGAGAACAGGAAGCTTACTGCCAAAACAAAAATCCGTCTCTATCAAGTCTGTGTCCTTAGTACTCTTTTTTATGGCAGTGAAACCTGGACAACCTACTCACACCAAGAGAACAATTTAAACAGCTTTCATATGCGGTGTCTGCGAAGAATTCTTGGTATTAAGTGGCAAGACAAAATCACAAATACTGACGTATTGGAAAGATCAGGTTGTGTGACGGTTTGTTCAATGCTCAGTCTTCGTAGACTTAGATGGATAGGACACGTTAGTCGGATGGATGATGGTAAAATACCAAAGGACATTTTTTTCGGCTGTCGGTTTTTGTGTGTTTCCTGTTCTCCCAGACTCTTTTTTTTTTTTTGCAGGGGAGAAATAGGGAGCAAACAGCACCAGGAGTTACAGGCGACAGTAGATAAAGTGATTGACTGGTGCACAGAAATGAGTGCTGTCATCCACCCGGAAAAGGCGGCTGTTTTGTGGTGCTCTCTGGACAACAGGATTGTAAGAGCTGATGTCCCAAGCCTCGCGATAGATGGTAGAAATGTCAGCAGAGAGAACAAACTGAAGTATCTGGGGATCACATTTGACAGGAGCCTATCCTTCAAGGACTAAGTGGAGACGGTCGTGACAAGAACTCAAAAGGGACTCAATGCACTTAAAACTATGGCTGCAATGGACATAGAGCAGAGAATGCTTTTCACACTATACCAGCACTTGATCCTCTCAGTAATTGATTATGGATTAGGTCTGCTTACTATCTCAGAGAGTCATCTGGTGAAGTTAGAGCGCATACAGAACGAAGCTATGCGGGTCATTCTGGGATGCACTAGAGACACACCAGTAGTGTGTATGCGTTACATCCTTGGTCTGCCGACTGTTGCTGGTAGGCTCAAGGTGATGCAGGCGAAGGCATACCTCAGAGTAGCTGCAGACACGGACCACCCACTGCATGAGGCGCTGGACGCAGTTAAGGGTCAGCGACTGATAAGAGGGAAATCATGGATGGCTCAGGCGGAGGATAAGATTAGACAGGTGTGCCTCTTGGTGAACATTAGGCTTGGAGAGGAGTGGGTTAGAGTGCTAGCGGAGCAGTCAGACTTGTGCAGAGTTATAATCGCATTAAGCCGGGAGTGCAGGGAGTGGCCAGCAGGGGCAACGGAAGTGGAAATCCAGCAACTAATTCAGGACAATGCTCACTCGAGTGATGTGATTATCTACACAGATGGTTCGGTGTCAAGAGGTGAGAGAAGTGGCTGGGGGTTCATAGCCAAAGCTAATGGTCGATGTTTGGGGCAGGAGAGCCTGGCATATGATACCACAACATCCAGCTTAAGAATGTAAGTGGAGGCAGTCACTGCGGCTCTCCGCTGGATGGAGAATACGACACACACACACACACACACACACACATCGTGATTGTAACTGACTCAGAAAGCATGCTGACGAGGGTGAGAACGGGCAGACTTCGTGCGGAGTGGCTTGCTTCGCTTCGGAGGTCACGGGTGACAAGCATCGCCTGGATCCTTTCTCCGGGGCATGCCGGTGAGCTGGGAAAAGAACAGGCGGACAGATTGGCTGGCTCTGCAGAACTTGGTGGAGTATTGATACATGACAAGGTAGACGTGGTTGCGGCCTTGTGGGAGCACGTGCACACCTCGGAGGAGCAAATGGATTACCATGGTCTGGCAAGAATGAGACGACGACGAGTGACAAAGGGATCTGGCCGGCGCTCAACGCTCAAAGGAAAGGCGAGACGGACTTATAATCAGATTGCTACTGGTACTATTAGTGTTGGAACTCTTTGCTGGCTGCTGAGGATGGGGACGGAGCACTTATGGGAATGCTCCGAATGCTGTGATGTCGATTCCTAAATCAATCAATCAATCAGGACATTTTTTTTTTTTTTTAGGTGAATTACAGATGGGAAAGAGATCTCAGGGTCAGCCTCTACTACTATACAAAGATGTGTGTAAGCCGGACATGATTAATACAGGTATTGATAATGCTCATTAGGAGCAAATCGTCGCTGAACGTTTTGCATGGAGAGCATATATCAGAGATGGAATACAGATAAAGGAGAAAATGACTCCAGATAGGTCAGAACTGAACGTATGAGACGTAAGATGGTACGTGATGGTGAAAATGACCATGTGTTAACATGCATCCACTGTGGACGAACATTTACAGCGTGAATTGGCCATATCAGTCACATTCGCTAACGACATGTATTGTAGTTATTATGCCTTTTTGAAGCACAATGTAATAAACTATCGCCTGTAAAGACGTCAAGATGCCAATGCATGATTAGATAGTACTTTAATATGTTGTGGTTTGTTCATAATCTACAAATGATGACCTGTTATTGTCTTGAAAATTAATTACGGGCATCATTTTACGTGGAGTTAGAATGTGGCCATTGTGCCTTTAGAAAAACTGGTACCACTAATGTTGTTGTTTCTTAATTGTTGCTTGTTGTTGTTTTATTTTGTTATAGACATCCTTGTAGTGGCTCTAAAGAAAAATGATGAGAACACCTTGGAAGGATAGAGAGAGCAATGAAGTTATTTTGAAAGAAGTTAACTAACGAAGAGAACTGGGTCCTCGCCTGAGAAGAAAGCAGCTTTCATTATCTGAGCATATCATGAAACAGTCCACATTTTTGGGCACGTCATGAGTAGGGTAAAGCTGGAATATGTCGTTACAACCGGAAAGCTGAGGGAATGAGAAGCAGGGGGAGACCATGAGAGAAGATGTTGGGCAGTTTGAAATCTTGGCATGGAGGACCTTCTGTATATGAAATGATTGGCAGTGCACGAAACACAGTGGTGTGGACAGACAATATCACCAATGTTAACGGCATTGACTATAAGAAAAGGAACCTTGTAATTTAAATATGGAATATTCACAAGGACAGTAAAGTCGCTGGAGGCAACAATCTGGTTACCTATGTTGTTGATATCTGCATTCATTCCTTGCAGGAAACCATTAGCAAGATTCTGCTTAAGTGAACCCAGGTTCTTGGCCAGCGTCTGGCGCATATTGTGCATGCTTGACTGCATTTGGTGATTAAACTGCTTCATGGATTTATCAAACTGTTCTCTTTCTGCTTCTGTCATGGGCCTGTAAAATAACTTACAGCGTGAATGAAACTTAGAAAATTTCGGATACAATCAGTGCATCAATTTATATGTATTTACTTACATTCGTAGTATACAAAGACCTGACTGAAGACATTTCCCACCTGTCTCACACAGGAAGACAGATGCGTGAAAAACTTAACAAGTTAGATGGGAGGTCACAACGATTAGGTTTAAAAAATAAATAGGGGAAAGACAAAGATAAAGAGAAAAAAAACTAAAAGTTAGTTGCATATCCTTTACAGGACGAAGCAGTCAATTCCATCATTATTGGTTGTTTGTGATTCCTGGAAAAGTTTAAATTCAGTACTTTGCCATTGAGTTCTGAACGACTGGCACTCATACCATTGTATGGAAATACCAATGCAAGGCGGTCTTCTGCCAAATCGCCCGCAGCTGTGTTTCGAACGCGGTATGCGGGATTACGAATTGCATTTGTAACCTCTTCGACACAGAAAATAATAAAGCCAACGTAAAACCGCACTTCGAGATATGAATTTATACGACTATTTAGGTAGCAATATAGACAAAGATAGATTAACGATATTTTTAATAATACAAAAGGCCGCGAAGCTGTTTTAGCACTAGGAAATTTGTGTACTTCAAAATAAATTAATCTTCGCACCAAATTTAGAATATTCAATTCTAAGGTTAAAAAAGTACTGCTTATGGATCAGAAACATTTGGCAAAGGTCTAAACCAATTACAAACTACAAACATTCATTAATTGGTGCCTAACAGAATTACGAATGTGGACATTGTGGAGAAATATATGCAAATACCAATTAATCAAGAGGGGAAGAAAAGACCACAGTGATGGAATGGCCATACATTGAGAAATCCTGATATATAATATAACTAGGAACGCCTTTGTCTGGAATACACACGGGACAAAATATAGAGGTATGGCTGAGGACCTATGCGCCAATGAGAGATAACGGCGAAAGAAGAACAAATTAAGCAGATCTAGTACAGTGGTTTTCAATCGGTGGGGAATTCCCCCGGTGGGGAATTTTAGGGTTTTCGGGGGGGGGGGGGGGGAGGTTAAAAGGTTAAGATTATTTCAAGATCGCATTAATACAAGAACCAGTTACTTGATATTGTTTTTCCCTCTAAACTTTACGGTTCTGTACTTCTCACACTAATGAAATTCGTTTTATAACGTAAGTAGACTCGCAAATCACGGTTTATGTAGATGTCTAGACTTGTTCTAGTATGTGTTATTAAATTTAGCTTCCATTTTCATGTATACTGTGTAAGGGTGGGGGGGGGGGGGAGGAAATTTATAGGGAGGAAATTCGAAAAGGGGGGGGGGTGACGTTCTGAACGTATGGTAAAGGGAGGCATGGGCCAAAAAAGGTTGAGAACCACTGATCTAGTAGATAACAGTGACGGTTGAAGAAATGCATAGTTGTACGTATTCTTTAGTTGCCTTCTCTTGGTCTTTACATTATAGTCGATCATTGCCACAGCTAAAGATAATGGCCTCCTATTCCACTTCATCCTGGCATGCTGAATAAATGGCAGTAGACACACATCTTCCTAAACAAACCGGGGTCCATGGATTATTTGATCATTATCATTTCGGTCGCCTTCATTCCCACAATATTTCCATTTACCCATTTTATTAGGCTGAATCGACCCCAGCAATACCACCCCAAAGATGTATGTAGATAGCTACTAGGCCACAACGCTTCCCGAGTTTGACTGGTGATGTCAGCCATCCGGTTACTTGCATTGTGTCAGACAATCCACTGCTTTCAATATAAACTTACATTTATAAAGTACAGTGCTCATGCTCCTCCCCCTGCTCCTCCCCCTGCTCCAGCTCCTGCTCATGCATCTTCTTCTTCTTCTTCTTCTTCTTCTTCTTCTTCTTCTTCTTCTTCTTCTTCTTCTTCTTCTTCTTCTTCTTCTTCTAGCACAATATGTCCAATACGCTTAAGGCATGTAAATGAGTCCTTCACTAACTTTTATTTGTAATTTTAATTTATTTACTGAACCCCTAATTATACTCAATGTTTTGCGTATCCTTTTACAGGACTTAGCTGTCAACAGCAGCATCTTTCAGCTGTCTGTTGATCTCTTGGCAAGATTACGCTCAGTAGTTTGCCATTGCTTTCTGAGCGGCCGGCTCAGTATCCGCAAGTCACGAGCGGGGGTCGAACCACCTCAGTTCTCGCTCCGCTGCGAGACTCTGCGTGATAAACGGGATTACAGAGAGAAAGTGTTGTAACCCCACAGCCAGAGAGACCGGCCCTAATTATACTACATCACACTAATTGTTCCCTTGCACTGCAATCATGAAATATTACTTAGGAGAAAAATACATTATGTACTGTATGTATAATGTATGCTGGTCTCACCTACGCTGGGCTAACGTAAGCTAGTCTAATGTAAGCTGGTAGAATTATGCTGTACTAACGTATGCTGGAATAATGTATGCTGTTCTATAGTATACTGGTCTAACGTATTCTAGTCTAATGCAAGCTGATATAATGTCAATCAATCAATCATGTGCCATGCCGGAAAGCGTGGGCGGTCATGACTCGCCATTTCTCTCGATCACCAGTGTCGTGGATCAGCTCAGTGTTCCTGTCTCGTCCATGCCATGTGGCCAAGCCATCCAGGTATTTTCCTCTCGGTCTGCCTCTTGGTCTGTTTCCTTCGATCTTCCCAGTTGTCACCAACTTCTCCAATCCATTTCTTCTCATAACTTGTCCAAAAATGTTGACTGTCTAATCTCTCTAATCAGTTTACGATGTTCATTTGTCTCCTGTAGTACTTGGTCATTGGTTTTTCTGTCTGTCCATGGTATTCTTTGCATTCTCCTCAGAAACCATATTTCTGCAGCCATCAGATATTTTTCAGCTTGACTGCATAATGTATGCTTGTCTAATGTATACTGGTCTAACGTAAGCTGGTCTAACGCATACTTGTCTAACGTATACTGGAATAATGATGATGTTCTATAACGTATACTGGAATAATGTATGCTGGTCTAAGGTATATTTGACAAACGTATACTTGTCTAGCGTACACTGTTTAACGTATGGTGATCTAATGTATGCTGTTGTAACGTATGCTGAAATAATGTATAGAGGAATAATGTTTACTAGTTTAGTTTTGTTTAGTTTAGTCGATGGATCAACATCACGGCACACGGGTGCAATCCATAAGTGCTCCGTTTTCCTCCTAACTCAAATCTGTGTCTGGAGAAACTCAGCTCAGTGCACGAACTCTGTAGCACCGGCGAGGATCCTGAAAATACTTTGGGTAGATTTTTAACTCAAAATATTTGCCCGGGCAGCGCCGTTAGGCTACTCTTTTTCGATTTCCAACTGCCAAGGGATTTTTTACGTGCGGACGGGCGACCGATCTCACAACCCAGAGACCAGGGGAAATTTATTACTAGAAAACCACGTGAAAAATCCCGGCATCACCGGGGCTTGAACCCGGGACCTCCAGCACTCGAGGCGGACACTATCCCTCGAGACCACGCAGCTCCCCCTATTTACTAGTCTAACGTATACTGATCTAACGTATACTGGTCTATCGTAGACTGACATAACGTATGCTGGTCTAACATAAGCCGGCCTAATGTATGCTGGAATAATATATCCTGGTCTAACATAAGCTGATATAACGTATGCTGGTCTAACATAAGCTGGTATAATGTATGCTGGCCTAAAGTAAGCTGGTATAATGTGTGCTGACCTAACCTAAGCTGGTCTAATGTATACTGGTCTAACGTAATCTTGTCTAACATAAGCTGGTCAAACGTATCTTGGTTTAACGTATCTTGGTCTAACGTATGCTGGTAACGTGAAGTAACTGCACTCCATACAACTCTCCTAAAGTGTGATCTTTTTCTTATATTTGATGTCGCATAGCGTTTGTGATCATGTTTGTCCACAGCCTTATGTCTAGTGTTTTGCTCAAATTCAAGATGCTACACTATCTAGTATCTTCCTTCTTGGTCTCCCTATACATATACTGCTATATCGTTTTCCAGCTGTGACGACATACGCCATCTTTCCAGTTCTTATGACATACCCAAAGATTATGGACTGTCGTCTTCTGATGCCTGTAAACTGCTCTCTTTTTTGAGTTTACTTCTTTCGATAAATCTTCATTACTCGTTCTATCCGTCGACAGTGTTCTCATTATTCTTCTATAAAAACACATCATATATATATATATATATATATATATATATATATATATATATATATATATATATATATATTGTAATAACAATTACTTCTGTTTTTGTTTTTTCTTTCTGTTTTTAATTTAAGTACATTACTTTGACCCTATTTTTGTATTTGTATCTATCATTTCTTGTAACTGCGTTTCATTTCAGCGAAAAGACTCATATCATCCGCATAACGAAGATTCAAGGTTCGATAAGAAGAAGCAAACTTTACCTGCTGAAACCATCGTTGCCATTGTAGCGGGTACACTTACAGTACTCCACCCTGACTCCGTTCATGAAAGAGTTGCTGATGCTGTTCATGCTGTAGCCATTCTTACAATATTTGATAGCCTTGCCATCTAATATATAGTTAGACGCATTTTTGCATTCCTCTTGTCCTTCTAGGCAATCAATGTCTGGAGGAATACAAATCTTAAAATAATGAAAATGTGGGTCTTTTCTTACAAGACATAGGAGACATTTGGAGAACGAAACAACGGACGAACTTTATTTTAAAGTGTAATGAATTGAGCACGCAGGCCCGTATGACATTCTGCCATTCTTATATTACGGCTTTCATACATTATTTAATCTCAGGCAACAACAATAACAACAACACCAACAACACCACCACCACCACCACCACCACCACCACCACCAACAACAACAACAACAACAACAACAACAACAACAACAACAACACAACAGAAAGGCCAAACATTAGACGCACTAAGACAATAATAAGCGCAGTACAAGGATGAGAATTATTACATTAGTAAAGGAATGAATGCAAAACACTAAACATTTGTTTAGGTTAGTTTAGTCGGCCAATCTACATCACGGCACACGGGTGTAACTCATAAGTACTCCGTTCTACTCGTAACTGGAGGCTGAGTCTGGAGATAGTTTGTTAGCTAGTTAGTCGACAGATCATTCTTATTGCACATCATACCATTCAGTCCATAATAGCTCTCATCTCCTTCTCAGCAAATCCCACAGCCTGTAGCAGCTAACGGCATCAGTCCTGTGTTGGTTTATCAATCTTCTTTGGCTTCCTGCGTAGTGTTCTTGTTAAGCCACACCTCTTTTAATTTGCTGTTCTCGCAGTCTGGCCATGTTTGTAGATTCACAGTCATCTCTTGGTCGCACAAGTCTTACTTCTCGTAGAACATTCAGAATGTCAGCCTGGTCAGTGGCGCGTCCGCCCTCCACAGTAGCCTTACCTGCGAGCTTGTCAGCCCGCTCATTTCCTTGTACTCCCGCATGACCTGGCACGAAGGTGAAACTAATCTTTGCCAGCCAAGACCGCTCCAGAGACATCAACCATTCTCTTCGGATCCACCCCATCTCTATCCTCTTGAGCAAGCTCATTGAGTCACACTAAGGAAACATGCCCTAGTGAATGTTTGTGTCTCGAGCCAGGTTATTGCTTTACTTACTGCCTTGACTTCCATAGTCAGGCTTCTTGTGGTCTCAACAAAAGCAACAGAGTCCTCCTTCACAATTTTCCCTCCGGTCTGAGCCGTAAATCAAATCAACTTTATTTTAAAAGGGTCACAAATTGGGCACACAGGCCCGCCTTATACATTGGGCCCTTCCAATCACTCGTCTGTCGTTCATCAAGAGCATTATACATTTACATAGGAAGAAAGATAAACATTATGAAATGAATGTTGTAAACATAATCAAGACAAATTACTATGTTATGAAGTATGAGGCCCATCTCCCAACTACCCATACATCACCCACCCACCCACACACAACCTCACCTACCACACACACACACACACAGACACAGGGACACATACATACCCACCAGCCATCCCATCCTCCTCCCGCACATCCCCCACCAACACACACTGCCCTCACCTGTTTCCCTAACCAAAACACACTCGCACCCCACAAACATCCCCCACCAACCCACACATCCCACACCCACCCACATACACATCCTAACCCACACATCCTCTTCCCACCCACACCTCCAACCACCCATACCACAGCCACATCTCCATCGACCACATATTCCCCACCCACGCACACACATCCCCCACCAACCCACACATAGCACATCCACTCACACATTCCCAAACCACACACACACTTCTCCACCAATTGACATCTATCTACCCCGACCCACATACATCTCCCTAACCACCTTTACATCCCCAATCCACTCACACACACCCCACCACCCACACATACATCTTCCACCCACCCACACATGCCCTACCCCAATCCCCCACCACACACGCCCCCCACCCGCACATCACGTACATCCTCTACCATGCAAAATATACCCAACCCACACACCGCAGGCATACCCCTCACCATCATATCCCACACCCACATCCCACCACCCACACATACATCCTCCACCCACGCACACATATGCCCTTACCCAATCCCCCACCACACACTTCCCCCACCCGCACATTACATACATCCTCTACCACGCAATATTCCCAAACCCACACACCACACACATATCCCCCACCCAAATACCACACAATATTCCCACCCACACCCACACATATACCCTTACCCATCCACCCCACATACCCACACCCAGACACACATACCCCACCCACACAATATCCCCAACCAACAAACCACACACCTCTCCCCACCCACACATGCATTCCCCACCCATCCACCAACACACACTCACTCACGAAAACATCCTCCACTACGCATCCACACACCCCACCCACCCACCCCCAAACAAACATCTCTCGATCACAATACCCCTACCCACACACATCCTTCACCCACTCACGCATCCCACCCCGATACATACACATCCCTCACCCACCTACACATTACACACCTCCACCCAAACATATTCCATCCACGCATACATCTCCCATCCATACACCCCACTACCCATACATACTTCTCCCAACCACCACACATCTCCTACTCACCCACACACATCCCCCACCCATACACCCATTCCCCGCACCCATCACTCACATCCCCTACACCACACACTATCACCCACCCACACACATATCCTCACCCATACCACCAAAAACAAACCCCCCATCCACACACCATGCACACATCCCCAACCAACACACCACACACGTATCCCAAACCCACACACCATACACTTCTCATTACCCGCCCTTACATCCCCAATCCACCCACACAATCCCCTACCCACACAACCCCGCCACCCGCACATACTTCCCCAAACCATCCACACATCTCCACCCACCCACACATATCCCCCCATACACACATCCTTCGCACCCGTCCCATACACATATCCTCCACCCATACACACATCCCCCACACCCATTCCCACACCCCTACTTTCACCCCCACACATCCATCGACACAACCCACCAACACCCACAAATATCATTACCCACTAACACCCACACACCCCAACCCATCCAAATCACATACCCCCACCCACATTCCCCCACCCACACACACATCCTCTACACATACTCATATATCCTCACATCTAGACACATACAAAATTCCTCACGTGAGCATTGAAACTAATATGAACAAACTCCCACACTTTACTCACACACATACACTGACAATTGTCGTGAGCAGTCTCATAAAAATGTTAAACATGGAGAAAAATGTGTACATAAACAGTGTGTGAAGTAAAAATAGTGATGCTCAGACACACACACACACACACACACACACACACACACACACATTCACTCTCACGCTCACTTATTCTGTCTCTCACTCAAACTACAGTAATGTACATGAGTTTACATTATAAGTGATAAAATCAAATGGTATTTAACTGATAATATGACAGATGAGAATACACAAACATATGGATTCGCGTGTTACATAACATGCGTGTTACATGACATGCATCTTCTCAGCTCTCTCTCTCTCTCTCTCTCTCTCTCTCTCTCTCTCTCTCTCTCTCTGTATTCTTACATATACAAACACTAACACGCATGCGCGCGCTCACACACACACGCTAACACATAAACTCTCCCACTGTCTCACTCTCTCTCTCTCGTTCTTTCACTCTATCTCTCTCTCACACTCACTATTTCCCCCATTCATTCACTCTGTCCATCTTCATTCACTTTATCTCTAACTCTCTCTCTCTCTCTCTCTCTCTCTCTATCTCTCTCTCTCTCTCTCTCTCACTCATACACAGACAGACACACACCCTCACGCTATCACTCAATGTTTCACTTACCCTAGCGCACTCACTCACTCTTTTACTCTTTCTCTCTCTCTCACTCTCACACACACACACACACACACACACACACACACACACACACACACACACACATACACTCTAACACTCATTCACTCACTCACACACACTCACTCTCTCACTCATTCACTCCTCACTTATTCACTCACTTACTCTCTAACTCTCACACACACAATCCTTCACACACACACACACACATTCACTCTCTCAATCACACTCTCTCACATATAAACATACGCATGAATATACGCACGCACACACTCCCTCACTCACTCTCACACATACACGTGCGAATGCATGCACTGACACATTCCCTCACCCTTTCTCAGCTCAATCACTCTCTCCACACACACGCATGCACGTGCACACACACACATTCACTCTCTCACTCTCTCTGACACCCACTTTCTCTCTCTCTCTCTCTCTCTCTCTCTCTCTCTCTCTCTCTCTCTCTCTCACGCACACACATATATAGTGAACAATTATAGTTAATTAATTATAATGAACAATTATAAAGAATAATTATAGTGAATAATTACACCAGTAAATGAATTATGGTGGCATATAGTCGGTATGGATTAAGTATTGAAAGAGTTAAATGTGTAGGGATGTCACAGCCTCACATAAGGGCGGTACCAACAGAGAATTAAGAGGAAGTGAAGAAGGGATAGAACTCCAGCTAAAGGGAAAGAACCGAGTCACTCGAAGGCTCGAATAATCTAGAGCCTTCTCGAAGGACCGGTCAGTGTGTCCACAGCCCCGTGGACACCGATGGGGCCCGCCGATTGCGGGGTCCACGAGAAACTCGGAGAGAGTTACCACCCGTGTCGGATTGCGACACGTGTGGAAAGGCAGACACGGACTGGACATCGAGGAAGCAACAGGGCTTACCTTAAGGGGGACTTGATAGTTAAAACCCAAGTGTATTTAGGGGTCTTATGCATATGTTAGATAGCTGATAGAGTTGTTATAATAATCATGTTTAATGTAAACTCCTGTGATACGCAACTTGTAGAGTGCTGGCTTGCGAAAACTCTCTTCGCCAGCTTACTGTAAATAAATGATGTTAGATTGCCTATGAACGGAGTTTGTTGCCTGTATGAGCCCGAGTTTCATTCCCCTAGATATCTAGGACGGTGACAGGCTATTTGGGGGCTAGCCGGTTTTGGCAAGCACAAGCATTACTTTCAGACAGCTCTTGGTTTTGCCAAGTAAAAAAAAATATCAACTTTCATAAATTACAAAGTTAAAACTTTGCAGCTATCATCGTACCATCTGTGAATTATTATGAGCTATTATAGTCCCTCTACAAAAATATTTGAAATTATGATGTCATTCATGAAATTTGACATTGACATGACAGTGACAATTACTTTGACAGTTACTAATTTTTTTTTTATTCCAACATCAGATTGTTCCGCGAAATATCTTGTGTATGTAACCTGTCCTCCAGCAGTGGCGAGAAAACAGGAAAACCAAACAAGACTACATTCGAGAAACCAGGAAAAATAAGATGAGTGTCATTTCATGCTCTATATATCCCTAAGCGATACTCATCCATGATTCATTGATGCAACATTTTTCATTGCATTGATTTTCATATATATATGCTAATCTCATAACCAAGTAAACCTGCTCGTGTAAATTTGAATGTAAACATTAAGGGAAATAACCAACTTTTGTACACCCAGACTAATTTCAAAGGGATTTAATTTCAATAAAGTGAACAATAATTAAAATACAAGATGTCAACATTAGAACAGTGCATTGAATTAGGAATTAGGTTAGGATATACTGACGAAAAACTTTCAGAATGGGCACAAAAGACACATTCAGAAAATATTGCACGAGAAGACAGAGCAATGGAAAGGGAAGAGAAAAAGATGCAAGCAGAAAGAGAAGAGAAAAAGATGCAGATGCAACTTGAGGCTGAAGAGAAAAAGATGCAAGCAGAAAGAGAAGATAAAAAGATGCAAATGGAAGCTGAAGAAAAGAAAATGCAACTGCAGGCTCAAGAGAAGAAGATGCAAATGGAGCTCGAAGCTGCGACCAAGCAAGCCCAATTAAACGCAGAAACACAGATAAAACTTAAACAAATGGAAATTGACCCCAACTTAGAAATGTCGGTAAACAAAATTAGAAGTAAAGAAGATGAACAAAAATACAACAAATATAAAGGCCTTGTCAAGCCGTTTTGTTCAGGAGATTCAATAAGCGCATACTTAGAGAACTTCGAGTGTTTGATGACTTACCATAAGGTCGCAAAAGTCGACTGGTCATTTATTCTGATGAGAAATTTAGCATTAGAGCCTTTAAAAGTGATAGAGACAGTTCCACAAGACATGAGGAAAGATTATGACTATTTAAAACAAAGAATACTCCAACATTTTTCACTAGATACAGCAGGCTATCAACTACAGTTCTCAAAATTAACCCCATTACCTAACCAAACGTTCATAGACTACGTGTCTACAGTCCAAGATATTTGTACAAAATGGATAGCCTCAGCAAAAACAAATAACAACCATGACAAACTGAAGGAGCTAATTATAATTGATAAAATTATTAGCACAATACCAACACCTTTTTCTAAATTTCTAAGGCAAAATGATTGTAAAACTATCCAAGAAATAGAAACCAAGTGGAGCGCATATTTTACCGTGAACCGCGATATTTTTCAATTAAATATGAACCAAAATGAAACATCAGCGGTTACAAACACCAAATATTCAAAACCAAATGAAAATAGGTTCAAACAACGCTCTAAGTTCACAAAATCAGTCATGTGTCAGTATTGTCATCTGACATACGAACAGTACGCGATGTGTGACAAATCACCGAATTATCCACATCATCTCCAAATGGTAGTGGAAAAACAAAAGAACAAAAGGAACGCATATCAGAGAGCGGTTAAATGTTATTTTTGTTCAAGTTATGGCCATTATTCAGCACGTTGTGACGGACGAAAGATGATGAAGCAGGCCAATGCCGCATTAATAGACACATCTTCAGATGAAGAAATTGAACAACAGAACGAATGCGACATCCAGAATGAAAGTGCGAGTGAGTTAGGTAATGCAGTACAAATCATTAACACCATCACTGATAACACATGTAACACCTGTAGAAAATGTCAGCTTGATACAACTTTGTTATGCGGCCACACAATCCCAGTGTCTAACGAAATGGCCAACGCAGCCTTAACATCAACAGGCAAGTTAAAGTTTGCAACAGGTTTTGTTAATAACAGACAATGTACACTAATACGAGATAGCGGGGCGACTCTTTGTGGAAATAAAAGAACATTAGTTAACGACAAAGACTACACACACAAATACGTAACGTGTCGCACATTCGCAGGCACTATCGAAAGATACCGCCTAGCACTTTCCGAAATTCGGACACCTTTCATATCAGAACAAGTGCTATGCGCAAGTACTAGAAAATCCTCCCGCTGAAATTATCCTTGGGAATCTTCCCAACATAAGATCTTGCTCTGATAAAGAAATCAAAGAATGGGAACAGAAAAACTGTATCCAAAAACCGAACAGCGATTCCACAATGAAAAACCACGCTTGCACGTCTCAAACTGCCAAAAGCACAAGGGAGACAACCGATGACGGAATTCGAAACGAATTCACAGAGGTGCAGAACACAGGGGCGGTTGAATCTTTCGATGACACCATCAAATCAACACCTCGAACTGAGGACGCCATAGATCCACACAATATTGAGCCTGTAAATGTGCAACAACATACACAATACGCTAACATATTGACAAGACAAATGACACACAAAACCCACAACGACCAACTTCAGGAATCACTACAAATAATTTCACCCAATATTACCACCACCGAGTTTATAGAAGAACAAAAAGCAGATCCAACACTTTCGCAATACTTTCGACTAGTAGGATTGAAGCCAAAATTGACTAAAAACGCTTCTTGGACATTTAGACTAAACAACATTTTAACGAGGTTATATACCAGAGATCAAACCACGTTACAGCAAGTGGTTCTACCTCAGTCACATCGTGAGAAAGTGCTACATATAGCCCATGACTCACCTTTCGGAGGTCATATGGGTTATGAAAAATCCAGGGCCAGAGTCCTGAGCCAATTTTATTGGCCTAAATTTTGCCGAGACATAAAAACCCATTGTAAATTATGTGATATCTGTCAGAAATTAATTAAGAAAGGTAAAAACCCTACGGCAGATATTCAGTCAACCACGACTGCCTCGAGACCATTTCAAATCGTGGCCGTTGATTTAGTGGGTCCTTTGTACCACATCTCAAACAAAGGAAATAGATACATTTTTACACTTGTTGATCTGTGTTCAAGGTGGGCAGAAATGATTCCATTAAAATCTATCTCCTCTAAAGATGTGACGGACGTATTATTACAGATATTCTCCCGTTTTGGCTTTCCGGAGAAGATAATATCAGATAGAGGAACGCAATTCATATCTAATGCCACCCAATCGGTAACTAAGTTACTAGGCATAAAACAATGTTTTACAAGTCCCTATCGACGGCCGCAAATGGAATTTGCGAAAAATTGAATGGGGACCTAAAACATATGTTATCCAAAGTGACAGCTGAAAATCCAGCCGATTGGGACATACTTCTCCCAACGGTGCTGTTCGCATACAGAGAAGTCCCACAATCAAGCACGGGGTTCTCTCCGTTTGAATTGATATATGGAGCGAACCCAAGAGGACCTCTCACTATTTACAAAGATATAATATCACAACCCGTAAACACCCAATTACCAGTTTCCACCTATGATTTGGTCACTGACACCAGAGACAAAATCATTAGATCCTGTATACTGGCCAGAACATCATTACAGGAGAAAGGTTTTAGGTACAGGCAGTACGCCAACAAAGGGGCAAAAACGATTGTATTACAACCAAATCAAGATATTTTATTATTATTACCTGACAAGAGAGATTTATTATCAACCTCTTGGCAGGGACCATTTAAAGTTGTAAGAAGGATTTCGGAAGTTGACTACGAAATTTCTTTGAATGGAAAGTTGAAAATATTCCATGTAAATATGTTAAAACCGTACTATTCTAGAAATGACAGTGACACGAACAAGCAGACGCAGATAACAGATGACAATAACCAGACTGACAAGAAGGACAACGAAAACGAAACGACAATTACCCGACGGAATGACACCTCGACAAACGAAGATCTAAACGAAGCATCAGTAACGACTCATTCTTGTGACAACGAAGACGACGAAAACATATTCACAGTACCGACAATATGGGATAACGACAACTACGACCAATTTAACGACACATTAGCAACTATTAGTCTCGACGACAACGACAATGACATTGAAGACAATTTACAGACAGTAGCGTCAGTAATAAATCAGACGGACGTAGACAATACTTAAATTCCAGTACCAATTATGAACGACGACAGTACGATGAAGGACATACAAATCTCTGACACTTTGACACAACAGCAGCGACAAGACATTTTGTCTTTTCTTAACGACTATAAAACTATCTTCTCAAACAAACCTGGACAGACTGACAAAATAACACATTCCATTGTGTTGACAGATCTAACACCTATCAAATGTAGACCATATTCAATTCCTTTACATTATAGGGCAAATGAAGATAAAGAAATTTTGGACTTAGAGAAAAATAAAATAATACAGAAATCTGTGTCCCAGTACTCTTCGCCAATTATTCTGGTGAGAAAGAAGGACCAAACTATTCGTTTATGCATAGATTACAGGAAATTAAATACAATAACCACGACAGATGCTGAGCCAATGTACAGCTGTGAAGACCTCATTTTGAATATGTCTCAATCATCCTTCTTTTCTAAACTTGATTTAGCTAAAGGTTACTGGCAAGTACCACTATCTCCCTCTTCAAGGCATATAACAGCGTTCTCTACACCGCTGGGACTGTACGAATGGAGATATCTTCCTTTTGGTCTAAAGAACGCTCCCGCCACATTTGTCAGGTTAACTAGACTGTTATTGCACGGCATCAAGGATGTGCAATCATATATTGATGATATATGAGTCCATTCTTCGGATATGACTTCTCACTTACTTACACTCCAACAAGTCTTTAACCAAATCTTTCTTTTTGGACTTACTATCAAACCTTCCAAGGTTGAAATAGGCTATAAACAGATAGACTTCCTAGGTCATAGGATTTCCGAAGGCAAACTATTGACAGATGACAGAATCGTATCAAAAATTCTGAACCTAGAAGTTCCAACTACAAAGAAACAGGTCAGAAGCCTGTTAAGTCTCATAAACTATTATGCCAAGTTTATACCAAACTGGGCGGAACTCACATCAGTTTTTTTCTAATCTGTTGACAAAAGATCATCCAGAAAAATTTTGTAAGAGCAACCGCTTAGAGGATGCAATGTGCAAATTGAAATCGATTTTTTCTAATCCACCCGTATTAAGATTACCAAACATAGATATACCTTTTATTCTAACCACAGATTCGAGTGCTATCGCAATTGGAGGTTGCCTGATGCAGGAATATCAAGGCGTAAGACATCCAATACTCTATGTCAGCCGGAAGCTGAGAAAGGCAGAGATCCGTTATGCCACAGTTGAGTTGTAGGCACTAAGTCTACTTTTTTATGCGTCGATTATCTAAGTTCCTCTTAGGTTCGCATTTTGTTGTTTTAACCGATAATTCGCCACTGCTGGTACTTAAGCAAGGTGTCCCAAAGAACCATCGATTGGCAAGATGGTGTTTTCTTCTTCAGGGTTTCGACTTTGAAATCCACCACATCAAGGGTACTGATAATGTTATTCCTGACTTATTATCACGGCAAACTAATGCACCAGCAGACTAACACTATGCCCATTAATTATTCGCCATATAATAAGCTGTGATATTTTAGTCTGTCGCATATAACAGTGTACCTCTACACCTACTATAGAACTTTCATCCAGAAGTATCAACGCCCAAGTGAAAGAATCTACATATCACACTCAGGAACATGAAACTTTCAGAACCCTACAGTGTATTAAGCCATATTACCAATTGCCAAGGCTTTAAAAACAATCCGAGCGATATATACAATATCTATGAAGTGATTTCAACCAGTGTACTGACATTCATTGTGTAAAGATTAAGAACACTGCATACTCGTTATTGCAAAGAAACCTCGCAAACAACCGGAATGTAACTACGTCAATTACAACATGCAAGGGACAGCTATATGAACTGTTAACATTGATGACACGACACACGGACAACAGGAGGACAACACACACACATCGTCGTTGGAGTTAGTTAATTAATTAATTAGTTAATATGTATTACACTTGTATTTGATTATATATATAAAATATGTCAACATGTAACTTGTATATTTTGTACCATAATATATTACAGGCATTTTCACTCATAGGTGAAATATTCTGCCTATACAATTTTTCGATTTAAATTATAAACCATTTTTTGATTACAAGTACAAAAATTACTTGTTACCTTAAAGGGAACATATCGCCTAATCCGCTTTTTCTAAGGGCAATAACAATTACCTCAACATTATTTGTATATTTTAACAAAATACTAGTTTGTATGAAAGATGTATGAATGGCAGAGTGAATGAATTAAATGAGAGAGCGATATACTGAGCGGACAAATTGTACGCAAAACGTATTTATTTTAATTTGTCTGCGTCTTTCATGTAAAAATGTATTACTTGTCTCAATTGTTGATACATGTTTAGTAGTGAATACACTACATCTAAGCACCACTGTTTGGAATGTCCCGGTCATGCATTACACAGACTGGGTAATTCATGACAAAGGATATCCCAACTCGTGGCGCTTGGAGGTAAACCACACAGTGAGAACACACTTTATACAAACTCAAAACTGAACACTAACAATTAAAATACAGTCACTTTATTATAGACAGCAACATATCAGTCAATACACTAACAAGCCAACAGGAACACACGTAGTCAGATGTGATAAAACAACAGCATAACTACATATTCAGCAGTATACAACACACGGAAGTAAAAATGTATCGAAATACACACGCAGGACAAGATTTGCAAGTGTACTTAAATAAGCCAAGACATTTGTCTTGTTAAAACTCTCTTACACAGAGTTTTATATCTTGGTATCATATAGGTACTTGAGAAGGGCGCGGTTGTAAAAACAACTGGAAACGTCACGGAACTTCGTTCAGATAAGCATGTTTAAGAACATAGAAGAGAGGACCTCTTCAGCAATCATCTTGAAGTGCTGTATGGGAGAATACATGAGTTGTTGATGCAGATATGTAGGTTGCCAAGTTACTATCCACCAAACTACAAACACCGACTTTATGTGATCCTGTGACAGAATTAGTACAGAACTAATTACCATATAATAACCCATCAAAACAGGGGGGGGGAGGGGGACTCCTGTCACAGCCTCACATAAGGGCGGTACCAACAGAGAATTAAGAGGAAGTGGAGAAGGGATAGAACTCCAGCTAAAGGGAAAGAACCGAGTCACTCGAAGGCTCGAATAATCCAGAGCCTTCTCGAAGGACCGGTCAGTGTGTCCACAGCCCCGTGGACACCGATGGGGCCCGCCGATTGCGGGGTCCACGAGAAACTCGGAGAGAGTTACCACCCGTGTTGGATTGCGACACGTGTGGAAAGGCAGACACGGACTGGACATCGAGGAAGCAACAGGGCTTACCTTAAGGGGGACTTGATAGTTAAAACCCAAGTGTATTTAGGGGTCTTATGCATATGTTAGATAGCTGATAGAGTTTTATAATAATCATGTTTAATGTAAACTCCTGTGATACGCAACTTGTAGAGTGCTGGCTTGCGAAAACTCTCTTCGTCAGCTTACTGTAAATAAATGATGTTAGATTGCCTATGAACGGAGTTTGTTGCCTGTATGAGCCCGAGTTTCATTCCCCTAGATATCTAGGACGGTGACAAGGGACTCATTGGAGTTTTCAGATCTGGAGGAAGATCATTCCATAAGTGAGCACCAGAATAGGCGTAACATGTTTTGTATAGGTCAAATCTAGGCTTTGAGACATGTAACAAATTTAGGCGCATTAGATTGAATCAGCCGCAGACGATACTCTGGGGTATTTTGAGATATAATTTTATTCACTAATTTGGCTTTGTTAAAAAGGAACCGCTTTCGAAGTGGTAGAAGTCTTAGATGACTGTATAAATTATTACTTTCAACGTGCTTTCTGTCAGAAACCAGACGAATAGCGCGGTTTTGTAGAGAACATAGTCGTTTTAAATTAGATTTAGGACAACCATCCCAAACTGTGGAACAGTAATCGAGATGTGATTGGATATAGCATGTATAGAATATTTTTCGTGTGCTTTCGTCCAGGAAGTGCTGAATTTTAGCAAGTTGGTAAACTTTTTGTGCTATTTTCTTGGTAAGAACGTAAACATGAGAGCTCCAGCTCAAATGGCTGTCAATTAAAAGACCTAGTGTTTTATGTTCGTTCACATTGACTATGGGTAACGTGCCCACGCGGAGTTCGAGCGGTGATCCAGTTATGGCTAGTGTCTGTAGTTTTTGTCTGGTCGTTATTAGCATATATTTGGTTTTGTCGATGTTAATTTGTTTAAGAGGAAGTGGAGAAGGGATAGAACTCTTTTCGTTGCTTCATCTAGTAAGATTATCAAGTTCATTTTGTAAAGAATTCTCTAATTCACTGCGGTTTTCTTGACTAGTATATATAGTACAGTCGTCTGCAAATAGATCACAAGTTGTATTGATATATAAAGGAAGATCATTAATATAAACTGCAAAAAGCAGCGGACCTAGTATTGAGCCCTGAGGCACAACAATATTAAGCTGTGTGGGTCTTGATAGACAGTTGTTGAAGGACACGACTTGTTGTCTGTCGGATAGAAATGACATGATTATGTTCACCATGTTGGTGCTTGTCTTCATTTGTTTTAGTTTTCCAATTAAAATATTGTGATCTACCATATCAAAAGCTTTTTTGAAGTCCACAAACACCGCTCCACAAATTCTACCGTTGTTGATGTTTAAGTGCCAGTTATCGGTCATTTTTGTTAGAGCACTATGGCAAGAATATTTAGGTCGAAACCCAGATTGACTGTTAATTATTAGATCATTGTTAATTAAATGGTGTAACGTTATTTTATGAATGTGTTTTTCTAGTGGTTTTGATAGCGACGATAGTAAGGAAATAGGTCTATAATTACCCAAAACGCTATTATCGATTGAGCCATTTTTAAGTAGCGGAAACACTTTAGCAATTTTGAATGCAGATGGAAAGTAGTTTTTGGCCAGGTACTGGTTATATATGAACGTTAAGGGCTCACTAAAGACTGGTGCAGCACAACGAAGAATTCTATTACTGATACCATCTAGGCCGTGTGAATTTGAGATTTAAGAGATATTTATAAACGTCTGCAACAGACATTAAGGGAATCTCAGCGGAATATTTCTGGTGCACTTCTCCTCACAGAATGATGCCAGTGAACTTAAATTACACGATGAGTCTGGTATTGAAGACTTTAGATTCTCTATTTCTGATTGAAAGAACCAACTGAATTCATAGCATGTTATAGAATTTGGCATTGCTGATTCTGAAGGGGGTTTCTTATTGGTTAGCAAGTTAATCGCCTTCCATATATTTGTACTGTTTGAATTATCTACAATCAAATTTTTAAAATGATCTTTTTATTATCCTACGAATTTCATATTTAACTTTATTCCTTAGTCTACGGTAATTGATGAAGTCTTTATTTTTGTGTGCTGTATCTCGCTGTCTCGTGATTTCCAGAACTTCATTAGTGACCCATGGGGATTTATGTTGATTTTTAACTCGACCTTCTTTAATTGGCACGTGTTTATCGAACACATTGTAGACTGTCTTCGTCCAGAAAGCTAATGCATCGTCCGGGTCAGGAAGTTGGTAAACGGTTTTCTTAAGTCTTGCAAAAATAAATCTTGGTTGAATGCTTTAAAATTTCTAAATTTGATACTTACATGTTTATGTTTAGGAGATTTGAACCCAATTCTTGACCATGTACAACATACAGGGTAATGGTCACTAACTGTACTAATAGGAACAGAACATTCAATAATATTATCTGGACAAGTAACATATATATATGATCAATTATAGTTGAGGATGTGTCAGTAACCCTTGTGGGACGGTTTATTAGTTGTTTGAAATTGTAAGAAAGAATGATATCGTCCCATGTCTGGTTGGATTTACTAATATCTATGTTGAAGTCACCTAGTATCATAACTTCTCTACCTGCTGTAAACACTCTATCCATCATTGTAGTGAAGCAATCATACCAACTGTACCCGGCACAGGGATTCCTATATAGGTATCTAATGAGAAACGGTTGTTGGCTGGCTGGCTTCAACTCTAACCAAACACATTCTACCCCTACGGTCTCGAGATCCCTTCTACGGGAACAGTTGAGGGAATTGGAAATGTATACAGCAATACCTGTCTCTAATTTTTGATTTGCATCTTTCCGAATTACTTTAAACCCCTTAAGTGAGATTTCGGAGTCGGTTATTTTGACGTTAAGACGACTTTCTGTGATTCCAAACACGTGGAACTGTTTGGACAGTATTACCGAGAGCTCAGGTAATTTGTTCAGCAGATGAAAGATGTTGAGATGGCCTATATGTAGACCATTTTCCACTGATCGTGACTGGCTAACATTACAAACTGAAAGGAAGATGTCGCTTGTGGTATACAAAATGCAGGGATTTTGAAACTTGATTTAGAAGTAATTAAGGCTGTTAGAGGAGGCAGGAAAATGACTTTGCTGGAGTGATATCATGAATGCTTGGTGCAGGGCTGCAGGTTTGTACCGCATTAGCTGCTGAAGTTGACGGTTCCACTCATAGGATTGTAGATTACCGTCCAGCGAGGGACTGCTAAGAGTGTCACTGGAAGTGCCTACATTGGAAGCAGGCATCGGGGGCACAGCACCATTGTTTAATGGTGTCCCCTTTGACATCATAGAGGGAGACTGTTTTACGGGCAAGGTAGGAAACAAAGTATCATAGTTAGCAACATTTGGATTGGAGCTTGGGTTGCTATTCACGACATTGTGTTCCTGGGATACAGGCAAGGGTGGTGTGGGAAGGGAAGGAGTGTTTTCTGAACACAGTGAATTGGCTGTTGCCGGAGGTGAAGTTCGGTTTACTCATGTAACTGGTGCTGGTTGTTGTGCACGTTCGGGATATTTTATCTTCTTCGCTAGGAAGCTGCTTCCTAGCTTGGAGCAATGTATTTGATCCCTGTATAGTTTTTTCTTAGGAGCTCTGGACGGTGACATAAAGTAAGGGGTGTTATTTATGAAATTCATGTCATTATTTAAAAAAAAAAAAATTATATAACATTAGATTAGCAGCATCGGCAGTACGACGCTGGAACCCGTAACATGGTGGAATGATAGATGAAATAAACAAATATGATTTCGGAAATTTATTGCGCAACAGCACCTCCAATGTAGCTAGTTGTGAGATGCTGATGATTTTATTATCCATTATATCATTGACGCTATGACATTGTCATATGCCGATGATGCTTTAGTGTATCGTCAGGGGAAGGATAGAGGGGAGGTTGCTGTGGAACTACAAACCGAACTCAATCGCATAAGTACTTGGTGTGATGAAGCTGGGGCAATGGTCAACCCAACAAAGGCAACAGTGACTTGGTTCTCGTTGAATAATCATATTGTCAACACTCCAACACCAACTGTAATGCTGTGTTCAGAGACGGTGGAAAGAACGCAGGCAATGAATTACCTGGGGATACGGTTTGATCGAAGCCTTGCTTATAATATGCACATAGACCAGGTGATAACAAAGGCCAAGCGGGGTTTGGCAGCGATCCGGGTGATGGCGACAGCAAACTGTGAGCAGCGCCATCTATGTCTTCTGTACAAAGGGTTGGTCATGCCTGTTTTGGAGTATGCAATGGCAATCCTGACTCTCAGCCATAAGCAGATAGAAAGGATGGAAAGGATACAGAATGAAGCTATGCGCATTATTCTTGGATGTACAAGAGATATAGCATGCAGGGCGATGCGCTACCTTCTTGGGTTTCCACCATTGAAGAGAGAATACAAGGTTGCAGGGCACGCGCCTACCTCAGAATTAACGCAAACACACAACATCCACTGCATAGTGAAATTAGGAAGGTGAAGGGCAGCAGGTTAAAAAGAGGACTGTCGTGGATGGGTCAAGCCGAAGACATTCTTCAACAGGTGTGTTCACTTGAGGACTTAGAACCTGGCGAGGAGTGGGTGCAAGTGCCAACAGACTTCTGCACATCCTTTTCAGTTTGCATCCAACTTGATAGAAAATGCAGACAAGAAAATCCGGCTGCTGTTGAGGCTGAAGTACAAGCGTTGATTTTCGAGAATTCGCTAGACGGTGACGCGGTCATCTACACAGATGGGTCGGTCGTCCGACATGTGAGAAGCTCATGGGCCTTTACAGCTTGGGCTGGAGGGAGAATTGTGAAGGAGGACTCTGGTGCTTTCACTGAAACCACAAGTAGCCTGACCATGGAAGTCATGGCAGTAAGTAAAGCAATAACATGGCTCGAGACACAGACATTCACTAGGGCTTGTTTCCTTAACGACTCAATGAACATGATCAAGAGGATAGAGAAGGGGTCGATCCGAAGAGAATGGTTGCTGCCTCTGGAGCGGTCACGACTTTAAAAGATTAGTTTCATCTTCGTGTCAGGGCATGCGGGAGTACAAGGAAATGAGCGGGCTGACAAGCTCGCAGGTGAGGCTACTGTGGAGGGCGAATGCGCCATGGACCAGGCCGACATTCTGAATGCTCTACGAGAAGTAAGACTTTTGCGAGAACCAAGTGGTTGACTGTGAATCTACAACAATGGCCAGACTGCGAGAGCAGCAAATTAAAAGATGGGTGGCCAAACAAGAACACTACGCAGGAAGCCAAAGAAGATTTATAAACCAACACAGAACTGGCGTCGTTAGCCGCTACACGTTGCGGGATTTGCTGAGGAGGGGATCCGAGCACTTATGGACTGAATGGTTTGATGTGCAATGAGGATGATCTGTCGACTAACTAACTGACTATATCATTGACGCCGATATGGACTGTTGCTCTCCTAATTCTGTCGTTCACTTGGAATCTTCTTAGGGTAGCAGTCAGCCTGTCAATGTCAGCGCCTGGTACAGGGTAGATTGAAGTTGATTCGCTGTCAGAAGATGACATGCGATCACTATAGATTCCCTTCAGCAGGGAGTCTCCAATGACAACACGTGTTGCACTGTGATCTATGGTTATTTCACGCTGTTGGCGTGTCCGATTGGACTGTTGTTGCCACTGGTCACTGTGGTCTTTCTTGTGTTCTTGTTTATTAAAGCTTGTTTGCGTTGGTTGTTGATGCCCAGTAGTGGTAACTGCTGAGTTTTGTGATTCCAAGTCTGCTTCTGGAGAGTCTACACTTAAGGCCTGGAACCTGTTGCTGATATGCACATCGATGGGGTAGATAGATGGTGTGCGTTCTACAGGTTTAGTAGTGGTTTTGTTGCTTGTAGAAACTGTCTGAATGTCATTATGGACGAACATTCACTGGTAACACACGCATCTACAACACCATGGATACTTTCTGTTTGTGCACTTTTATGAAATGACTGTGCACGCTTTAGTTTCAAGGCATGTATGGATGTTTTAAAAGTTTCCTTCTCTTCTTTAAGGAGGCTATTTCCTCTCGAAAAAGAATGTCTTCTTTTTTCAACTCCGCAAAAATATTAGTGGGGTTGTGGTAATAAAATCTTTTAACCTCGTCTCCAAAGCCTGAATTAGTTCACGACAATCATTGTGGCTCTGTGTTTCGGCCGAAGAACTCGTCTTTGAAGGTGATGTGTTAGTTTGATAAGATTGAGCTGGTGAATTGTGTTGTTTGTCCAGCTGGAAATCAGTATCTGATTGTTCACTAGGCAACGTGATGGATGTTGGCGATGAAGATGATTGATTCAGTCGCCCCCTGTAGATGGCCAGCCCATGGATCGTTCCGATGTTATTAACGTCCTTAAAGATATGGCGAGAACAGAGGACTTTGACGTCAGTGATTCCACATCGCTGTCCAGGATGAAAGACCTGGGAGTAAGAATCGGCACAGCCAGACGCGAGAGGTACATCGGGAAAACAAAGCGCCTCGTCAACCAACACAGAACTGGCACTATTAGCCACCGGACGCTGATAAATATGCTGGGGGGGGGGGGAGGATCTGAGCACCAATGGACATGTCCGGAGTGCAACGAAGATACCCCAACTGATAACTGATGACTGATGATCAGTCGCTGAGCTGGCGTGGTAACTAACTTTTGTCCCGTCTTGTTTTTGTTTACATTTTCGCATCGCTTTGACAAAGTTGACGATCGTAAGTTGGAGGACATGTTGGCAATATAGGCAGCTCGACAAGGCAAGGAGTAAATAAAACTGCAGGCCTTTCTGTAGATCGTGCGTGGCGCTTATCACTTGCTAGTCACGCATAGTTAAGCCTCACGTTGTCGTGAATCGATAATTGGTAAATATTCAAAAATGGATGCTCTTACCCTCACGTATCACAATGAAATCTTCATTACACTAAATAAACAGTCACGATAAACTTGACAGTTGAGAGTGTGTAAATTTAGTTTTAAAACGAGCACAATAATGGAGTAAATAAAAGCTCCGGCCCTTCTGTAGGGCGTGCGTGGTGATTATTATAACAGAGCCCCATCTCTGTTATAGATAGTTAGGGGGAAATAGAGAAGGGTTAGGAAAATTCGCACCCGTGAGCGCTATTGAAAGCACCATTTCTAGGGAAGCTCACGGGTGACGTCAAAAATATAGACAGTTCCAACTGTACCCGTGTTCAGTGAGGGTGTATTTTCAAGAACTTATATCAACTTTGTATTACGGGACAATAAAAGCCGTTTATACCCAACAAAGGCTTCTATGTCATCTATTGATATCATCGTTTAACCGTTCACTCTGTTACATGAGTGAAAATGGTGCCGTGACCAGATTTACGAGGGGAGGTTGTAGAACGGATGTTGGTTGGGATTTTTGTAGACGGTATAAAGTCGGTGGACTGAAATTTAAGTTAATGAGGGAAAACCCTGAGAGATTATCACAAGCTGTAGATATAGCTGTACAGGAGGAGAATTTGAGAAGAAGATTTACACTGAGAGTAGGATGAGAAATAGGAACCAGTCGAGAAGACAGGATTGAAGAGCCCATGGAGATAGGACAAACAAGGTTCGGATGGAATAGGAGAGGAGGTATACAGACATTACAAGGAAGTAACGGAAATGCTTATGATAGAAGAAGACAAATGAGAAACCCTATAAGTGAGACGGTAGGTAACACAAATAACACAAATATAGTATGTCGGGGTTGTGGCCAACGTGGACACATTTTTCACTTTTGTGGTAACAGGCGTGTACAGTCGAATACACAAAATAGAAATGGCAATAGCAGATTAAATAGGAATTTTGAAGATAGACACAGAAGTTTTACAAGTCCAAGAACGCAGGAAAACCGGCGCCCTACCTATTAAATAGGACCTGCAGTAGGAGGGAAGATAACAAGGTCCCAAGATTTAAAGAATATTTTAATAACAGGTATAGCAGGACGAGTAGGGAATGCTCTCAACTAGAAGAAATCAAACAGTTTACAGTGAATAAAACAGATCCCAGTTCATGTATAATAGAAATAGGGAAGTATAGAGTTCGTACATTAATTGATTCGGGAGCTCAGGTTAGTGTGATCAAAAAAAGTTTTTTAAACAAAATAATGAGAAATTGCAAAATATTCAGAAGTCATAATAATCTTCACGCTGTTACAGGACAGAATTTACAAGTAATTGGACAAACAATAATAAATTTTAAATTAGGAGGCATCAACGTAAGACATCTGTATCATGTAGTGAAAGATTTAAATAGAAATATGCTTATAGGTAGAGATTTTTTAATAAAAAACGGTGTAAGACTTTTTTTTGATTTGCACAAATTAAAATTCAAGGACGTATATGTAGATTTGGAAGAAGACATGCACATTTCAGCACTGGTTAGAGTTAAAATGTCTACGACGTTAAAACCACAGACGGTTAATTAAATACAGGCAAAGGTAAAAAGAAATCCGTATTATGTAGTAGGACACACAGTTAGAATCACTGAATTGCAAAGGGAAGTAATTGATGAGCCTGGTCTAGAAGTTCCGGATGGAATAATATCATTAGATAAACACTTAACTTTTCCAGTAATGATTATTAACAACACAGGTAGAGAAATTAAATTATACAGAGGATGTGTAATAGCCAAAGTAGAACATGATATTAAGGGCATATTAGCAACAGATAGAGCAGAAATGCCGAGAATAAATTATTCAGAAACTCCTAGGGAAAGAATTAATTACAGACACAGATGCGAAAGAAAAGGGAACGCGCAGAATGATGAATTGACCCATCCATTCAGAGGAAATACATCTCAAATACATTCAGTAGACAAAATAACAAGAGAACAAGAATTATTAGCACAGTTCAAAACTCCACCAGAAAATAAGGAAATATTAGAACGACTTATAAAAGAAAATCAAGACGTGTTTGCAATTAATGACTTAGAATTGGGAAAGACAATAACAGTTACGATGGAAATATATACTGGAGATCACCCACCAATTAGTTTGAAACCGTGTAGAACACCCTTAAGGAATAGGGAAATTGTCGAAAAAGCAATAGAAGACATGCTGAAAGCAGGAATAATAACAAGATCAAAGTCGGAATGGTCATCTCCGATCGTCATCGTGACCAAGGCTGATGGTTCACATCGATTTTGCTGCGATTATCGGGCGTTGAACAAAATCACTAAGAATGTAGTGTACCCATTGCCGGTGATCGACGATATTTTAGGCTTACTTAATGGGTCTACCTTCTTCACTACATTAGATGCAAGGTCAGGATTTTGGTGTATAACTATGTTCCCAGATGCCCAAAAGAAGAGTGCTTTTTGTACACACGCAGGTTCTTACGAATTTTTACGAATGCCTTTTGGAGTACGTACGGCGCCTTCTCATTATATGCTATTAATAAATCAAGTATTGGAGGGCATGCAAACGTTTGCATTGGCATACATAAATGAGATTTTGATTTACACAGCAGGAGACGTACAAGATCACCTAAACCATGTAAAATTAGTATTTGACAGATTAAGAATACATGATGTTAAACTGAAGCTCAGTAAATGCGAATTTTTAAAAACAGAAACAAAGTATTTGGGGTATATTATTAATAGAGACGGAATTAAACCAGATCAGGATAAGGTAAAGGTTATTAGAGAACTACCTACTCCAACTAACGTAAAGGAAGTTCGTGCTTTTATTGGTACATGTGGATACTATCGTCGTTTTATTCCAGGGTTCTCAAAAATAGCAGAGCCTATTACTAATCTAACTGGTAAATACGCTAGATTTAAGTGGGATGAATGAATGTCAAAAAGCGTTTGAGTTTTTAAAAAATAGCTTAACAGTAGTGCCACTATTGACACATCCAGATTTGAATAAACAGCTAATATTGTATACAGATGCTTCAGATAATGCTATAGGAGCGTGTTTGGTTCAACCATATGAAGGAAAAGAATCTGGAATACCAGGGGTTAAAAATGAAAGGCCAATCTATTTTTTATCACATAAACTTAGCAGGTCTCAGCGCAAATGGTCGACTATTGAGAAGGAAGCTTATGCTATTCATTATGCTCTTCAGAAACTTAACTATTATCTACATAACGCAAATTTTATTATTAGAACTGACCACATGCCTTTAAAATCTTTATTAGAAGCTCCAGTGCAGAACAGAAAATACAAACATGGGCGTTGAATCTACAGGGATACAATACTAAAATAGAATACGTACCAGATAGGAACAATACATGTGCAGATTTATTGTCCAGAATCTCGTATCTACAGTCATCAGGAAACACGGAAGACGAAGGTGAACCGGAAATAGACGACCGAAACTGGCAAGTAAATATATTAGATTCTGCCATAATAAATAGAGAAGATTGTGAGAGTTTACCGTCGGATCAAGAGTCTGAACCTAGAGCAGAAGACCCACATTTAATGCAATTTAAAATGAAAGAAGAACAAGAATTAGATCCAAAAGTTATGGAAATAAAACAGAAATTAAAAGAAACGGGTGAGAACAAGTATAAGAAGAATTATTTAGTTTTGCAAGATGACGATCAGTTATATTACGTGAATGAAAGAAACGATCAGTTAAGAAAATATAGTCCAAAACATTTAGAAAGTGAAATTCTAAAGGCGTATCATGATGGGAATGGTCATCTCGGTCGTGATAAGTTAGTGAAAGCACTCACGAATAAATATTATTGGCCGAATTTATTTAAAACTGCTTGTAAATACGTAGATACGTGTGAAAAATGTAGATTAAGAAATATGAAAACAATCAAATGTCCCTTACAAGATACTGATATTCCACAATTTCCATTGCAGAAAGTGAGTTTAGATATATCGGGTCCTCACCCTAGAACACTATCGGGGAACGTATATTTAATTCATATTGTAGATATCTATAGTCTGTGGCCATAAGTTTATGCAATTCCAGACAAGAGCGCAGATACTATCATTAATATTTTTTTACAGGAATTCATACCAAGATTTAGTTGCCCACAGATCGTACTCACGGATAACGGTTAAGAGTTTGTGAACAAGAAATTTGAGAAGTTATTAAAAGATTTGAATATAAACCATATAAAGACCTCGTATTATAGACCTTCTTCAAATGCTAAAAACGAAAGACAACATAGATCACTGTACAACATTATAGCAAAGATTGTCGATGAACATGAAAAAGATTGGGATCTATTTCTGGGACCTGCCCTAAGCGCAATACGCACAAATCAAAATGAGAGCACAGGGTTCTCACCATTTTATTTATTGCACGGGAGAGAACCTATACTACCCATTGACAATCTGTTAAAACCAAGACGTAAATATATGGGGGAAGATTTTCAGGAAGTTATTATACAAGAAATGCACAAAGCGCATGTGAGGTTAAAGAACAATATAATTAAAGCTAGGGAAAGACAAAAGAAGTACAGAAACGAAAATACACAATTACAAAAATTCAAAGTAGGTGATAGAGTTTATTATAAGAAGCATAGAAGGAACTCCAAATTTGATGCTCATTGGATTCCAGGTTATTATATTTTAGAAAGGTTAGGTACTGTGTCATACAATATAAAGAACCAAATCACAGGACATGTAGCGAGGGCACACGTAGAGCACTTAAGAAGAGATAATGAAGATAAGAAAGACAATAATAATAATTATGATTCAGACGACTCATATTCAGATGGACAACTCGTCAGGAGAACTACAATACCCCTAGGTTTTGAAAAAAATCCGCTACACAGCCAGTTAATAACAACACCAGTTTACGATGATACATCTGAACAGACAACACCGAAAACGTTGATGAAAGAAGAGAGGAATACGTATGATGGTTGTTATGATACTGTTACATCAATGGAAGAAGAGGTAAACGCTCCATTTAAAAATACCAGACAAGCAGTAAAAAGGAGAATAGAAAGACAGAAAGAAAGAGAGGTGAAAACTCAGAGAAGAATTAGAGAAAATTCATCAAGTGGTGAGTACATGCCCCTACTCGAAAGGTCATTAAGAAGGCAAGATAAACAAATTAGACTGGATATAGAGAAAAAAAAATTAGCGGCTGCTAGAGATACATATACAGACGAAGAAGAAGGAATGGATGAATATTCAGAATCTAATAGAGATAGTAGTATGGAGGAAAATATTTCTTTACGAGAGGAGGAAGATATTGATGTGAAAATAGCGATTATACAGAAAAATTTAGAGTTACTGAAGAAATGGAGATATGGGAAATAAATAGATAGAACAGGCTGCAGATAGCAAGATGAAAATATTATGATTTAGGGAGGGAATTGATATTTGATGAAAAATAGTAGCAGTATATTACCATTGGCAAATAGTTTAATTGATAGTTGGGATGAGTGCTCTTGAGGAGATGATATAGTGTATTTTATATATATATATATATATATATATATGATATGCTAAGTATTATGAATGTAAATTTTCGTCTGGTCTTGAAGATGTATTATTATTTTTTGAGATTACACTTGTTGAGTTTTCTTAAATAGATAAATAAATTATTGTTAGTCCGTAAAAGTGACTAACAATTGATAGGATGTATGTTATATTAGTTTTGAATTGCTTAATTGCATTTATTTGATATGAGGGGAAAGAGAAACGATATTTAATAACCTGGGGGGGGGGGGGGGGGTATGATGTCCTGTTGTGATTTTATTTTGCATAACTCATAATTTAGGTGAATTGTCTTGTGTGTTGAATAAGAATTACCTTGTTTATAAATATGTTGGAATTTGGTTAAGTTAAATTTAGTTTACAAACAGTTAGGGTTTTGTCCAGTATAAAGCCCTTCGTTCAGAAAATAGTTAATAAACTACTGAGGACTGGTAGAGAGACACATTCTTCTTGTGAATAATAAGTTCATGAGTATATTCTATTAGTAAGATGGCTGGGATAATCAGCGTTGATAATTTAGAATAGGGAGGTTAATTACATAGTGGCTATCAAGTTGTGAAAACATATGCCATAATTAAATGGGGTTACTAAAGGGTTCTGGGGGAGATAAAAATAGGAGCTGCATTAAGTCAGCATTAATTGAATATATATGGATTGGATGCCATATTGGGGAAGAAAACATTAACGTAACTAACGCATATAGTAGTGAGGTAAATGTGAGGAGCTAGTCATTGAAGATGGATATTGAGGGGGCTGTGAATAGCAGAGCATATAGTTGAATATACCAATAGACGGGGATACTTATCAGGAGGGGGTAATTATAGGAGCTGTGATAAGCAGCGTGAATTAAACATATGTTCATGAAAAATGAGCATTGTAAATGGTTTCATGATGGAACATGAGACAGGTGAAATATGGTCGTGCGTATATATTTTCAGATCGACTTAATTTATAACAAACAGAGATATAAGTTCATAAGATGTGTTTTTGAAAAACTTTTAATTTGGAAAAAAATTTTGCATTTGCAAGGGAGGTAAATGTGAATGGTTTCTGACTATTTCCTTATATCTTTATAACTGGGTGCGCACCCCATCTATATCTTTTCTGTCTATACAGGTGTGGTTGATGATGAGAGAGAACGAGAACTTACGTGATGCAAACTATATACTAACAATTTTGTGAATACTTATAATCCTGAATGTTTTTGAAACCTTGTGTACTCAGAACAGAAGAAGAAGTAATAACGAAAATAGCAGTTAGCTATAAGAGAGAGAGAGTATTAAGGATGTTATAGAGATTGAAATCGAAATAAGAAGGTTTAGGTAGGAATATTTGGTTAGGTAGTTCGTAGTGAGAGAAAATTTAAGGGGGATTATGGGATATATATAGGTTAAGGAAGTGAGACTTTTGAGAAAAGTCTTTTTAAAGAAGAGGAAGAGTATAACAGAGCTCCATCTCTGTTATAGATAGTTAGGGGGAAATAGAGAAGGGTTAGGAAAAGTCGCACCCGTGAGCGCTATTGAAAGCACCATTTCTAGGGAAGCTCACGGGTGACGTCAAAAATATAGACAGTTCCAACTGTACCCGTGTTCAGTGAGGGTGTATTTTCAAGAACTTATATCAACTTTGTATTACGGAACAATAAAAGCCGTTTATACCCAACAAAGGCTTCTATGTCATCTATTGATATCATCGTTTAACCGTTCACTCTGTTACATTATCACTTGTTAGCCCCGCATGGCTAATTCTCACGTTGACGCGAATCGATAATTGGTAACATTCAAAAATTGGTGCTCTTACCATCACACATCACAAAGAATCCCTCATTTCACTAAATAAACGGTCACATAAACTTGAAGTGTTGAGTAGTATGTAAATCCACTTTTAGAATGAACACAATGATATACACAGCATCGCGATTGAATTAAGTAAAACTTGCTAAAATATTCAAAACTCGAGAGAGGCCAATGTGCTTCTCACATATCGGACGACCAACCCATCTGTATAAATGACAGCATCACTGTCTAATGAATTCTCGAAAATCAACGCTTGTACTTCCCCCTCCACAGCAGCCTTCTTTTCTGCTTTTTCTGTCTAGTTGGATGCAAACTGAAAAGGACGTACATAATCTGTTGGCACTTGTACCCACTCCTCGCCAGATACTGAGACATCAAGTGCACATACCTGTTAAAGAATGTCTTCGGCTTGCATATATCATTGACTCGAAGTTACCACAGTGCTGACTGTGATACGGATCACTCTTTGGTTGCTGCAAGGTTTAGACTGAGACCAAAGAGAATCTGCACAGCTAAACACAAATCTAGCCCCAGGATTAATATTATTAACACTCACGATCCTGACAAGTGCTTTCAGTTTCAACAGCAACTTGAAGACGCGTTCACTGATACACCAGAAAATTGTACAGTAAATGAAATGTGGGGTCAACTTAAGGAAACTCTTTATAAAACTGCCATAGGGGTTTACGGCACTGTGGATCATAAGATGCAGGACTGGTTTGCAGCAAACAGCGAGACTCTGCAGCCCTTATTTAATAAGAACAAGATAGCTCTCCTAAGAAACAAGGAAAGACCAACGCGTAACACTCTGAGTGAGCTAAGGCAATCTAGGAAGGATGTGCAAAAGGCTGCCAGGCAGTGTGCAAATGACTGTTGGATCAGGTTATGTGAGTCTATTCACAATGCAAGTGATAAGGGAAACATCAGAAGCATGCATGAAGGGATAAAGAAAGCATGTGGTCTAATAATCAAAAGAAGTGCACCACTGAAAACCTTGACTAGAGAAATCATCACTAATAAGAAACGGCAGAGGGATAGATGGGTAGAGCATTATTTGGAGCTTTAATCAAGTGAGACAAAACTAGCGGATGATGCATTCAAAGCCATAGAGGTCCTGCCAATTCTTGACCACCTGGACACACTCCCTACCATAACAGAAGTTAAGAGTGCTATAAATGAACTTGCATCTGACAAGGCTCCAGGTAAGGATGGGATTCCAATAGAGGTAATCAGGAGTGGGCAAGATTCACTCACTCTACAGATCCACCAGCTAATAGAGCTATGCTGGCGAGAAGGACAAGTCCCACAGGATTTCAAAGACTCAAGCATCATAACATTGTACAAGAACAAGGGCGATTGGAGCGAGTATAACATCTATATGGGTATCTCACTTCTGTGTATTGTTGGGAAAGTATTTGCCATAATTGTTCTGCGCAGACTTCAAGTCCTAGGAGATCAAGTCTACCCCAGATCACGGTGTGGCTTCCGACAGAACCATTCTACCAATGATATCATATTCTCATTGCGACATATGCAAGAAAAATGTCGTGAACAGAATCAGCCACTGTTTATTGCCTTTATCGACCTCACAAAGGCATTTGGTTTGGTCAGTCTTGAGGGTCTGTTCAAGGCACTAAAGAAGACTGGCTGCCCACCAACTCTTCTGTCCATTGTGGAATCGTTCCACACAGGCTTGAAGGGTATAATTAAATTTGATGGTGCAACTTCAGAAGAGTTTGAAATCAAGAGTGGAGTTAAGCAAGGTTGTGTACTAGCTCACAACGTCTATGAAATATACTTTTCACTTCCACTGAAATATGCCTTTCGTGATCAGTATGGTGGTATTGTTATGCGCCTTTGACCTAGACCATTAGCCCACCACATTCGACTTTTGCGTGCGTTTTTGACCATGTTAGCCTTCCTGGGGGACTCTCACTTTTGTGGGGACATTCACATTCCAGCTTGTCAAGCTAGAACGGTCGAATACTTCACGATCAGCCTTCAATGGAAGGCGGGGACAGTCCATGTGCATTATCCGCCATCCAAGGGAGTCTTCCATAGTTGCAGAGCCGACACATATTGCTCTGGCGATGGGCTCACCTAGGAAATCGTCCCGTACCGCTCATGGCTGCTTTATTTCCTCAATTCAATATATTGGGCATTTTGTTCGCTACGGGCCGCTCCCCGCACAAACCAGGCCGGTCTGCAGACAGTATCCACTCAGCGAGCTTTCGATTCGGACATGTGCTGTTCATTGTGCCCGGAAGACATATATAGTCAGGGCTGTTGCGGTCACGACGGACATGCGGAAAACTAGCTAGTTATAGCTGTTCCGGACACAAGGACATTCGGAAAACTAGATAGTCAGAGTTGTTACGGGCACGACGGAAATTCGGAAATGTAGCTACTCAGAGCTGTTCTGTCACAAGGAATATTAGATAGTCAGAACTGTTCCGGGCACGTAAGACATTTCACTCGGACGTTTTTGCGTTGTGTCGGTTTTTATTTGCCACCTTTAGGCCAGCACATCCGACTTCGGCGGGCGTTCTTTAATGAGGCTAGCCTTCCTCGGGTTTCGAGGGACGTTAGACTTTTAGTGTTGTGGTGTCGCCCATATCTCAGCTGGTCAAGGCAGCGGACTCTACAATGCTCAGAGATTGAAGGAGACGACCAAAATTAGGAGGGTACGGATCAGAGAGTTGCTATTTGCAGATGCTGCAATTACGACCCACTATGAGGAAGAATAGCATCTACTATTTGCATTCTCCAACGCTTGTTCTGAATTTGGTTTAACAATTAGCAAAAGAAGACACATATTTATGTCATAATGTGCACATGGGGTACCATAAATCTGTATTGACGACGCCGAATTGGAGATAGTAGACCATTTCACATATCTAGGATCAGAGGTGAATAGCAAAATATCTTTAGATCAGGAAATCAACATCCGGATTGGTAAGGCAGCAACAATAATGAACAGGTTTATAAATGAGCCTAGGAGAACAGGAAGCTTACTGCCAAAACAAAAGTCCTTCTCTATCAAGCCTGTGTCCTTAGTACTCTTCTTTATGGCAGTGAAACCTGGTCAACTTACTCACACCAAGAGAAACATTTAAACAGCTTTCATATGCGGTGTCTGAGAAGAATACTTGGTTATTTGGAATAATTAACTGGCAAGACAAAATCACAAATACTGAAGTATTGGAAAGATCAGGTTGTGTGACGGTTTGTTCCATGCTCAGTCTTCGTAGACTTAGATGGATAGGACACTTTAGGATGGATGGATGATGGTAGAATACCAAAGGACATATTTTTTTCTGTTTTTGTTTTTGTTTTCGGTGAATTACAGATGGGTAAGAGATCTCAGGGTCAGCCTCTACTGCGATACAAAGATGTGTGTAAGCCGGACTTGATTGATACAAGCATTGATAAAACACATTAGGAGCAAATCGCCGCTAAACGGTTTGCATGGAGAGCACATATCAGAGATGTAATACAGACAAAGGAGAAAATGATTGCAGATAGGTCAGAACTGAACGTATGAGACGTTAGTTAGTTAGTTAGTTAGTTAGTTAGTCGCGGTTCCAACCTCACAGCGACGGGTCGTCCCCATTTTTCTCCGTTCCTGTGCCAGTTAATATCACACAAAACGCCTCCCACTGCCCAGTGTGAAAAGTGGAAAAGACAGGAGTCTCGACAAACAACATCCCGCACAGATACACTGTGCATAATGCCGCCGCCAGAATGTCAACACAATAGTCCCCCACAAAACATCCAGTTCATCTCTGATGGAATCGGCAGTCTGGATGTTTCCTAGATGTTCACCCACACAGTACCAAAAAAAAAAAAAAAAATACAGTTCATCGTCGATGGCAGTGGCAGTCAACCAGAAGCCCAGCAACCACGCATTTCTGCATAAGGCAAAAACCGGTCAACTCTGGGATATAGCCAGCTGCCATCGCTCCGAACATGCAGTCAAGTTCCAAAAAGCCTCGGGCAGATTCAGAAGCATTTCACACGAAATTCACAGTTCACAGTGTCGCGCCACGCACTCACTCAGTAGCAGGGCGACGGAACCATCAAGCCTCCTTAGTCGCCTCTTACGACATGCGTGGTAGGCTACAGTGTTGCTTTTCTTTGCTTCCCTTATGGGCCCCGGCAACACACGGGAGACATATGATATGAGACGTATGATAGTACATGATGGTGAAAATGACCATGTGTTAACATGCATCCACTGTGGACGAACATTTACAGCGCGAATTAGCCTTATCAGTCACATTCGCTACCGCAATGGATTGTAGTTATTATGCCTTTTTGAAGCACAGTGTAACAAACTATCGTCTGTCAAAACGGCAAGATGCCAATGAATGATTAGATAGTACTTTAATATGTTGTGGTTTGTTCATAATCTACAAATGATGACCTGTTATTGTCTTGAAAATTAATGACGGGCATCATTTTACGTGGAGTTAGAATGCGGCCATTGTGCCTTTAGAAACACTGGTACAACTGATGTTGTTTCTTAATTGTTGCTTGATGTTTTTTTTTTTAATTTTGTTATAGACATCCTTGTAGTGGCTGTAAAGAAAAATGATGAGAACACCTTGGAAGGATAGAAAGAGCAATGAAGTTATTTTGAAAGATGTTAACTCACGAAGAGAATTGGTTCCTCGCATGAGAAGAAAGCAGCTTTCATTATTTGAGCATGTCACGAAACAGTTCACATTTTTTGGATATGTCATGAGATAGTCTACATTTTTTGGGCACGTCATGAGTAGGGTAAAGCTGGAATATGTCTCTGCAACCGGACAGCTGAGGGAATGAGAAGCAGGGGGAGACCATGAGAGGAGATGTTGGGCAGTTTGAAATCTTGGCATGGAGGACCTTCTGTGTATGAAATGATTGGCAGCACACGAAACACAGGAGTGTGGCCAGACAATATCACCAATGTTAACGGCATGGACTATAAGAAAAGGAATGTTGTAATTTAAATATGGAAGATTCACAAGGACAGTAAACTCGCTGGAGGCAACAATCTGGTTACCTATGTTGTTGAGATCTGCACTCAGTCCTTGCAGGAAACCATTAGCAAGATTCTGCTTAAGTGACCCCAGGTTCTTGGCCAGCGTCTGGCGCATATTGTGCATGCTTGACTGCATTTGGTGATTAAACTGCTTCATGGATTTATCAAACTGTTCTCTTTCTGCTTCTGTGATGGGCCTGTAAAATAACTTACAGCGTGAATGAAACTTAGAAAACGTCGGATACAATCAGTGCATCAGAATGTATATGTATATTTACTAACATTCGTAGTGACAAAGACTTGGCTGAAGACATTGCCCACCTGTCTCACACAGGAAGACAGTTGCGGGAAAAACTTAACAAGTTAGATGGGAGGTCACAACAATTAGGTTTAAAAAATAAATAGGGGAAAGACAACGATAAAGAGAAAAAAAATACAAAAGTTAGTTGCATATCCTTTACAGGACGTAGCAGTCAACTCCAGCATTATTGGTTATTTGTGATTCCTGGGAAAGTTTAAATTCAGTATTTTGCCATTGAATTCTGAACGACTAGCACTCATACCATTGTATGGAAATACCAACGCAAGGCGGTCTTCTGCCAAATCGCCCGCAGCTGTGATTCGAACGCGGTATACGGGATTATGAATTGCATTTGTAACCCCTTCGACACAGAGAATAATAAAGCCAACGTAACACCGCACTTCGAGAGATGAATGTATACGCCTATTTAGGTAGCTCTATAGACAAAGATAGGAAATAGATAACTATATTTTTAAAAATACAAAAGGCAAGAGAAGCTGTTTTAGCACTAAGAAATGTATGTACTTCAAAATGAATTAATCTTCGCACCAAATTTAGAATACTCAATTCTAAGGTTAAAAAACTACTGCTTATGGATCAGAAACATTTGGCGAAGGTCTAAACCAATTACAAACAACAAACATTCATTAATTGGTGCCTTACAGAATTACTAATGTGGACATTATGGAGAAATATATGCAATTACCAATGAATCAAGAGGGGAAGAAAAGACCACATCGCTGGATAGGCCATACATTTAGAAATCCTGATAACAGTATAACTAGGAAAGCCTTTGTCTGGAATACACACGGGAAAAAATATAGAGGTAAATACGGAGATAGGCCATACTTTGACAAATCCTGATAACAGTATAACTAGGAAAGCCTTTGTCTGGAATACACACGGGACAAAATGTAGAGGTACACACGGAGATAGGCCATACTTTGAGAAATCCTGATAACAGTATAACTAGGAAAGCCTTTGTCTGAAATACACAACGGACAAAATATAGAGGTACACACGGAGATAGGCCATACTTTGAGAAATTCTGATAACAGTATAACTAGGAAAGCCTTTGTCTGGAATACACACGGGTCAAAATATACAGATATACACGGAAAAGAAAAGTGGAGACACCAATGAATAGTGTGTGGGGAAAATGGATGGATCTGTATGTGATTGCAAATTATAGGAAGACTTGGAGTGAGTTGGCTGAGGACCTATGCGTCAATGAGGGTTAACGGCGAAAGAAGAACAAATTAAGCAGAAGTACTAGTAGATAACAGTGACGATTGAAGAAATGCATAGTTGTACGTATTCTTTAGATGCCTTCTCTTGGTCTTTACATTATAGTCGATCATTGCGACAGCTAAAGATAATGGCCTCATATTCCACTTCATCCTGGCATGCTGAATAAATGGCAGGTGACACACATTTTCCGGAACAAACCGGGGTCCATGGATTATTTGATCACTATCATTTCGGTGTCCTTAATTCCCACACTATTTCCATTTACCCATTTTATTAGGCTGAATCGACCCCAGGAGCCACATTATCAACAATACCACCCCCAAGATGTATGAAGAGAGCTACTAGGCCACGACGTTTCCCGAGTTTGACTGGTGATGTCAGCCATACGGTCACTTGCATTGTGTCAGACAATCCACTGCATTCAATGTAAACTTACATTTATAAAGTACAGTGCTCATGCTCCTCCCACTGCTCCTCCCTCTTCTCCAGCTCCTGCTCATGCATCTTCTTCTTCTTCCTCTTCTTCTAAACCTCCCTCTCCCCTCTGATCCTCCATCTCCGCCTCCTCCTTCTTCTTCTTCTTCTTCTTCTTCTTCTTCTTCTTCTTCTTCTTCTTCTTCTTCTTCTTCTTCTTCTTCTTCTTCTTCTTCTTCTTCTTCTTCTTCTTCTTCTTCTAGCACAATATGTCCAATACGCTTAAGGCATGTAAAGGAGTCGTTCACTAACTTTTACTTGTAATTTTAATTTATTTACTGCAACCCTAATTATACTTATAAAATAAATTGTGTTGCGTATCCCTTACGGGACGTTGCAGTCAACACCAGCATTTTCAGCTGCTGTTGATGTACTAGGCAAGTGTTACGTTCAGTAGTTTGCCATTGCTTTCTGACCGACCGGCCCCTATACCTTTTTCGAAAAAACCAGCACTGCCGTGTTTCGAAGCCACAAGCCCTTTAGCCACAGTGACCGAATTATACTTACACCACCTTAACTGTTCCCTTGCACTGCAATCATGAAATATTACTTAGGGGAAAAATACAATATGTACTGTATAAATAATGTATGCTGGTCTCACTTACGCTGGGCTAACGTAAACTGGTCTAATGTAAGATGGTAGAATTATGCTGTCCTAACGTATGCTGGAATAATGTATTCTGTTCTAAAGTATACTGGTCTAACGTATTCTAGTCTAATGCAAGCTGATATAATGTATGCTTGTCTAATGTATACTGGTCTAACGTAAGCTGGTCTAACGCATACTTGTCTAACGTATACTGGAATAATGATGCTGTTCTAACGTATACTGGAATAATGTATGCTGGAATAATGTATGCTGGTCTAAGGTATACTTGACAAACGTATACTTGTCTAGCGTACACTGTTTAACGTATGGTGATCTAATGTATGCTGTTGTAACGTATGCTGAAATAATGTATGGAGGAATAATGTTTACTAGTTTAGTTTAGTTTAGTCGATGGATCAACATCACGGCACACGGGTGCAATCCATAAGTGCTCCGTTTTCCTCCTAACTCAAATCTGAGTCTGGAGAAACTCAGCTCAGTGCACGAACTCCGTAGCACCGGCGAGGATCCTGAAAATAATTTGGGTAGATTTTTAACTGGAAATTTTGCCCGGGCAGTGCCGATAGGCTACTCTTTTCCGATTTCCAACTGCCAAGGGATTTTGTACGTGTGCAACAATGCACACGGGGGACCGATCTCACAATCCAGAGACCAGTGGAGATTTATTACTAGAAGTCCGCGTGAAAAAATCCCAGCATCACCGAGGCTTGAACCCGGGACCTCCAGCACTCGAGGCGGACACTATCCCTCGAGACCACGCAGCTCCCCCTATTTACTAGTCTAACGTATACTGATCTAACGTATACTGGTCTAACGTAGACTGACATAACGTATGCTGGTCTAACATAAGCCGGCCTAACGTATGCTGGAATAATATATGCTGGTCTAACATAAGCTGATATAACGTATGCTGGTCTAACATAAGCTTGTATAATGTATGCTGGCCTACAGTAAGCTGGTATAATGTGCTGATCTACCGTAAGCTGGTCTAATGTATGCTGGTCTAACGTAATCTTGTCTAAAGTAAGCTGGTCAAACGTATCTTGGCTTAAGGTATCTTGGTCTAACGTATGCTGGTAACGTGAAGTAACAGCTCTGTGTTAACACTCCATACAACTCTCCAAAAGTGTGATCTTCTTCTCATATTTGATGTCGCATAGCGTTTGTGATCATGTTTGTCCACAGCCTTGTGTCTCGTGTTTTGCTCAAATTCAAGTTTCTGCACTATCTAGTATCTTCCTTCTTGGTCTAACTATACATATACTGCTATATCGTTTTCCAGCTGTGACGACATACGCCATCTTTCCAGTTATTATGACACATCCAAAGATTATGGACTGTCTGCTTCTGATGCCTGTAAACTGCTCTCTTTTTTGAGTTTACTTCTTTCGATAAATCATCATTACTCGTTCTGTCCGTCGACAGTGTTCTCACTATTCTTCTATAAAACCACATCATATATATATATATATATATATATATATATATATATATATATATATATATATATATATATATATATATATATATATATATATTGTAATAACAATTACTTCTGTTTTTGTTTTTTCTTTGTTTTTTTTTACTTTAAGTACTTTACTTTGACCATATTTTTGTAGTTGTATCTTTCATTTCTTGTAACTGCGTTTCATTTCAGCGACCAGACTCATATCATCCGCATAACGAAGATTCAAGGTTCGATAAGAAGAAGCAAACTTTACCTGCTGGAACCACCGTTGCCGTTGTAGCGGGTACACTTACAGTACTCCACCCTGACTCCGTTCATGAAAGAGCTGCTGATGTTGTTCATGCTGCAGCCATTCTTACAACATTTGATCGCCTTGCCATCTAATATATAGTTAGACGCATTTTTGCATTCCCCTTGTCCTTCTAGGCAATCAATGTCTGGAGGAATACAAATCTTAAAATAATGAAAATGTGGGTCTTTTCATACAAGACAAGGAGACATTTGGAGAACGAAACAACGGACGAACTTTATTTTAAAGTGTAATGAATTTAGCACGCAGGCCCGTCTGACATTCTGCCCTTCTTATATTACTGCTTTCATACATTATTTAATCTCAGACAACAACAATAACAAAACACAAACAACAACAACAAGAACAAGAACAACAACAACAACAACAACAACAGAAAGACCAAACATTAGACGCATTAAGACAATAATAAACGCAGTACAAGGATGAGAATTATTACATTAGTAACGAAATGAATGCAAAACACTAAACATTTGTTTAGGTTAGTTTAGTCGGCGGATCTACATCACGGCACACGGGTATAACTCAAATACTCCGTTCTACTCCTAACTGCAGGCTGAGTCCGGAGATTGTTTGTTACCTAGTTAGTCGACAGATCATTGTTATTGCACATCAAACCATTCAGTCCATAATAGCTCTTATCTCCTCCTCAGCAAATCCCACAGTCTCTAGCGGCTAACGGCATCAGTCCTGTGTTGGTTTATCAATCTTATTTGGCTTCCTGCGTAGTGTTCTTGTTTGGCCACAGCTCTTTTAATTTGCTGTTCTCGCAGTCTGGTCATGTTTGTAGATTCACAGTCATCTCTTGGTTGCACAAGTCTTACTTCTCGTAGAACATTCAGAATGTAAGCCTGGTCAGAGGCGCGTCCGCCCTCCACAGTAGCCTTAGCTGCGAGCTTTTCAGCCCGCTCATTTCCTTGTATTCCCGCATGACCTGGCACGAAGATGAAACTAATCTTTGCCAGCCGAGACCGCTCCAGAGACATCAACCATTCTCTTCGGATCCACCCCATCTCTATCCTCTTGAGCATGCTCATTGAGTCACTAAGGAAACATGCCCTATTGAATGTCTGTGTCTCGAGCCATGTTATTGCTTTACTTACTGCCTTGACTTCCATAGTCAGGCTACTTGTGGGCTCAACAAAAGCACCAGAGTCCTCCTTCACTATTCTCCCTCCGGTCTGAGCTGTAAAGGCCAATGAGCTTCTCACATGTCGGACGACCGACCCATCTGTTAAATGACAGCATCACCGTCTAACGAATTCTCGAAAATCAACGCTTGTACTTCCCCCTCCACGGCAGCCTTCTTGTCTGCATTTTCTGTCTAGTTGGATGCAAACTGAAAAGGACGTACATAAATTTGTTGGCACTTGTACCCACTACTCGGCAGATACTGAGTCATCAAGTCCACATACCTGTTGAAGAATGTCTTCGGCTTGCATATATCATTGACTTGAAGCTAAAACAGTGCTGACTGTGATACGGATCACTCTTTGGTTGTTGCAAGGGTTAGACTGAGACCAAAGAGAATCTACACAGCTAAACACAAATCTAGCCCCAGGATTAATATTATTAACACTCACGATCCTGACAAGTGCTTTCAGTTTCAACAGCAACTTGAAGACGCGTTCACTGATACACCAGCAAATTGTACAGTAAATGAAAAGTGGGGTCGACTTAATTAAACTCTTTATAAAACTGCCATAGGGGTTTACGGCACTGTGGATCATAAGAGGCAGGACTGGTTTGCGGCAAACAGCGAGACTCTGCAGCCCTTGATTGATAAGAAGAAGATAACTCTCTTAAGAAACAAGGAAAGACCAACGCGTAACACTCTGAGTGAGCTAAGGTAATCTAGGAAGGATGTGCAAAAGGCTGACAGGCAGTGTGCAAATGTTTATTGGATCAAGTTATGTGAGTCCATTCAAATCGCAAGTGATAAGGGAAGCATAAGAAGCATGTATGAAGGAATAAAGAAAGCCTGTGGTCCAGTGATCAAAGGAAATGCACCATTGAAAATTTTGACTGGAGAAATCATCACTGATAAGAAACAGCAGATGGACAGATGGGTAGAGCACTATTTGGAGCTTTACTCAAGTGAGACCAAACTAGCGGATGATGCCCTCAACGCCATAGAGGCTCTACCAACTCTTGACCACCTGGGCACACTTCCTACCATAACATAAGTTAAGTGTGCTATAAATGAACTTGCATCTGGCAAGGCTCCAGGTAAGGATGGGATCCCAATAGAGGTTATCAGGAGTGGGCAAGACAAACTCACTCTACAGATCCAACAGCTAATAGAGCTATGCTGGCGAGAAGGACAAGTCCCACAGGATTTCAAAGATTCAAGCATCATAACACTGTACAAGAACAAGGGCGATCGGAGCGACCGCAACAACTATAGGGGTATCTCACTTCTGTGTATAGTTGGAAAAGTATTTGCCAGAATTTTTCTGCGCAGACTTCAAGTCCTAGGATATCAAGTCTACCCCGAATCACAGTGTGGCTTTCGACAGAACCGGTCTACCGTTGATATGCTATTCTCATTGCGACAAATGCAAGAAAAATGCCGTGAACAGAATCAACCACTGTTTATTGCCTTTATCGACCTCACAAAGGCATTTGATTTGGTCAGTCGTGAGGGTCTGTTCAAGCACTAAAGAAGATTGGCTGCCCACCAACTCTTCTGTCCATTGTGGAATCGTTCCTTTCAGGCATGAAGGGTAAAATCAAGTTTGATAGTGCAACTTCTGAAGAATTTGAAATCAAGAGTGGAATTAAGCAAGGTTGTGTACTAGCTCCCACCCTCTTTGGAAAATACTGTTCACTTCTACTGAAATATGCCTTTCGTGATCAGGATGGTGGTATATACATTCACTCACGCTCAGTTGGCTGCCTCTACAATGCTCAGAGATTGAAGGCCAAGACCAAAATTAGGAGGGTACTGATCAGAGAGTTGCTTTTTGCAGATGATGCTGCAGTTACGACCCACTCTGAGGAAGAATCGCAATGTCTACTATCTGCATTCTCCAATGCTTGTTCTGAGTTTGGTTTAACAATTAGCAAACAGAAGACACAGATTATGTCACTAGGTGCACATGGGGGACCATCAATCTTTATTGACGACGCCGAACTAGAGATGGTAGACCATTTTACATAGCTAGGATCAGTGGTAAATAACAAATTATCCATAGATCATGAAATCAACATCCGGGTTGGTAAGGCAGCAACAACAATGAACAGGTTAAGAAAAAAAAAAGTGTGGGAGAACAGGAAGCTTACTGACAAAACGAAAGTCCTTATCTATCAAGCTTGTGTCCTTAGTACTCTTTTTTATGGCAGTGAAACCTGGACAACTTACTCACACCAAGAGAAACGTTTAAACAGCTTTCATATGCGGTGTCTGCTAAGAATTCTTGGTATTAAGTGGCAAGACAAAATCAGAAATACTGACGTATTGGAAAGATCAGGTTGTGTGACGGTTTATTCCATGCTCAGTCTTTGTAGACTTAGATGGATATGACATCTTAGGAGGATGGATTATGGTAGAAAACCAAAGGACATCTTTTTTGGTGAATTACAGACGGGTAGGAGATCTCATGGTCGGCTTCTACTACAATACAAAGATGTGTGTAAGCGGGACATGATTGATACAGGCATTGATAATGCACATTGGGAGCAAGTCGCCGCTGAACGTGTTGCATGGAGGGCAACATCAGAAATGGAATAAAGACAAAGGAGAAAATTATTGCAGATAAGTCACACACCGAGCGTATGAGACGTAAGATGGTGCATGATGGTGGAAATGACCACATGTTCACATGCACCCACTGTGAACGGACATTTACAGCGCAAATTGGCCTTATCAGTCACATGCGCTACCGCCATAGGTAAAAATTCTTATGCCTTTTTGAAGCACAAACTATCGTCTGTCAAGATGGCAAGGTGCAAATGCAATGCAAATCCCTTTTGTATGTATGCTTTGATACGAACACGAGACCAGCATTCTGTTGTAAGCCATTATGCCTAATACCAGCATCGGCTGTGACCAAACGCTGGGCAAACATCGCTGTATCTTTCCACCCACCGATAGCCATTCCTTTTCACTTGTGTGGTGCGCATTGATCCACGTCTCATCAAAATACACTATGTCATAATTTTCTTTGCGCATTTCCCTTATTTCACGTAGGTATCTGCTTCTCATGGCTCCTAAATGCGGTTGCTCGCAAAGGATATTTCTACCTCCCTTGTACTTCCTAAAATTGAAGCCTAATGTCCTTATAATTTTCCACAAAGTTTATTTGTATAGCTCTATCTTATTGTTCTTTCTCAACTAAACCCTAAGTTTTCTTACAGTCACTGTTTCTTTGGCATCGAGTATTTTTATAATAGCTCGCTTTATGACATTCTTTGTAAAAGCTGTCTACAATTGCCTTTCTACCTACCGTGTGCTTATCACGTGTTGGTTTCATTCCAGATTCTTGCACCCATCGACGAAATGACAGTTTACTCAAACCCAATGCACGCACCATTCTTGTTTTTCGGGATTTGTAACAGTTTGAAACAGTTTCCTTCTATCATCTTCTTGTCAAACATTTGTGTACAACTTTATAGTGATGCTTTGAAGTGTACACAATTTCACATTCAATCCCACTGAACAATATTCACACATTCAGATATTAGCGATAAGTGGTAAGATTTAACAAAAGAATAATCAGGATTCATGAAAGTACCCACATATTGACGACACCTCTGAACTAGTCTGAACACTCCCATTTTAAACTGCGCGGGTTTCTTGTCATAAGGCCTTTCTCGTGAACCACGAGAAAATTAACCATTCACCGATAAAGTTTCCGTGTCAAAATGTAATACTCCTAAAAATGTGCACTTCATCTCTGACCCGTAAAGTATATACAGCATATAAACAAACTTTGAAATCTGCTGTACAATCTCCAGACAAAACTTTTTTTTTTGTTGGGTGTACATAATGATAAGTTTATATGCTAAATCTCATAATTTTCCTTCAGTTGGTTACTGAGGTATGGATTTTTATATGAAGGCAAACAAATGTGAATGCACTATAGTTCCCTACTCGAGTTCCCGCTCCAAAACTTGGGATTCATGTTTATTTTCCCAGGACTCTTTTACCAAATGCATGAGGCTTGTTCGATTGCAGAATCGGAAAGAACGATTCCACAGTCTCAACTGAGTTAATGAAAGCACGATCACCTTAGTACCATGGGCGAACTAACAAAACAACCCAAACCGTTTCAGGTACTGCTTCTTCTCCCTCATCACCATTAATTTGTCGATGGGACAATATAAAATAACACAAAGTAATGCAGCCGTAAAGAACACAAGGAGGGGAGTCCGCCACAAAGAAGCTTGTACAAAAATTTAAGTGTTTCCGAAATCAACATGGATGTATGTAAGGTTTGCTTTTTCTAGACAGATTCCATTCAAGGTAACTGGCTCTATCGACCCGTGGGTAGTTTTTCTGTCCCGTTTTGCCAGAACAGCAGAATGTATGGTTGGTCTTTGCGATTTCCGACGATCGTGGGATTTTTAACATGCACAATTTGAACACCAGATCTCCTGTTTTTCTTCATTATCCGCGCGGGATAGGCATACAAAATCACTACCCAGGAAACATATGGGACGCGTATATCATTAAGACCCAATGTTTCTTGAAAATGTGCCAGCCTTAGGCTGAGATCCGAGCCTGGCGCGGATATTGCAACCTCTCGGTCACGGTCAGATGATATTAACAGAGAATAAATATAATAGGAATAAAGTTGAAGGACAAGTGCATGACACCGTGGACAGCAACATTTTAAAGTTATATGATTTTGTTTACGTGGACTGGTGCCCTGGTGATGTGTTTATATGTATATCTTTGTTATAATAATATAATAATACATGTGTGTTTAATTATATACTGATTTATCATGCTTATCCATTATGAAAACAATTATTCAATGTACATAATTATGGTTGGTTTGCACGTATAGTCTGTCTGAGATCAAGGCCTTCAACAGGTTTTACGTATTTCATTGTCAACATACTCCAACCCAATGTCTATGGAGACCGCATATATATGCGTAAATGCCTTCTCTCATTGTGTTGAAGTATACCATGCACAGTTCTTGATACGGGAATTGTGTTGTATACTGAAGCACATAACAAACGCACCACATGTATAATCCAGGAACAGAGTGTGAAATATGATATAACTGTTCACAAGTTTACGTATTTGGAATCTTATTCATTTTCCTATTAATCCATGCTGGTCATTAATGTGTACATTTGAGTGTTATGAAATTCATTGGATTCTGTTCTGGCAAGGCAGAGAACCAAAAATGCAGCCAATAAAATTATTCATTCACACTATCCTTAGTATCTGGTAAGTCCACTGTGTGCTTTCAAATAAGTTTGGCAGCGGCTCCGCGTGGAACGCACTAGTCTCTGAAGGAAATTTGGGGGAATCAAGTCCCATTAAACTGTAACAGCAGCTTAAAACTGTTGCAGATTAGCTGTATAACCTTACCTGTAGACTCTGCGCCCAAGCTCGTGCCACATATGTTCTGTAGGTGACGTGTCTGTTGACAGGGCAGGCCAAAGAATCGTAGATAGTGCAGCGTAGTGCATGCGGTGTGCGCACGTGCGTTATAATGCTGGATAATTTGTGAATGCTGGCGCAAACAATACATCCAAAACCTCATCTCGATATTCCACAGCCTAAACCTTTCTACGGAAGACGTGAAGAGGCAAGTGATAGTGAAGACTGAATCCTCCCCACATGTGAATACTGCCATCTCCAAATCGGCTGTACTAACGCACACAGCAATCTACAATGAGCTCTCCACACCTCGCCAAATCCGCATGCGTCCATCAGCAAAGGATAGGTTAAATCTGCTCTCGTCTGTGAATAGGACAGCATTCCGCTCTAGTATAATCCATGTGACATGTTGCTGTGCCAATTGCAGGTGCTGTTGACGATGTGTGTGAGTCAAGTTTGACCCAACATAAGGTCATCATGAGTAAGGCCTGAATCTCTGAGTCGACGTATGACTGTCATTCGTGGGACTTGCCCATGTCTACCCTCTATTGCTGCTTCTCTTTGACTTGCCGGGGGAAAACAATTCCGTAAGCGACTCGGGACAATATGACGAACTTGTGCATGGGTAGTAACACGTGATTGGCCACTCCGAAGTCTATCGCGAGCACTGCCAGTGGTTCCGTAACGTTCATTGAGTCTTACAATAGTGCTGCGGTGGCAATTCATCCTTCTGGCAATGGTCCGCGAGCTAATTCCAGTCTACAACATACCAATGACTCGTTGGCGGTCGTTTTCAGATAGTCGTGGCATTTCAAGCACATGTACTGGGTGTTTTGTCCCAACGGCCTTTAATACTGTGTGTACTGCATCAATGCGTACACATTTTGAGGATCATAACTGTTGGCAATCGTATTGATAACTAACTAACTAACTAACTAACTAACTAACTAACTAACTAACTAACTAACTAATTAACTAACTAACTAACTAACTAACTATCTAACTAACTAACTAACTAAACTAACTAACTAACTCACTCACACACACACTCACTCACTCACTCACTCACTCACTCACACACACACACACTCACTCACTCACTAATCAACTAACCAACCAACCAACTAAATAATTAATTATATGTGGTTCAATGTGCTTGGCCAGTAACATTACTCATGAAGTATATCCCAGTTGTTAAGATCAAACCCACTGAGCCTAACGAGGCACCCGATATTCTCCCTACATTGAACTACAAATAGATACTTACACTGTTTTGATCTAACTAGAACAGCGATGATGGCCAGTAGTAGCACTGCAAACAACATCTTGTACCCCACAGTTCGTTTGCAGTCTGTAATAAACAACAAAGCAGCATCCGGTAACAATCAGCACATTTTAGCATTTGATTATCGTCCAATTAGCATTTGAGTACAGCTTTTACCATTGGTATCACCCGATCAAAAGTACTGCTGCCAGCTTCTGGACGTCTGACTGACAAAGTGGACAGGGCAATGACTTCAACACGCCAAAACACACTGTACTCAAAGCCACGAAGATCCTTCTGCACTTCAGAGATCGTCATGTAAAACATAAAAACAAAACATGAATGGCCCTTGTTCATGCATTGCAGCTCTTTGGGTACATGGTGACAATCCCATATTTTTATAAACCAATCGGAAGTCGACTGCCGATGTGGTCAATATCAAACCAACCACCATTATTTCCCAGGATATTTCCCGGTTTACATTTTAGGGTGAGACGATTTATTAGTCCTGTTTACTTGTAAAAATTCCTTCTCCGTGAAGATTTGATGACATGGTCACCGGGTCGAGGGGCAAGCGTGCTGGCCACTGAGCCATTGCGGCCCACGAGAACTTGGACGATAATTACATTCATAGATAGTTATTATCACTCTTATGATTCATCATCATCATCACCATTATCAAATGGCATCTGCGCATGAAAAGCAGACTGTATTGAATCATCCTCTTTTCTGTGTTTTCACGTTAGGTCAAAATATCATACATTTAGAGTACAGAGGATGCAACAGAACATGTTCTATTACAATAGTCATCATCAACTTTTGCCGTCAAGCGTCGTGGGGTGGAATAGTTGATGTTCCAGCGCACGATGAGTGACACTGGATAGTACCACTCTACCTGATTGTACAATGTTGTTAATCCATTTTCTTCTCGGGCGTCCTCTTGTACTCATATCAGGTATTCCTCGGTGTAGTGCAAGTACCGGTAGTTGATGGTGTTGCATTCTAATGGGATGGTCGAACTATTTGATCTTCTTCTTCTTCTTCTTCTTCTTCTTCTTCTTCTTCTTCTTCTTCTTCTTCTTCTTCTTCTTCTTCTTCTTCTTCTTCTTCTTCTTCTTCTTCTTCTTCTTCTTCTTCTTCTTCTTCTTCTTCTTCTTCTTCTTCTTCTTCTTCTTCTTCTTCTTCTTCTTCTTCTTCTTCTTCTTCTTCTTCTTCTTCTTCTTCTTCTTCTTCTTCTTCTTCTTCTTCTTCTTCTTCAGCGTTCCGAGCCATTGAGGTTCTTTGCTGCAGATACAATCCGTCTCCATTCGTCTCTCTGGTTGACCTTCTCTTGCCAGTCGTTGATTCCAAGTGCTTGTAGGTCTGTATATATATTATCTCTCCACTGTCTTCTTGGTCTACCTTGGGGTCTACGGTCATTATTTCCCTAATGGGTCCAAAGATGCGTCTTAAAACTTTGTTCTAAAAGGTTTGTAGCAAGGCTTCGTCTCCTTTCGTTGTACTCCAGGTTTCAGAGCCATACAGCACAACTGGTCTGATCAATGTTTTGTATATTGTGATTTTGGTGTTACGAGATAACGCTTTTGATTTTAGTAGATGCTGTAGTGCATAGTATATCTTATTTGATCTTCTGTCTTTCAATAAATGTCGTATAAGGTGTTGATCCTACTATCCGCATAATAATATAATTTCTTACTCGGTCTTGAATAGTTCAATTGGAATATCTCACCGGTGTTGATTTTGTATATGCATGATTTGGATAATATACAAGTATGTCATTGATAGCATAATGTTGGTGTGAATATGCTATTTATTATCAGTCATGTTGCAGACATAGGTCTGTTTGGGTGTTTCAGTATGGGTGATAGTTATATAAGCACACTTTCTTTTTGGCATCAGATTTAGATTTATCTGTCTATTCTGCCGTCTTCTGTGATCATACTCCCTAGATATTTAAATTCCTTAAACGTGTTTCAAAGGTGTGCTATTTATCAGTGTAGTGGACAATACTCGTCAAAATAAAACGTGTTTTATCTGTACAGACAATTTTGTATCGCCACTTACCGTGATTCATTATTACCTCAAATTAAGGGATATAATGAACTATCAAGAATAAACAAACATGTTCTAATGGCACGATCATATAGTAAACACATTACCAGAAAGCTTGACAAACATCAAGACAATATAATTCCAGGTGGTTTGGCAGAAAACAACAGCCCAACTCTCAAATTACGACTGCTATTTCAACATTTTCGTGAATTAAAAAAACCTCAAGCATCTATAAAATAATAAAACCTTTAGCATGAGTGTGGTAATAACAAGATCAGGGACATGTACGACTGAAGAGACAGTCAACTGTCGTGAAGATTTACAACATTCGTTGTCATTTCAATTAAAACGAGAATGATGAGGCGATTTGGTTAGATTTATTTCTCAGACGACTCATGACTTGACTGTGTTGAGAGGCTAGTGGAGGGAAAGTCGGGGTTTTCTTCGATCAATTTCCAATCAGGTGTTTAAATCAGCGGCTGTTATAAATCTTTCCAGCTGATTACGAAAACTGTGGCTGTTCCGTCAAATCTGGTGTCTTGTCTTGATTGTCTTGCCTTGCCTTATCTTGTTTTTCTTTGACTTGACCTGTCATGTCTTGTCCCACCTTGTCTTAATTGTGTCCTTTCTTGACTTTCCTTCTTTTGCTTTGTTTCGTCTTGTCATGCATTGCCTTGCCTAATCGTTTCTATCCATTTCTTGCCTTGACTTGTCATGTCCATTATCGCACTATCTCGCTTCTCCTTGTCTTATCTTGTCAAGTATTGTCTTATCTTGTCCTGGTTTTGTCTTTCCTTTCTTGTCTTGACTTTACTTATCTTGTTTTGTCTTGCCTTGCCTTATCTTGTTTTCTCTTGCTTTTTCATACTTCGTATTTCTTTGTTTTTCCTTAACTCGTCTTGTCTTGTGTTGTCATGTAAAGTCGTGCCTTGACTTATGTTACAATGTATGGTCTTAGCATTGGGGAGGGGGAGGGGGAGGGCTCTAATTGCCTTGTATTTGGTTGTTTTGCACCAGTTTGCCGTATTTATCTACCGTAAACTGACGCCAACTGTTTTAAAATAATAACGATGTTAGAATACCAAAGGACATCTTTTTTTTTGTTTTGGTTTTCGGTGAATTACAGATGGGTAAGAGATCTCTGGGTCAGCCACTACTACGATATAAAGATGTGTGTAAGCCGGACATGATTGATACAAGCATTGATAATGCACATTAGGAGCAAATCGCCGCTGAACGTTTTGCATGAAAGCACATATCAGAGATGGAATACAGACAAAGGAGAAAATTAATTGCAGATAGGTCAGAACTGAACGTATGATACGTAAGATGGTACATGATGGTGAAAATGACCATGTGTTAACATGCATCCACTGTGGACGAACATTTACAGCGCGAATTGGCCTTATCAGTCACATTCGCTACAGAAATGGATTGTAGTTATTATGCCTTTTTGAAGCACAGTGTAAAAAACTATCGTCTGTCAAAACGGCAATATACCAATGAATAATTAGATAGTACTTTAATATGTTGTGGTTTGTTCATAATCTTCAAATGATGACCTGTTATTATCTTGAAAATTAATGACGGGCATCATTTTAAGTGGAGTTAGAATGCGACCATTGTGCCTTTAGAAACACTGGCACAACTGATGTTGTTTCTTAATTGTTGCTTGTCGTTTTTTTTTTAAATTTGTTATAGACATCCTTGTAGTGGCTCTAAAGAAAAATGATGTGAACACCTTGGAAGGATAGAGAGAGAAATGAAGTTATTTTGAAAGAAGTTAACTCACGAAGAGAACTGGTTCCTCGCATGAGAAGAAAGCAGCTTTCATTATTCGAGCATGTCACGAAACAGTTCACATTTTTTGGATATGTCATGAGATAGTCCACATTTTTTGGGCACGTCATGAGTAGGGTAAAGCTGGAATATGTCGTTACAACCGGGCAGCTGAGGGAATGTGAAGCAGGGGGAGACCATGAGAGAAGATGTTGGGCAGTTTGAAATCTTGGCATGGAGAACCTTCTGTATATGAAATGACTGGCAGCGCACGAAACACAGGAGTGTGGACAGACAATATCGCCAATGTTAACGGTATTGACTATAAGAAAAGGAACCTTGTAATTTAAATATGGAATATTCACAA